>OX638394.1:20996127-21596127 GCA_951813805.1 Limnephilus auricula
AATTTTTTATAGATTTTTAGAGATTGCCGACAACTTAATACATTTATTCAAAAATGTATGGGTTACTTATTGGGTCATTTATTTATGCTCCAAACCCTTTGTAGCTGTAACAGTATTTTTGTTTCTCTATCCATCGCCATATCTAGACCAATGATATAGATTGCCGTCTTTGATTCAATGCGCCTCATTTAACCACTTGAGCGCTTTTTGCCAAATTATGGCACTATTTCCAAAACCTCGGATTGCTTTTATTGCCAAAATGTGGCAAATTTTCAAAAAATTTTTTTTTATTAAAACCACTGTATAATATATTGTACATTCAAAATATAACAAAATAAATATTCTCTAGATTCTTTAAAATGTTTTAAGGTTAAAGATTTGATTATATTTTGTTAATAAATCCTAAAAATATAATAATATACAAAAGATGGGGGAATTCATTGGCCACATATAACATAGAACTATAATCAGTTTGTATGTCTACATATTCAAATTTGGAGGTATGATTTTTTTAATGTGGGCGGAAAAATTACCTTTAGCAATCCGAGAAAAAATATTTTAACTGCTCCGTCGCTCCAGTGGTTATATATAATTTTTGTAAATATATAAACACGACAATACAATTTACAAAAACATCTGTTTGCAAAAAACAGGTAAGTTATTACGAAAATAGTGTCAGCCGGTGCACGGCGGGCAGCTTGGGATTTTATCCTAGCCGAGCATAGTAATGGGTCATGGGAGCCTGGCATTCCAAGGATTAAACTGGTTTTTTTTTTTCATCCTGGTAAATCGAAAGTCTACTGTATGTTTATTTTTATTGGTGGTGTAGCGACTATCTCCCCCGGGCAAGCCAATTAACCGGCCCGACCCATTCACAACGAATGTGAATGGACAATATAATCTTGGTATGGGTTTAATTGACCGCAGGTATTAACTTTTTAAGTATAGTCTGGCTAATAAAGCCTACGCCCAGTCAGGGAACGGAAAGAGTTAACTATAGTAAATTAATTTCTCGGAATGCACCCATCCTAGTTTAAATTAATATATAGTATAACCGGGAATAAACCTCTAAGAGGTTTTTTGTTTTGTTTGAATGATTAATAACATTCTCTAATTAATCCACTCAATTAGGACACAGATGTTAATAATAATAATAGATAATTAGTATAGATGATTTGTATAGTGCTGTTTTTTGTTAAAAATCACCACAAGGGCTCTGTACAAATACATATTATATATAATGCATTATAATGTTCTATTTTTTATTTTTTTTTATTTTTTTATTTACATTTGATACATTTAAAGCCAAAATAACAGAAATAATATTACATAATAAGAGAATATATTTAAAATGAATACAATTACCTTGTTTTAGGTCGATATTAGTTCCTAGCTAGGCAGATTGCCTGTTCTAAGGAACAAAAGTGTGTAAAGTGCCAAATGCAATTTAAATTATTATTATTTTTTTAAATTAATAGCTATATACTAAGTTTTTACTAAATTTTAGTAATAACTTTCAATTTGGGAGGCGGGAATGGGTACCGCGGCCTCGGGAACCATTTATTGGATAACCAACACCTCTGCCATAGGTCACCCCAAGTTATTCGCTACGTTTGGTGATTTAGTAGGGGTGCCCGGGCTCATGGGGTGAGGTTTGTCTAGGTCTTCGGATCTGGATACACTGAACCCCAGATTCCTACGCAACCCTCATACTTTTTTCCTTCCCAGAACTTCCTCTCTTTCCTTTCCTTAAAAATACCCTCCACACACCATCCCCAAAGATGACATAGGCCCTGAGGAAAATTAATTTCCTCAGGGCCTCCTGTGTGGAGCTAATGTAAAAAAAAATATTATAACTATCGAATAGACAATCATAACAACTTATGACTGACAGATTGCATCCACCAGAGGACATAATTGGAAACACAAACATGTTAACGAAGATGCTATTATCCAAGTTTTTAGTTTAGACCTAAATTCGGTTGGGCTTGTTATGCATCTTAGTATAAATAACTTTTTCTTTCATGAAATATTAATGTATTCCGTGCATTTGATATCCTTGGAGCATACCCAATTAACTTCAAAGAAGCATGGAATTTTTTATTTATTAGAAATATTTTTTTAAGTAGAATATATCTTTAAATGAATGTGCTAAACCCATAACATCAGAGCCAGTGTTTTCAAATTCAAATTTTGAGGTAAAAAAAATTAAGAGAGATGAAAAAGAGAAAGAATCCAGGAAGGTAGGAAGAACACGATCATCAAGTTTAGCTTAAACCATTTTAATTTTCAATGGCGGTTTTTCAACAGAACTGTGCTAAAAATAATTCGTTATTTATCCACTGAAGCGATTTAGGTCTAAATTTGGAACACATTTATTTTTCTACGATCGATGTAGGTCCAAAATTGGACCACATTTAACGAGCCTAAAAATATGGGTTAAACAGTAAAATCTGGATAGATGGATTTATTGGCTTAAACCGCAGTAAATAGTCCATATGTTTGCATACTAATATTTTAAGGAATTACATCAATTCAATCTAAAGGCCAAATCGAAAACCGAACAACCATCGCTCAAGTGGTTATGTTACAAAACAAGTAATATTTTTGTTTAAAGAAGAAAAGAAAATGAATGTTACCTTAAAGCTGATAATATCTGGGTACACCACCTTTTCCATGCCGGCAGTGGTAACCGTTTAACATTGCGTTTTGTTCTCTTTAAAAACTGTTTTAGTGAACCGCATGACATGTACTCTGTGATGAATATAACCTGAAACAATAATACATATTCATATATTAAATGCACTTCACGGGGCACACTATCATAAATACTACCCAGGGAAAGATAATAGATGGCACCTGGAATAGTGGTCTAGGGGTAAGGCTCTCGACTACTTATCAGAAGAATGTGCGCAAATGTCCTAAAACAGGTTAATTTCCTAGTTGGACAGCCAAAGATCATTGTAATATGTAATGTTTTAAAAAATAATAAATAAAAATAAATTTTATTTTATTGATTTGTGTAATTTCACAATTAATTAATTAAATATAATATACAGTATATTTGCGGCACATTCCAAATTAGAAGATACTCTCAGTATCGCCCTGGTGTAAGACCACCATTCAGAATTGAAGTGTTGCTAGAAATGGCTTTTGCCGTGTTTGGTGACCAGATCTGAATAGCCAGGTTCTTCCTTCAGCCTCACAACATTCCCCAATGGGGATGTCATAGTCTCACTGGCTCCAGACGAGAGCAGTTGGAACTCTTGTGCGGTATTCAAGGCATATAGATGAGCTGTTATAATTTATTTAAGTAGAGTGTTAGATATTCCTATCCCGTTTCCTTTGCTGTCACTGGAACTGTAGATATTGTTTATTTGAGCAACAGCTACTTTTCTAATCGGTTCCTTTTGGAATACATATTTATCAAAAATCATAAAATATTTAAAAAAAAAAATATATATATATATATTTCGAAATATTTGGGAAGGCATCAGGTTCTCTTTTCTGAAAATTACTCTGGCCACTTATTATACACACACAGCATTCTATTATACACATATAACGATATAACGCAGCTCTGGATTTAATAATCACGGGGTTTTGTTTTCTAAAAGACAGGATGAATTTTCCTGGTACCAAAGGGTTTGTCCCTTTGGTACCAAAGGACTTGGTGGACAAAGGACAAAAGTACAGGAAATACAAGATTAAACTCTTGGTGTGCTGATGCAAAATTTTCGCCTGATTCGATTTTTGTAATAACTTACTTGTTTTTTGCAAATGACGATTTGGTAAATTGTACCTTCTTACCAAAAAATGTGATTATATATTGATATTAATGGTATAAAATCAATCATATTCAGTTTCCCCAGCAGAGCTAGTTATATTAAGAGAAATGATTTTTTAAATGTATCCTTATGGATACGCTGCATTCAACAGGTTAAAAGAAAAACATGAAACACAAAACAAGGCTGAAAGGGACAAACACTGATGTTTGTGGAGTTGGTGTACTCACGCGGGGTTTGTCGTTGTGCGTGTCCGTCCAGTAGCGGTGGAACTTGACAATGTTGGGGTGCTCCAGCTGGGTGAGATTGTCGAACACCAGCTGGATCTTGTCCTCCTGCGCCTTGAAGTTCTTGCGCTCCGAGAACTGTACCTCGTTCCACACCACCTCCACCCCCTCCTCCGTGTCCATGGCCAGGTGAGCGCAGTCGATACCGGGAACATCGCGTTGCTCCACCTGAAATAAACAAAAAACTCATTTAATAAACACGATAAAAATGTAATAATCCATGAATAGGTACAGATAAAAAAGGTTCTATGATAGAAGAGTGATAAAACAGAATGTTGAAGAAAAAGAACAAACAAACAAACACAGAAAACATAATATTTTATCTATTTTGTCACTGTTTTATTCAGTTACAGGTAAAAAAAACTCGCCTCTTACAAACACGAGAACATGGCCGTTATGCTTGACAGTTGATTACAATTGGACCAAAAACTCAAAAGGGTCGAGAAAAAGTCCTACGGACAGTTGTATAAGGGAGAAAGTATCTAGTTATTCAAATCTAGCCATTTAACCTAAGAAAAGTAATTGAAATATTTTGGGAATATCTGATATAACATTTATATTGGGTCTGTAATGTAATTACCAATATTTGACTAACTTGTTTCCATCCAGAATTGAAAATAGGTTGAATGTATGAAATTTTCCATGAGTCAGCAATTTTTTTTCTAAATCTAATGAAAGTGAAGGTTTTCCTATAAAATACAAATTGGCTGAAATAAAAGTATAAATTTAGAACCTTTCAGCAAAATAAAAGGTTAGATTGGGTTAGGTAAGGTTGGGTATGTTATTTTTTTAAATTAAGCTTTTATTCAATGTTCTGTTTTTCAATGTTAATTTTTTCTGTTTAGTCACGGAACCTTTTTACTGGTTCAACACCCCTTTGAAAAGTCATTAAAGGTTATGAAAAAACATTGAAAAACAGCCCACACGCTAAATAGAAAGCTTCGAGGACGTGCGCACAACAAATCGCCAAAGTGCCATCGCAATTGGAAGGAAATAATTTCATACCGCCAGAGCTCATATATAGAAACCATCGCGGGCATGCCCACATCAAATCACCAGCTTCATCAATTAATAAAAAAAACTAAAAATAATCGCGTTTCGTAACCCCGATAGTCAAAATCATATTTTAGGTCCATAATATCACGACATATCACATTATATCACGAAGCTGAAAAGTGTTGCATTGAACTAGAAATTCCATACCGAAAAAAACTGTTTTCATGATTGAAGAGAGTTACTGCTTCAACAGGCAAATGTTCACTATCACTAGTAAAATTACCTCAACCACTGAAGCGACCAAGCGAAATAAATAAATTTGCCTCGGTTGCTCAAGATTTTCAGATTATCATGTTTTAAATTTTTCGCCCGCATTAAAAAAATCATACCTTCGAATTTTAACACGGAGACATAAAAACTTATTATAGTTACTATATAGCAAATGAAGTAACCTGCAATTTGCCGCTCATTTCATATTTGTAGGATTTATGTATAAAAAATCGTAAAGTTTGTAACCGCGCGAATCCTAAGTGTTTGTCACTTTGAAACTGTCGTGAGAGCTACTTATTCAAGAGAATATTTTCAATTTATGTATGTTGTGTGTGGTGTACTTGATAATGAAAGGTGTAGAAAAATGACTAAATTTAAACCGTAAACAGCTGATAAGAAATTCCGCGCAAAAAAATATTTAAAAAATTTATTTTCAACATGGTTCTGGAATATTAGTCTACAAAGTTCGGATTTGCGACATCTATGGATCAAATGAATAAGCATTTCAATAGCTTTTAAAGTCCGAAATAACAAACGTGCCGGGGAGCTACAAATATATATATTTTTTAATTGCCGAATCAAGAGATAATGGTTTTTTTTATCCGAAAAGCAATCAGAGACATTTAAAACGGCGCCAATATATGGCAAAAATCGCTTCAGTGGTTAAGGCAATGGTTAAAATTCAACGTCAATGTGCTGAAATTTCATTAACCACAACCCGGGACACATAAATCGTGACGAGACCATCGGCATATTATATCGGCCCACATACATAACAGGCTGGCTGCCAGTCGCTATCCAGTATCCAGTGATAGATTCTATAGGGGGCTTTCTAAAGTCGTCGTGAATCAAAGGAAATACTTCATTGCACCTACGTGGACTTCGGATAATTTATAGTCCATTGCGAGAATTTCATCAATCAAGTAACAAATGGGATATGCAATAAATAACAGACAATGGGATGATCAAGCCCGAATAACAACAGACCCGATCGGTGTGATGCTGAGGCATCGTATTTCTCCAGGCATTTTGTTATAATATAAACTAAATGTTCGCCTGCTTTGGTGCTTTTTCGCGGTGTTTGCACACCCTGCCAGCGCCCAAACAAAAAATTAAATAAATCCATGTAAATAGTGTCCGGGGGTGAAGTGCACCAACTCCGGGAGGTTATTCTATATGACAGTATAAGTAAAAAAGATAAATAACTTTTTCCGAAATTCCAACTCTTAGGGGTACTTTTTTGATAAACATAAAATTAGTCCGGCGTGTGCGGCTAGCACTTTTATTTTCCGCTATACGATACGTAACAATCATAACTATTCAACGTCGTCACAATCGAGCCTGGCGGGCGCACAGCAAATTTATCGGGTAAGATAGTACCTTGCACTAAGGATTTTTAATGGGTACGTCTTTTTGCATGAGAAAAAAAAAGTTGGAATTTTGGAAAAAGTTGTTAATCTTTTTTATTCCTGCCATCATCTAGAATCACCTCCCGAAGTTAATGCACTTTACCCCGGACACCCTTGTATTTTTGTGCTTTACGAGAAGCGAACCTACAAACCCAAAGTAAAATGTGTAGACTAACTACTCTTTGGATGTCAGAGTTTCGCGTGAAATCATATTTCGCGAATATTGCAGCAATAAAAAATAAAAATAAAACGACAGGGGAATGCTACTCATTACGATGTCTAGTGATTTTTTTGCGTTATTATTATTTTATCGCGAAGCTTAATGTTTTATCACTATTTTCGAGTAATATTTACTACCAATCGGTTTACATTATGATTTTTAAAAAAAAATCTTTGGTTAAATCGAAGCTTTTACTATAGTTTCGCTTGAGTAGAATTAAAATAAAACAGTCAATTACTTATACAAAAAATATAAGCATAAAGTACTGAAAAATGTTTTTTTTTCATTAGAAATGTATGAACACATACACATAAGTAACAACTTTAAAAAACACAGTATGGCGGCGAAGACTATTTGTGACAGTTTCCCTTGATAACCTTTTTTCTTTCTTATAAAATTATTCACAAAATAATTTTAAAATTTTTTGCGCTTGAAATCGAACGTTTCCAGACTCCGTTTGCCAAGCGATTTTTATGACTACTACCTATAAGTCATCTATATCTACCTGCAACTCTCACCTACTACCTATAAGTCATCTACATCTATCTGCATCTACCTGCATCTATCACCTACTACCTATAAGACATCTATATCTATCTGCATCTACCTGCATCTATCACCAACTACCTATAAGTCATCTATATCTACTTGCATCTATCACCTACTACCTATAAGTCATCTACATCTATCTGCATCTACCTGCATCTATCACCTACTATCTATAAGCCATCTATATCTATCTGCATCTACCTGCATCTATCACCTACTACCTATAAGTCATCTATATCTATCTGCATCTACCAGCATCTATCACCTACTACCTATAAGTCATCTATATCTACCTGCATTTATCACCTACTACATATAAGTCATCTATATACCTGCATCTATCACCTACTACCTATAAGTCATTTATATCTACCTGCATCTATCACCTACTACCTATAAGTCATCTATATCTACCTGCATCTATCACCTACTACATATAAGTCATCTATATACCTGCATCTATCACCTACTACCTATAAGTCATCTATATCTACCTGCATCTATCACCTACTACATATAAGTCATCTATATACCTGCATCTATCACCTACTACCTATAAGTCATCTATATCTACCTGCATCCATCACCTACTACCTATAAGTCATCTATATCTACCTGCATCTATCACCTACCACCTATAAGAGTAGACATATTTTTGGCTAGTGTATTCCTCTTAAGATTTTAAAAAAGGCGCCTCATTACTAGCGCTCCAGGTGCTGTTTTGGCTCAGGGTCAGAAGCTTAGTAAAATAGACAACATTTATATTTACAGGTTATAATCGTTACACATGACTAATGACAGTTAAAAGAATTCAATGTCATATTTCGACAATGTGCGAGCCTTCTAACAGACAGTAGAGCAAGGTCAGCGAAGTCCTCATTGGCTCAAACAAATGTAAAAATAATACAGACGAGAAAAAGCACACGGAAATATATTATTAAACATGTTAGATTTAATAAATTTGAAGGTGAAAATTGATTTAGAGTCCGAAAAGCAACGGAAGTTGAAAGACGTTAAAATTAACACAGGTACAGTAATGACATAACGAGGTAAGTAAATCCTTGTTCCGCTAACCCGAATCAACTAAATTCTTTAGAGATAACCAATGATGTCAAAACTATATTTCCATACTATTTATTACAGTTAGTAATCACGCGGGATTGCGGGATAGATTTCAGAATTCCCGCGGGATTGCGGGATGGATTTCAGAATTTCCGCGGGATACCGCTGGACTTTTTATTGAGGTGTGTTAAATTGAACTAACGCAAACATTTTTCATATTTTTTTATCATTATTGATTGAAATCAATTATCTTTAATACGTATTATAAAAAAATATATTGAAAACGTATCAAATTAAGTCATTTGAGGACTTTTCGTATCAATCATCTTTGGTACTAGTAATATTATAAGAAGAATTGAAAATGTAACATAGATCAATTTAAATGAAAAAACACACTTTGTAAAACACCACTTTTATTTTTTCAATTAATATTCAACAGCCAACCAGGTTTGGCTTAGCTCAAGCTTCGTCAGGGCTTATTATATCTACTCCGAGTGTTTTACAAAGTGTATTTTTTCATTTAAATATAAACCCCCTTACCCATAATTGCGGTATCCGCCGACTCCTTGGTTTTGTAAAGTTGGCCCTAAACCTGGTTTAAAGCCGTTTTAACCATGCACACGCAGTGGCAATACGTCAAGTTGTTCACTGTTACGTCGTAATACGACGCGTATTAGGATTATTACGATTAAGAGGGATAATGTCACACCCCAAAGTATAAGCTTCCTTCGATAACATAAATCTTTTGAGAAGGCTTAAATAAAATAATATGATCATAAAATCTTTGCAGGTAGGTACTGACTTCTGGGCACTCTGGAGTTTGCGTATCAAACTATCAAGTGATTCCCAACTCGAAAGCACGGGCAAATCAAAACAACATTCTTTGTAAATTTTGTTTTTCAAATATTTATGAAATCCAGAAGGATTGCAAACCCTAATTACAGCACTTATAAGAAAACAAAATAAGATACAAAAATAATATTTTAACAGCAATAATTGATAATTACTAGGTAGAAAAGTTAAAACACAGCTAACTGGAGAACAGAATGAAAAAGGTCTCTAGGAGGACCGCAGCGGAGATGGAGTGGCAAAGTAAAAAGATGGCAGGCCCTGAGCCCTGACCCAAAACTGGAAATGCAAGTTGGAGACAAAGCAAAGCTAAAAAAGGAAGGCTGAAGCAAACCTATAGCTAGGAAGCACCAGGGTTAGCCCAGCCTATACCCTAATAATTGGGGATGCCATAGTCCCGCTGGCTCCGGAAAATCGAGAGCAGTTGGGTTGGGACTTGTGCGATCAAAACAAAGTCGTTTTTCAATCAAAAGGTCGTGTCATGAAATTGACACGCGTCGCGTCGCTCCTGTGAAATAAATATTTTCCTTTATTAAGATGAAACCCGGTGGTCGAGAAATTTTAATATTGGATTTTTACTAAATTGTTGCTGTCACTGTTGCTCTTACTCCACCGGATATTGAGCGAAAGGGACAAATGCACCTCGGGCTACTAATACCTAACTAAAATCGTCAAAATCGAGATTTTGTA
The DNA here is from genome assembly GCA_951813805.1 of Limnephilus auricula. Lineage (NCBI taxonomy): Eukaryota > Metazoa > Arthropoda > Insecta > Trichoptera > Limnephilidae > Limnephilus > Limnephilus auricula. The sequence continues at coordinate 21,006,245 of OX638394.1, forward strand.
TTCCCCACTTATCTCCTCTAAAATTGGACCGATTTTCAATTTTTTTACCAACTACATAAAAAGAAACTATTCTATGTCTGTACGTTTTGCTTTTTTTAAAAAAACATTGTCTAGTTTGTATACTGAACGTCTTTTGACAGCGTTTAAACCAGTCAAGTTTATTGATTTTTGGAAGAAGAAACTTATCAAAAAAAAAAACAAAAAGTACCGACACGCTAGTGGTTGGTGTCTATTTTATGTAAAAAAATATTTTCTCTAGGATTAAAATCCAAAGAGATAAATGTGGAATACAGTTGTATGGAAAAATCACCGCCGGTTATCCCCTTAAAGAAAGTGTTTGATGTGAAACTTGGCTTCTTATAACGAATAATAATTATTTTTACTGCAAGTTGTAGGTAATAAAATATTATCAGAATGCAGAGTCGTAATAAAATGGGCATTAAAAGCAAAGGGGTCAAATGTTATATGGCGAAGTTTTGCAGTAACTTTATTGCACTTGAGCAATAATACCCTGATTTTATAATAATATACACATGTACACAATTACATATAACGCAACTTGTACTTAGTATGTACTCGTTAGGTACACATGTCAGTATAGGTACACACATTAATGAACAACATAGACATAAAGCAATACAGCAAATAACGTACAATAAACATTACAGCCACTATGTACTCGAAACAATTAGTAGGACCTACTATTTTCGGAAGAAAGCTTGTAATTATTAATTTATTATTAGAAAAATACTAAAGATAAAAAAACTAGACAAAAAAATAAAAAAGATCGGGACTTGAATCTTTTGGGGAGTTTGCTCTAACCTCTGAGCGTCAATCTTCAGGTCTGCCGCGTCTTTATCCGACACAAATCAAATCACATCACATAACATCAAAAGGGTAACACCATTTTCAAATGCAGCTTGATTAGCAGATCACAGTATATCATCTAGGCAACGCCCACGCATATAAAATATTATCTGTCGCGTGTGAGACGTTAGTATGGGATTTTATAGCGAGCGATATGATAATATAGGCCACACCCAAATACCACATTTGTAGTAAAGCGCCGTGTGAGACTAGCATTAGCTTTGTGTATCGTACTAGACTCGATGTTACCAGGGGTAATTATTTAACCATCACCTGAATTTTAAAGTTGCAAAAAAATATTCGGTAAAATAAATATTATAAGAGATTAAATGCAATGCCATTAGCACAAAACGTTTTATAACACTGTCGGACAGCCTTATTACTTATTATCCATAACAAGCGGGAAGAACGCATATAAAATTTCTGCATAAGCAAGTAGATACGTAATATTTCACGCATGCACAATAAATTATGCACATTTAAATATTCTGTTCAACTTTCATTATTTCCCCGTAAAAAAAAGGCATAAAATTTCACAGGAAACTCACCTACTTGCTGTTTCCCGCGCGGAGTAATGCGGGGTAACTTGCGGTAATGGATATCTGATCAATTACGTTCGGTACACCTTTTATTTTCAAGAAAGCACTTAGATTGCGCAAACAATTTCGAAAACACAGAAAACAAAAAATTGTGAGGGCAAGAATTGTTTATTTTTTTATACAAAAAGTGTTAACTGTCTATTTGTATTCTGGAAAGAAAATATAAAATGTTAAAATTGTTTTTCTGGGAAACCGACAAGAGTATCGCGACAACGCACGATAAATAATGACAATGACAAATGAAACGTGGCATTTTAGGTGTATTGGATATTTATACCTTACTTAAATGGATTCTATGAACACTGCGGATGAAAGTGGATTAGTTTGACAATTCATTTTAAACGAATTATTTTCTTACCAACAGCTGTCTCATCACAAAAAAATATGTCAGAATAGAATAGATCAGAAACTGGGCATACTGTACACAACTACTAACCCTGTACAAATCGCAAGTGCGCCCCACGGTTGAATTTGGCAGCCACCTCTGGTCTGGAGCCCCAAAGTACCTGAAAAACACCCTCGACTCTGTGCAGAAACGGGCGGTCCGTTTGATAGATTCTCCCGTCTTAACAAACGGATTGCAATCTTTAGAGCACAGGCGTCGGGTAGGAATGCTATCCTTGTTCTACCGGTATTTCAATGGAAGATGCTCCGAGGAACTAGCCTCATTGATCCCCTCGGCACCGGTGCATAGTCGGGAAACACGCCAAACGCTCGCCCAACATATGTACACGGTTGACATTTGTCACATGAGAACGGGACGCTTCTACGACTCGTTCTTGTGTTCAACAGCTCGGCTGTGGAACGATTTGCCGGCCTCTGTGTTTCCTCCTTCCTATAACATGGGTCTCTTCAAGACCCACGTTCACTCCTTCCTCTCCTCAAAAAGACCCTCCTCACAGCATCTTCAAAGATGACATAGGCCCTGAGGGAAATTATTTTCCTCGGGGCCTCCTGTGTGGAGTTAATGTAAAAAAAAAATATGTAAAAATACACACATCTCATTTACTCAGAGCGCGACCTTCATTTTGTGAAAAAGTCTCGTGAGATAAAGAAAATCTCATTAATTCGTCGGTTTATTTGTTTAGCGTGCTCACACATAAATATTACAATAAATAGTTGGCACAACAACGAGCCAGATATTTGCGATTTTCCGTCAGTCATTAAGAAAGCCGAAGCGCCATTGAGACGAGGAAAAGGGTCCGGTGCCAAAACCAACAGCGGAGACACCAGACAATAAGAGAAGAACGCCAGATCGGCAGATCAGAGACTCGGAGCCATCGCCATGCACCGATGGGAATAATTCATGGAGAATAACGCTGGGATCAGAGATTATACTTTCATTTCCGTGCCAAATGCCGCTGGAACTTCTGGCTAATTTAATAACTACTAGGACTAAACGCTCAAGAATCAAAAACCATTTGTACATAATAAACGACTGCGCCAATCATCTATTTACACTACGGCTAAAACGTGTTTCAAATAGATAAAACTCTGAAATGGCGCATTGTTGTGCCATATTTTCTCCAATGTGTACAATATGTAGTTACGTATGATCTGAATTAGTTTTGAAAATATTGGGTTAGGTTTGTACTCGTAGTAACGAAACATGCTTATATCGGAACACAACCTGTGAAATAACCAGTGGACACAGCTAACCAAACCGAGATTCCGGAAAATACGAATTAATTTAGGTATGGGTCAGTCAGTCAATCATTCATTCCCTTTAGGAAAGAAATAATCGAATTATTGAGGGCAATCAATAAATTATTGAATGGGTCGGCTTTTGTTAGCCCGTATTAGATTAGTTATTGTAGATCAGGGGTCACCAAATGGCGGACCGCCAACCTATTTTGTGCGGACCTCGTATTTATTGAATTTGAAATTTGAAAAACAGATTCACATATTTTAAGAAGGACATTTACTCTCTGCATACTGGTGATGAATGTTGCAATGAAACTGCAAATATTTTCGGGAGTAATAAAGCTGCTCTACAGATGGAAATGATCGATTTCCTAGAAAATACAGTTTTAAAACACCAAAAACAGGAAGTTTCTTGTCAAGAGTTGGGTAAATTTTCATTGTTCTAATAAATACCCAGAAATAAAAAAATCGCCTTGAAACATCTCATTTTTTTGGGTCAAAATATGTTTGTGAAGCAGCATTATCCAAGATGAACTTCATTAAAAATAAATTCCGGAGCAGACTCACCGATGAACATCTCCAAGATTTAATGACAATACACGGAGAAAAATGTTATTCGAAAAAAAACGATCATTTTAATAGTAAAAACGGTTAAAAACGGAACTGAAGTTCTTACGAACAAATTAATAGGGTTTCAATGTTTATTCTTACATTTTCCTGCCAATAAACATTGAAACACTGTTAATTAAGAACTTCAGTCCCGTTTTTAACCATTTTTACTATTAAAATGATCATTTTTTCGAATAACATTTTCTCCGTGTAGCCTGCACAAACTTTAGTCCAAACTTCTGACGGATAGTCCAAGGAAAAAAAGAAAATTTTCTCATTAATATTGTCAAAAACCCTTGGTACTTCTTTTTATTCGAAACATTCGTTTTCTTTGTTCATTGATATTGTATCTACACATATTTAAATAGTACAGTTTATTATTTCAATTGCCAAGCTGCGGGCGGCGGGGGAGGGGGTAGGCTTTTTCCCTTCCGGACCGCGACGGTCATGTTATTTTAAAAAACGGACCCCCAATGAAAGTAATTGGTGACACCTGCTGTAGATTATATTAAGAGGAACAGCTGCGCGGCCGGTTTCATACAAAACCTAGTTTTGGATTTGAGGCCAAAATACCCAACTAAACTGAAAAATTATTTTTTGTAAGAAAAAGGTATTTCAATTATCTGTCTCGGACAGGAGCAACTTTTTTTTGCTTTTAAATGACGAAGTATAGGTAATTAAAGAAATCAGTTTTGGTTCGTTTTGGAAGCAACCCTGGAATTTGTTTGATTTATAATTATTAAAAAAAATCTGCCTAATCCTTGGTTTTAATATAATGAAAAATAAAATTAAAAATGCGTTTCTTGCGGTAGTAATTTTAATATACATATAAACGACAAGTTTTTGTTCCGATGTAAATAGTTTTTTTTAAAGTTTTCTTTATTCATGGAATTGTTTGTTACATTAATTAAGGATTTTTCGACCACCATGCTAAGCACATGCCCGTGTTATAGTGGGGAATTTTTGATACAGTACATTAAGATGATAGACTTCGCTTTTCGGCCCATACAAAAAGGACGCCCGGGAAAAAACACTTTTCTATATCGAAAATTGCACTAAATGAATATATTTTTTTTATACTGCCTTCTGGAAGGTGAAAACTATGTCGGTATGTTTTCGAATTTTTGATGCGTTTCGTATTAACGTAAACATTCACTGTCAAACATGTACGATTTATCAAAAAATATTATTTAAGGAAAAAGTGCTGCTAACTCAACTCTCATAAAGAATTATAAAATTGTAAAAAGCTACCGACGTAGATTCTGCTTTCTAAAAAATATATATTTTTTTAAATTTCAATTTCGTGAAAGTTTTGGTGTAGAAAAGTGTATTCTCCATAAACCCCTTTTCGAGCGATTTCTGTAGGTAAATTTGAGCGTTGTCTCATTCGCACATTTCGCATTCGCATGTATTGTAAGTGTGCGTTAGCTTATTGTGAGCGGGACAGAATGACAGTCGCGGGTGTTCCGCGTGTGATTCAAAGTCTAGCCTCTTAAAATATGCAATATAAAGAATGTGAGGGAATATAAAAAAAAAAAATATATATATATATAAATTAATATAATATTAAAGAATATTAAAGAATTTAAGGAAAATTAAAGAATACAAAACAATACAAAATAATGTAAAAAATATATATATATATATAAATTAATATAATATTAAAGAATATTAAAGAATTTAAGGAATATTAAAGAATACAAAACAATACAAAATAATGTAAACGACTATAGAGTACTAAAAAAGAGTATGGAAGAATATAGAATATAAATATTTTGTTGGACCAAAATTGTACAACAAAATCCCTTCTCAACTAAAACTAAAAAAGTTGCTTCCAAAACGAACCAAAAATGATTTCTTTAATTATCTATACTTCATCATTTTAAAGCAAAAAAAAGTTGCTCCTGTCCGAGACAGATATTTGAAATATATTTTTCTTACAAAAAATAGTTTTTCAGTTTGGTTGGGTATTCTGGCCTCAAATCCAAAACTACGTTTTGTATGAAACCGGCCACGCAGCCAATAAATAGCCTTAAGTAAAAAAAAAAAACATATACATACTTATAACATATACATACGTAAGGTACTTTCACTACTCTCTTTCTCGTACAAGTAAATTAATAATAATAACCTCGCCAATAATCGTGATTAATCTATGCGTAATATTCCAATGCCATAAACATCAAAACACTCCCCGCGTCTGTCGCTCTCCGGGGCTCATTCAAACCTCAACAGAGCACTCCCAGTTTTCAGCCAGTCAATATTTCAATATCCGAAAAACTAAAATAAAATAGACCGTGGGAGATGAAATGTAGAAGCGTAAAGTGGTGTGATGTGATGATTGGGGAAAATAATATAAATTAAAGATGAGAACTATTTTTTAAATTATTAATCTAAGGAGTTTTTACCCTAGAAAAATACAATGATACAAAAAATACAAAATTTTCACATTTTCATATAGTGCAATATTTTCACTGGCGACTGCAAATTATACTTAAAAAATATAAGCAATAGTATTTTTTATACTGAAATTTGGCTTCTTCTATTATCTAGGATAACAATGATATTACAAGGACAATCTTTTAATCATACATAATATTATAATCCAATCTAATAAATTAACATATTTTGGTATTTTAATGAAAATACAAATAACTTTGTTTACATCACTTTTATTAATACACAATCTACATGTTTCATGAACGATGTTCACATCATCAGGATCAAATGTATACTAAACTTAAAAATTAAATATAGATCACATATGGGAGGAAAGGCTAGAAAGAAGGGGAAGGGGTAAGGGTGGGGAAGGTTTGACTTTGAAATCCCTAATTGTAATAAACTTCCCCCACTCTTACCCCTTCCCCTTCCGTCTGATGATGCGAACATCGTTCACGAAACATGTAGATTGTGTATTAATAAAAGTGATGTAAACAAAGTAATTTGTATTTTCATTAAAATAAATAATGCCATCACAAAGTAAAAACCTTTCCGAAGAAGTTTTCTTCGAAAAATTAACATTTTGGTAATAAGATTGGATTACACATTGTTTTTATTTATATATTTATACACGGTAGAGATATGGTTCCACATAACAGAAAAGTATTGTTTTTTTTGTGTTAACATAATATTACTAAAAAGGTAGCTGCCAATAAAAAAGAATATAGGAAAATAAACGAGTGTGCTTTAGACCACACGATTGAAGTAAATACTTCTTTAGCTCCATCTATATGTATGTATATACATATATTAATTTTCTACAAATATTTATTTAAATTTATTATACATTGCCTCACCCGATCAAGCCGTGCGCATCGACGTCCGCTCCCCCCGCGTTTGGCGCGTCCCTAGTAATTCAAAATTCTGACTGAAGTATTTCATGCACTGGCTACGAGAGGAAGAGATAAAGAAAATGTGTGCGCGCACTGCTCTCTCATGCTTCTACAGTGAGTCCGTTCGCCTCGCAACGCATTTCACTTTTCGTTACACATTCGCCAGTTTACCCCTCTAGTCAAACATAAAGCGTAAAGAAGTATTTACTTCAAAAAAACATTAATCGAAGATAATATTGTTAATTCTGAAATTTGAAATATCAAATACGACAGTCTCATAACGCAGGACGCAATGGCTGAATTGGATAAAGCGTATGTCCCGGTCAGATGTGAGGTTCTGGATTCGAGTCCCAGGTGCGACCATTATCTTTTATTATTTTTCTGTGTCTTGTTCATTTTCATATTTAAAAAAAATATTATTATTGTTATCTTCTTCTTCAATAATATTATTAGGCTAGCTTTACACTTGTAAGTTTTTTCGTAAGTTTACGACTTCTGGCCAATGGGCATATTGCATTTTGAAAATCCAACTTGTAAGTTTTTTGTAAGTGTACGACTTCTGGCCAACGGGCATATTGCATTTTGAAAATCCAATGTGCCCATTGGCCAGAAGTCGTAAACTTACCAAAAAACTTACAAGGGTAAAGCTAGCCTTAGAATGGTACAATGTACATACTCTGAATCTGAGGAATTCATGGGGATTAAAAACGGGTATCGCATAAGTGACGTAGAGTGAGAGACGAACTGCGTAAAGTGTGGACGTGACAAGGAACACGCCTCAAAGGGGAACCATCCAAAAATCCCACAATCCTGTACAAACGTCAACAGTACGTGCATCGGCCAGTCACCGTCACCAGTCCAACAATACGGCCACTCCAATAAACGGGTCAACAAGATTGTATGAATATTCCAACCATTATTAATCAACCGAAATAAAACTGTTGGCGCCTACAAAACAATGCGCTATCTCTATCTAGCTCGGCGATGATTGAAATTGATTGTCCCATCGATTGATATCAAATTAAACTGTAATCTTGAGTTTATTATCAGATGGAGTGGGTATAGAATACTCAACAAGTTATATATTATTTATGTATATGTCCTGATTCTTTATCAGCCCTTATCGAAAATAATTTCGCAATCAATACTTGCATTGCTTATACTACTAATAGTGCAACGATGTAAACACGAGCCGTGCAATACTTTACGCCTGTGATGTGGTCTTTATCGCTCGAATGCGTATTATAATAAATAAAATAACATCGCTATAGAAGCGCAATTCAGTGAATACGCAGTTGTCTACGATGATTGTACAATTCATCGTGTAGTATTTTGTTATTAGTTATTATTTATCAAGAGGAAACCCTGTTACCGAGAAATTTGAATAATAGATATTTAGAATAATGCTGAGCGAAGGGGACAACTGCACCTCAGGCTGACAATACCTAAATAAAATCATAAAAATCGAGGTTTTGTATTATACTGATATAATTTTAACGATTTTTAGAGGTTGCTAACTCCTATTAAGTAACTTATCAAAAAAAAAAAAACGCACCGACCCCTATTGGTCAATATAATATCTGCACGGAGAAAAATGTTATTCTAAAATACGATCATTTTATTTGTAAAAACGGTTAAAAACGGGACTGAAGTTCTTACGAACAATTAACAGGGTTTCAATGTTTATTGGCGGGAACATGTAAGAATAATTTGTTGGTATACGTAATTTCGTAAGTATACTAACGGTTAAAAATGGGACTGAAGTTCTTACGAACAAATTAACAGGGTTTCAATGTTTAATAGCGGGAACATGTAAGAATAATTTGTTGGTATACGTAATTTCGTAAGTATACTAACGGTTAAAAATGGGACTGAAGTTCTTACGAACAAATTAACAGGGTTTCAATGTTTAATGGCGGGAACATGTAAGAATAATTTGTTGGTATACGTAATTTCGTAAGTATGCTATCGGTTAAAACGGGACTCAAGTTCTTACGAACAAATTAACAGGGTTTCAATGTTTATTGGCGGGAACATGTAAGAATAATTTGTTGGTATACGGAATTTCGTACGTATACTAACAAATTATTCTTACATTTTCCCGCCAATAAACATTGAAACACTGTTAATTTATTCGTAAGAACTTCAGTCCCGTTTTTACGAATAAAATTATCGTATTTTAGAATAACATTTTTCTCCGTGAGCAGTAGTGTCAAAATCCAGAAAAAAACATTGGGGAATAAGTTTGTATGGACAAAACGCCACCGGTTTTTATACTATCAAAATATTAACACATTTGCACTTACTTCTAATTGAGATTATCAAATTCTACAAATTGCAATATGAGTTGAAAATAATAGATTAAAAGAATTAAAGAGGATTCGTTAAAAGATTTTTTACTTCGGAATACCTTGATAGAATGCACGTTTAATCATCTCTTAACACAATGAAAATGTAAGCACGCTTGTGCTTATTTCCAATTGCGACAAACAAATTCTACAAAATGTAATACGAATTATATTGAAAATCCTTTTATACATACATAATTAATTGAAGAAGAGTCGTTCGAATATGGTAGTACGTTTAATTTTATCGTATAGTAATTATCTATTATTGTTGACAATATCAAAATATAAACATAATCTCGTTTATTTCTAATTGAGATCAACCTCTATGAATTGCAATAAGAATAATTGATAAATAAATACTTATAATTAATTGAAGATAAGTCATTCGAAGAAATTTCACAGCATTATAACATCATGAATCATGACAGTATCTATGCAAATTTCATCGTGGAATATTTTCCTATTAACAATGTATCACCTACAATCAAGTTATAAACACTCTTGCACTTGCAAATTTCTTATTTAGATAATCACATTCTACAAATTGAGATAAGATAACAAATGAAAATATGGATAAAATCAATAGAAATAAATCGTTTGAAGGAATTTCAATCTACGCATCGAGTGATAAGATGAGAACGGTATGAAATGCAAATTATTCCAAAAATGTGAAGATGTAAAGGTTTGCAGGCGGAGGACGCACCCGTATTCGGCAATAATATTTCAAGGGCGTCCAGAGCATATTGTTGGTATGCAGCGGGCAGTGGCGTGCATTGCTGGCTTCTTTTCAATGATAAGTTTTCAGGGGCTGATTCGAAGTAGGTATTCGACTCGCGAAAAATCAATATTTATTTATTATAATTTTTTTTTACAATTTTTTTATACAAGAATGTGTCCTTACTGGGGTACCCCGTTCTAAGAACACATTGTACATTGTTACGTGATTAAATTATAGTAAATACCCATGTTTAAATAATACGAGAAAAATTATAAAACAATTCTAGAAAAAAATATAACACAATACAAGCTTTAATAATGGCTGTAAAATTCTTCCTTCCCGTGTCCATAATCCATGTCTTAATGTTTCTTTTGAAGTCGGTTAATTTTTTTATGGATTTTATTGCAAAAGGAACTATCAATTTTATAGAGAGATATTTCATATTTCTTTGTCCAAAAGTCGTTTTAGTTGTGGGTTGGTGTAACGTGTGTTGTAGTGTGAATCTTGTGAATAGGCTCGAGTTTTTCTGGGTAAAGTTTTCCAGGTTTTTGAATGCGTAAATTAGAACTTCTTTTGTATATAATTGTTTAGTGACATTAAATTCAGCGCTTTAAAAACATGGTCTATAGGAGTTCTGATGCGGACTCTAAGTATAATTTACGAAATTGCCTGTTGTGCTATGACGACTGGTTTTAAAATGGAATCGTATTACGCTTCCCCATCCGATAAGACCATATTGTAGTTGAGATTGGGCTAATGCATAATAAATTTTTAATTAGTTATTCTTTATCTAATATGTTTCTTTATATAAGGTAGTTTAATTAGTTAGGCTTTGATTGTGTAGGTTGGTATGTTTTAAACTACATCACATTTGATGGCCATCAAATCGAGGTTTCGGTGTTTTATGAAATTTAGTCTGCTGTCAAGTAATAACATGTGTTCCCAATTATGTCCTCTGGCGTGCAAACTGTATCTAAATAAACAATAAACAGTGTTAATCTCAAGTGATCTTCCAGGTAAGAATATTATGCCTGTACAGAGAATAATTTTATTTTTATTTTATTTATTTATTTATTTTATACACTTTACAAATATAAGACAAAAAGTTCCGATAAGCAGTTAGCAGTTTGTCTAAAGGGTTCTTTACATTAAAGATCTTATTATAGTTATTTAATAGTTACATTTTTACAATTATAAAAAAATAATATATGTACATTTTTACGCAGCAACTCGATCAATGGTCATATAGTTTTGTATCAGTGATCGACGAACCGGTGGATGCAATTTTTTAGCAATAAGTTTTTATAATGGTTTGTCTAGTCTGTAGTTAGAAGTAAGATTATAGAAATATATTATAAATTTGTATAGCGCCCGCTCCAGCGTTGAGGTGATTTTTCACAAAAACGGCGCTATACAAATCACCCAAATATTATTATTATTATTAAGTGTAACGGAAATGTCACTACATGACAAAAATGTTAAATCCAAAGTATGTAAAAAATGTAATCCAAAGCCAACATTAGAACATGCGGTTAAAATTTGGCTAAAAATAAATTGAAACGCATTCAAAAATTTCTATTATAGACTGAAATACTGTTTTGTCTATAATAAATATTATGTTCCATCGCAACATCTAAAAAGATTTAAAAAAAAATATATCTATCTAATTTACGTTTGAATTTGGAAAGCTTGAATATAATTTTTATTTTGTCATACCTACACAATAGTGTATTTCCACTTTTTTATTTCTTAAAAAAGTTAAGCAAAAAATTTCGATGATTATGGAATTTTTATTTTATTTTTATGTTAACGAATAAATTTTCTACAGCGAGTCTAAGTTTCCCATTTTTGAAATACTGCCAAAACGATATTTTGGGGAGCTATCGTGTGACGTCATGAGCGTCGGCCGGTTTCTGACACATTTCTGACAGTAGTACTTTGTTGTTTGTTGACGTACGTATTTGGTGCCCGTGCCAATCACGTGCCGTTTTGGTTTTGTTGGTTTTTGATCGTTTTTAAAATCAATAAATTTGAATGAAAACATAAAAAACAAACATTTTTAGTAGGATGATAATCAGAAAAATGATCTTTAAATATTCCATACATTTTCGACTGAATCCCTTGTTCGTGAAAATACCCTTACCTACACAGTTTTTCAGACAATCTGACGTGCTGCACGCCACTGGCAATGTGTATGTCTCATGGGACATGGGAAGGAGAAAACCTCCCGCTGCCGGCTGGCACAACGGACGACTCAGTGAGGTGGGTAATGGAATAGGCACCAACACGAACTGTCGAGGAATGTAGTGTGCCAGCCAACCAACTAACCACCAACCAGCCCATACAACACACTAGCACACTACACACGGAGAGAAGTCGATACGATACTGGCGTGCGACGGTTAAAGCGGGCGACAAACGCGAAGTTCACATCAAAAAGATACTGCGTTATAAGTATCTTTTCTACCGACACACTACGTTATAAAATATTCCTTCCTACGGCAGGAGAAGGGGTCAGTTGAAATCGGAAGCGGTCGAGAGAATATCATTTCTTTGTACTGGATATGTTAACTTGACAGCTCTGTGCATGCTCCGTGTATTAAAAATGACCCCCTCTCCTGTTTACCGTAGAGAGGGGGTCGCATAACTTTTCTGATATGGCGACTGTAGCGAATACGAAAAATAATTCCGATTAGCGAAGATTCAAACCGCGATCACAGCGCATCATCTTTTTACGTCTGGCGAGCGCTATTGTGTTATAAATAACTTTTTGATGTGAGCTGCGAGTATGTCGCTACCTTAATGATGATTGAATGTTTCGCGCGGTCTACGAATTACTCGAATAAGAGAAAACTAAAAAGAATCATATTGATTGATTGTGAGAAAAACGTTAAATTTATGAGAATAGACGGAATGGGTGCAGCCTCTCTTTCTGTTACTTGCGTCGTTTTTTGATGAAGAGGGAGAAATTGCGACCGCGCACAGTGGGCTGAAAATCGCCTTTCATAGATATAGAGACTTGAATTTTCAAGGGTCTTTTTTGGCTAGAAATGGATTCTGCTGATCATTACTATGCTATAAAATTTCGTATGAAGCAATTGCGTGTACAAATGAAGGAGTTATCATTTTTTTAAGAAAAAAATTGAATGGCACTGACATTAAAAATGAGGCTATCTCTGGAATCATAAGGTTGGCCATTATATCCTAACATACATATGTACTACTATTTATTTTTATTTTTTTGACATACTTCGTATTGTGGCGCAACTTGCGCTTTTTTTTAAATCCTCAAAGTTGTAAAAAAAAAATTTTTATGTTGATGATTCATTTTCTGTGTCATGTCTATAAAGGCGATTTTCAGCCCACTGTGCGGCGGTACGCCTTGTGGATAAATACATCGATTAGATGAGTAATGAAGTAATGACGTTGCATCGCGTATTTCAAGAAGAACATCAAAAAGATATAACTCCGGACATCACCATCCAGAAAAATAACTTTATTCACAATTGTATCTTAAAAATCAGTTACAATTGTAGATTACTAGTTAGATAGGGTTAAATTTGGACCCAGAATGCATCGAACGCGCCGTATTACGGGGGAAATTGAAATCCACAACAGAATACCCGGTACTTGATGGCTACACCAAAACTGAACGCCGAAAACCACATTAATTTAACTAATTATTATAGGTAACGAAATACCGGTCCTAAGAAGATTTACGCGAGCAACACGGTATCATCACTTCTGGCGCGGATTACTTCGCATACGGTATTACTTCACGCAACACGCACTTCACATCTGCCCTGGTGTTGAACACTGTAAGGCTGTCAGAAACGTTGGCTAGAGAAGGAAGAAACGCAACACGGTATAATTACCCAAAAATATATCACTATAAATATTTTTAAATTTATTTATTTAAGCCGAAGCGACGGCCGGTTTCGGGGGAGGTACTGAGATGACTTTTTCAATACCTGTGATTCCCTCTAGCTATTCTGCTCAGGGTAGGTCAACGAAGGATTTAAGTTTCTGATTCACGTTGCCGATTCACATTGACATCCTCCTTGCACATCCGAAAGTAACAAAGTTGTCGAAATCGCATTAAATTCCGTGACAAACCATCCATTGACAAACCGTCCATTCCAGATCTCGGGGAGGGTGGTGCAATCCCACGAGCTCTATATAATAAATACATGATATGTATGCCCGGTTAATCTCTATTCCAACATAATGGATTAAAAATCCAATTAAAACACCATAGTAATTGTTATCATTTTATCCTTACGACAAATCCTATCCTACCCTGAAATATATTTGTACTTTTCATTTCTGGTTCAAGATGGTGACCGTTTTAATGGTTCAGTAAAGATTATTTTTTCAAATGTAAAATCGTCGGGTTTATTTGAACTTTCTTCAATATAATGTCTGAAAAAAAATTGTCATTGATCTAGTGATGTTTCTTTGGACAAATTATATAATTCCTTATTTGAAATGCAAAAATTAACTTTTTTTTGTTACATAATATAGTATATTTTTTGGAACGAGGTCTACGCCTATTCATAGAACTACTCGTTTTAATTACAGTTTTCTGTGAAGTACAACAAATCTACACTTCGCGTAATTATTAGACCTAAAGTCGTAGAAGGGATAATAAATAATAACCCGCATTCCTCACTTACATTTTGTTGGTCAAATAATTATTGGATAATAACGTGTGGAAGCAGTTATTATTATTATTATAGTGGAAATGCTCCATTTATCCGCGGTAAGGCCGTAAATTGAAAAGGTGTGCCAAGTCTGCCAAGTAACCGACGCCGATTACGCAAAAGGCGCAACCGCCCCCTCAGCAGATACAACAACCCACTAATCCGAGCATATTAATGGACAGGATGAAATACAAAGATGAAAATATGGTAAATGTTTACTACTCCGCTTACCGGATAATACGGAATTCGAATTTCGATACACGGATACGCACGGATAATACGGAGCGGAATATTTCCTTTGCCGCCATTTCTTTGGATTTGATATTTGCGATTTTTTTCAATCTAAATACGCACGAATTACTTAGGTTACCCAGCCTAAGAACCTAATAACCTATTTTGTGCACGTAAATAGTTGCATATTGTAGTAATTGAAGTTGTATAAGTCCCGTTTCACTTGGCCAAACGTGGCTGTCAAATACTTCGCGTAATTGAAATAATCTTATAAAATTGAAATATAAAATACATGTTTTTTCGTCTCCCCCGACATAAATACTCAATTTTCGTAATAATAAATCAAAATCTAACTGTTTGAATAAAAAATATTCCGTATTAACCAGTAGGCGGAGTATGAAACTATTAATGAAAATATATATCCAACACTGCCGTCCTTTAATTTTCGCCATAGAAATGTAAAAGCATTTTCCCCTTAGCAGGATACTTGGCAAGAAAGGACGATAGCGAAACACCAAAGAGGCTTCTCTATAATAAGCCTACAATACAAATACAAAGGCGTGTTGGGAGAGGTTTTATTTTTATTTTTTTATAGTGAACACCTCACAAGAGTCCCAACCGCTTCCGTCTGGTCCAGTGAGACTATGGCATCCCCAATTGGGGTATGTTGTGTGACTGAAGGTAAGCGGGGAAGGAAAGGAGATGGGGAAGAGGAAGGTGGGGAAGTACCTGGCTATTCTGATCTAGTCACCAAACACGGTCAAAGCCATTTCAAGCAACGTTTCAATTCTGGATGGTGGTCTTTCACCAGGGCGATACAGAGAGTATCTTCCACTCTGGAACGTGCATGAATTAATTTTTAATTAATTAATTGTGAAATAACACAAATGAATCTAATAAACTTTATTTGCGCACGCCGGGTTCGAACCCGCGACCTACGGAATGGGAGTTCAAAGCCTTGCCCCTAAACTACGCCGACTACAGGTAAACTTAACAACTAACTAGGCAAGACTGTTTGGCAATTAAAGGAGACCACAGACCAGTCTGTCATTAGGAAAAATAAAACCAACATTTACATCCTTAAAGATGTATCGATACGAATTAGGAGTTAAGACAGGATGACGCACAAAATCAGTTTGTTTGATTTGATTATCGCACAAGATTCCAGATTACTCGCAGCCAGAGGGACCGTGACATTGATGGTAAATTGACATGGTTTACCAAAACTGTTAACTTGAATACTTGATGAAAACAAAACAAATCCTCGTGACCAATTTAAGAATACAAACCCATTGAATATACGATCCTCAACTTCTTGCAGGCTGCAGTCCCCCCGGCGGGTCCGGATTTTTAAATCGATTTTGCCCCTTATGTATAAAGAAATTGTATGAAAAACAAGGTCAGAATCGCCTGGGCCATTCTCGATCTTGACATAACGAAATACTGGATAGCATTTAGCCACTCCGAATAATTCATATTAATTGCCGATGACGCGCCGGGCACCAAAGATGGCGAACAAAATGGCTGCCGCTTGATAATATGAACGCTGTCATACTCGAAGTCTACATTTATTCATTGTTTTTTATATAAATCCATTGTGGAAAGCATAGATTTGAGTGATTATTAGGAAGTTCATTTTATCTACATTATTTTGATGTAATTTTTGTAACTTATCACAAAAGAAATGTTATAAAAATTGAATTCGTAAGAAAGGTGAGAACTGTCAAATATTTTACGTCGTATTGAAAAAAATATTTTTTGTATGATGGCTTTCAACAAGAAAAATTTAGGAACATAACACAATTTTCAGAGCACACCCAGCAAAGTTCTTTCATCTTCTGACATTTCGCATGTGCCATCCGTCTGTTCACGCCGAATTATTTCCTCAAAGACGCGAGACTCTTTACTTTCCACGTGAAACAATCGAGTTAATTGGGCGGCTAATTGCTGTGAAAAGTTTTCACTCTCAATGTGGTTCGTCACCCCCTCGGTGTCATTTTTAGCGCTTCGCGAAATAGAAAGTTGGTCGGGCACGACCGAAACTGAAAGCAGCGAGTTTTGGTACTGCACCACTTGCCTGCTGCAGTCGAGTGCAGTCAGCAGCAGTGAAGGATTCAACCGGTCAGAAGCCCGATAGAGCACCAGAAGGACTTTTTATGTTAGAAACTATTACAAGTCGAGGTCTTCTTTAGTATCATATTACGATCTAGCCGTGACAAAAAAAACTATGTTCCACAATTAATTTTCCAAAAATATCACCAATTCTCATTATTCTGGCTTGTTTCCTGGGTAGAGTAATTACATTAATTGTTTATTAATTTTCGTAATATAATCTTTAAAGTAACTTTCAGTCAGCTGTTCGGTCACATTATAATTTCGGCACACATTTTCATTTCGAGAGCATAAATATGCTATTTCTACCATTAGTTGAAGCCCTGAAGCAAAATAAGCAACTGGCTAAAAGGCAAATGAATCAGGCAGACGTGGACGGTAAAGGTTGCAAGTTGCAAGTTGCAAGTAGCAAGTGTTATTGTTAATTGGTTTTAAACTCACTGACGTTGAATTACAACTGCCTTCCGTAGAAAGTTATGTAATACGTAAGTGGTATACGACATTAAAGTGCTATTATTATTCACGAAATACCCAGACGACAAAGGGAAATAATGAGTGTATTTAAACACAAGGTTAGATCCTACGAAGAAACAAAAATGTGGAATAAATTATTATACCACAGAAAATTGGCTACACTTTATTACAACAAACTATCGGAATTTTGTTGGGTAAGGCGCATCTGCCGAACATGTTATGAAAATGCAAAATTATTGTAATGCGACATTTTATATGCAAAGTAAGTTAACAGCCAATTCAATAATCGCACCCACTGAACCGAGGAGAAAGAGAAGTATACGATAAAGATTCAATGACTGAACACTTATCATTTGAACAGCAAGGAACTTGCGTTAATGATTTGTTTATTATGACGTCTCAATAGCCGAGCCTTGGCGGGGAACTATTTTATTGACGTTATTACGCGCAATCACATGATTGTCTGCCTGCAACCAACTCCGCGGCGACAGAGGACAATGATTTACATCTCGTGACTCAATTAATCTCATTACTACTTGAATAATTTACGAATATTAGAACTAAGATTGAGATTTCTCAGCAACTAATTTTCTAACCGCTTTTAGGCAGTAATTACTGCCTAAGTTCTCATTCCTAGCTACTCGTAAAGATTATCTAGGCTTTAGCCGGTGAGTATTTCAATCTTGTATCTCGTGCACGGTTGGTCTATTGACTATTAGGAATTTTGGAAAATGTGTGACGTGCTCAAGCTTATCGCCAAAGACGCTATATCTCGCTTTTATTCTTTCGGCTGACGTCGAACATCGATAACAACTTCTATACAGGGTTGAAATAATGTTGCCATCGCATCAGATATTGGAAAAAAGGGAATAAACAAGTTACCATGGACCGTGACAAGTAAATAATAAACCTGCCAGCAAAAAGTATGATAAATAATAATGTTTTGTACGGTTAAGTAGGAGGTAGGGATTTTTCGCGATCGGCTAAGAATAACGGCTGATTGATCCAGAGCCCGAAATAAAGCCGGCTTATTGAAAGGAAATAGAATCAATACGGTAGCATGTCGCGGCTTGTAGCGATAAAGTAATTTATGCTGAACAAAAGCGGCATCATCTGTAGCATTCCATAACAAATTTATTTAGAATTCACGCGAACCGAAGTACGGGAACCGTAAAAATGACATTAAACCGTCTTGCCGGAGAATCACGCCAAGTCTTCAGGCACGGTAGGCAAGGTGACCTCGAAAAATATGGAGGAACTCTAAAATATGTATGAATGTAGATACCCATAGTATTAACATACATATTATACAAGCAAGTCGAAATTACGAGAGGGAATGTCCAAATTGTGAGACAAAATCACATTTTTTTATAAAAAAGGGAAAAGCTAGAATTTTTTTACCACAAGACTAGAGGAAGCACGGGTTAATAATAATCTTAATATACATATAAAAATTAATGTTTCTTTGTTTGTCCCTTATGCAATACCTAAATCATTCATCCGATTGAAATGAAAGTTTGGTGATTTGTCGTGTGTATGCCCATGAAGATTTCTATAATAGTGCAAGTGAGCTCCAGCTTTATGAGATTATTTCCTATAACATTCATCCGATTGTGATGAAACTTTGGTGAGTTGTTACGTGCACATCCGCGAATGTTTCTATTTACAATAGTGAGGTCTGGCATTAAGAAATTTGTATAAAATTGTTACAATAAGTCGCGCGAGTTGTTTGAAAAAAGGGGAGTATTTCATATAGTTCAGTTGTAGGGAGTGAGGAGGGAAATCGGGAGGGGAAGGGGAACTAAATAGGGAGGGTTCGCGAGAGAGGAATGAGGGAGGGGGGAAAGTTTAAGGGGAACGTGAAAGGGGAAAGGGACGCGGGAGGTGAACGGGGCGCATGAGAAAGCACACATCGGGGTGCGGCGAAGGAGGGGTGGGGGACGAGGGAGAAGCATAGTGAAATAATGCAAAGGAGACTGTGGCAGGGGATAGTGGACGGTAAATTTGGAAAATCTATGCGTCTCACACGGACAGTTGTGAGAATTGTGTATATTTCATTATATTTAATTTCAGTGGGGAGGGGGAGTATAATTCGGGAAGGGGGAGGGGAACGAAGGAGATGGGGTACGCGGGAGTAGGATTGAGGGTGGGGAAGTCGGGGAAGGTGTAAGAGGAGTGTGGGGTGGGAAGATGGAAACGTGGAAAGGAGGAGGGGTACTCGGGATGGGGGGAAAACGGGAGAGAAGCAAGGCAGGGAAGGTAAAAAGGGGAACGCTGGAGCGGAAGGAGACGTGGGAGGGGAACGGAGCCGGGAATAGGAGCGCATGGGGGGATTGCAACGGAGACAAAGTAACGGTAGGGGAAAGCAGGGGGTTGATTTGAAAAATCCATGCTTCCCACACCGATAGTGTATGTGGCCAGCTCCCCTGTCGGTAAACCTTCTGATTTAACCGTGTACGGACCAGACGCAAAAACTAAAAAAATTGAGAAAGTGGAAGTTTTTTTATGTGAATACCGCACAATAGTCACAACTGCTCCCATGTGGAGCCAGTGAAACTATGACATCCCCAATTGGGGTATGTTGAGGAAATGAAGAAAGAAAAATTCTAAACTTTTCAATGAGTGGACGACGAATCGTTGATATGGGAAGGAGATGGGGTAGAGGAGGGTGGGGAAGTACCTGGCTATTCAGATCTGGGCACCAAACATGGCTAAAGCCATTTCAAGCAACGTTTCATTTCTGAATGGTGGTCTCACATCACGGCGATACTCGTATCTTCCACTTGGAACATGCCGCCAATAAACTATATATATATATATATATATATATTTTTTTTTTTTTTTTTTTTAAATGAATTGTTAAATAACACAATTTAATCAGATAAAATAATTAATAGGACTTTAATAAACAGAATTAAAACACAAAAACTTTATTTAAGTGGCGTTGCATCGCATGCCGTGTACTCGCTAGTATAATATAAAGCCAAATTCAGTGTTTCGCTGACACTTTTCAGTGTTTCCAAAATCGCTTGAATATTTTCTACCCAAAAACATTGGACTGGCTAATAAAAGTTGCGTAAAGCGGCGTCTCTTGCGACAAAATGTTTAACAAAACATCCGACAAAAGCAAAAACACTAGGGCAGGGCCACAACGTTTTTTTGTTTTTATCGGTCACGGAAAACATAAACATTGTGGCCCGGACCTAACCATCCACAAAATGTGTACACATTTTCGTTGGAGGAGACGCCGCTTCAGACATGCATAATTACTAAATTTCTGTCGCTATTTTTGAAAATAATTATTAGAAGCTGTGCTGCCGACTTTCTGAAATTTCATTAAAACGTTACCTTAATAAGTGTCTGAAATATGAATGAGAATATTATTTACAAGTTGTCATACGTGTCAGCCATACCAGAGACCGGATAATGAAATTAAATGAAAGGATGTGTTTAATATGTCGTACATTGTCTCATAACTTCTCACAAGACATAAGACTAGCATTATGCAATGAACACCACAGTTGATGGCCGCATGACGGTAGGAAGATTGCTATCAGCGTCACCATCAACACGTGTACGCCATGGCAATAAGTCAATAAAGTGCAATGTACTCGAGCTAGTTAATTGTAGTGTGAATGCAGCGCTTTAATAATATAACGTATAACCTGTAATAGTAATAATTTGTAGAGCGCGGTTTTTGGTGTCACCTGTAATAATTATACTTAAGGGGATACCCGGCGGTGATTTTTCCATACAACCGTATTCGCCATTTATCTCTCTGGATTTTAACCCTAGAGAAAATATTTTTTTTACATAAGATGGATATCAACCACTAGCGTGTAGGTACCAAGTAATTGGTGACCCCAGTTCTAACAAAAATCTATAGATTGCCAATTTTTAATGTTTAATTTATGTATTCGCTAATTACCATTTATTGTTCGCATATATCAGTGGTTCGCAAACTCTTTTGGCCCACGGACCACTTTTCATAGTCAAAATTGGCCATGGGGAAGGGAAAGCGTGATTCTGAGGGGGGGGGGGGGGGGCTAGAGAATTTCAGGAATCATAAACTTATCGGATCATTGGTCTATAATAACATCCATATTAATAAAAACGTGTCATAATTGACGCCCTGGGGGTCTATACTACTGGCCTACATTGATAGGTGCCACGACATTATTTTGGTTCTTTACTATCGAAAACAGATAAATTGCCCCCAGATGTCTTTACTAAAAATCAAAAATGACATGAATACAAGCTTTATCATGTTATCACAGTTAACTGGCTAGTTTGCAAACTACTTCGCAGAAGACCAAATGGAGAAGTTTGTGTGTATCCATGATCCATTCCGTGCTCAAGCTCCACAAGATTTTAGCTAGGCTAGATGAAGAAAATGTAATTGACTTCTCGAGCGAAAACAGCCTAAAAACAAAATACGCTTTTTCGGATTTGACGGAGTTTTGGGTATTAGTCGAGTATCAGATTCTAAGTGCAAAAGCTGCAAGGGTCCTCATTCCTTTTGCGACTTCATATCTGTGTGAAGCTGGATTTTCAGCGGCTGCTGTTTAAAGAGCAAATATCGCTCGAAAATAATTGTGGAAAAAGAAATGAGAGTAACTGTATCAACCCTTATTTCCCGATTCGAAATGTGCAGTGAATAGCAGGCTCACCCGTTGCACTAAACACAGACCTCAAGAATATGTGGAAGGTTTTTCGTACCAATAAATGTACTTGTTCATTTTAAATACGAGTTGTATTAGTTTCTTCCCTGGTTTCTTCTTCATAGTCATACAAATATTATTATTAAATAGCTACCACAGATAGATATTATATGACTAGGATGCCGTGAGAAAAAACAAAATTTCTAAGTGTGCCACGATTTGGAAAAGTTTGGGAACCCCTGGGTTGAGAGAATATATGTAAAACACAATTATACATACCTTCTAACTAACTTGTCTATCAATCATAATATTATAATATGCAAAGATTGCAAAGTAGACACAAATGACGCATTACATTACTCCCATAGAAACTTTATTACTTCAACGAAAGTAAAACTGCGTTAGAAGAGGAAATAATGCAAGATATTTAAATAACACAATAATATTTATCTAAATAATATGTACATTATTAAACACAATATTTTCCGGGTTAATTAATGACCAGGGATATTATTGCAAATATTAATCGGGCGTTTTATAATGTACATATGATACCTAGGTTTGAGGACGGGTAGTATGATAAGATTGATAAGTGAAAAAACCATCGTGGGACTTTCTTAGAAGCTAGTTAGAAGCTTAGATACATTTGACAGTACTGAAAAGTATGACAAATTACATATCGATAGATAGTTGTAGCTTTACTTAGTATCGCCCTAGTGAAAGGCCACAAATCAGAATCGAAACGTTGCTTGAGATGGTAGTAGCCGTGTTTAGTGACCAGATCTAGCGATCTAAACCTTCCCCTTTCCCATATCTTTCTCATCTTCACTTAATTCAGCCTTGCCCAATGTGCCCGACACAGATGTCCTCACAGATATGGGACACAGATTCACTGGTCATATTATATAATTAATTTTCCAACACGAGTAGCGCCCTGTGTGATTTTTCACATAAAACGGCGCTATACAATTTATCTAATTATCAAACATACTTATTTCGGTTTTGCGTTAGTCCTGCATGATATCTGGTGCAATGAACTCAAATTTGCACTGATTATGTCTAAAATCAGGTTAAAAAGAACATACAATTTTTTACGAGAAAATTATATAACAATAATATATATTAATTTTCTATTCCATATTTGAAATGTGTATTTCTTTTGTTAAAATTTGACAAGTAAAGTCAAATTTCGTAAATTTTCAAATTTTTGCGTTTTTTTGTTTTTTTTTTTGCGTTTTTTCAAATTTACTAGGTAACAAGATTTATTTCATTCGAAATTCTGATCGTCTCTTTGCAAGGCCAACAAACATGTAATTATAATATATTGTTAAATACCAATATATGCTTTTGAAAGGCACGGATCCTGAGGGAAATATTTTATAAATACTATCAGTTTGGCAAATCCTAAAATAAATTATAATATCCCGTGATTCTGCGCCAGTTATTATCATGAAAACATGATACTAATAAGAATAATGTATAATTCAAAAGATGATAAGGTCCTTATCTTCAGAGAAAAAAATTGGCACGTGGTACAATTTCCATATATACAATATACAATTTATCCAATTTAAGCTATAACAGAAAAGTTGCCTGTTGCTTGGTAAAAACCCATATAATAAATAAAATGAAGGCACGCTCAGAGCAGCAAATGAGAAAGTATTGATTAAAAAATAAGAACCACCCGCCATCGAGGAAAAACATAAATCGAATTCCTACAATAAGGGAAGCAGAAAACTATCCCCAAAATACCAGTTTTCGGTGACCAAATTAGTTTATAGTTCATCATATACGAGTAGGTATGTATTATTTTTTCACCAGATTTACAGGAACGGGTTTAGTTTTTCCCATAGGAAAAACTAAACCCTTTCATACACTTTTCCATATAAATGATCGTCTAGTAAATCCACGTTATGCAAGTGTATTATATAAGTATAATTAATACAAAACAATACAAGAACATCACGTTAATCTACCAAACTATTAAATGGGAATATAATTCACCGTCTCCAGATATTTTCATATCAGAGGGTTCGGCTCTGTGGAATTCCTAATTTGACCGATAAATCCTACTGATCCCTCAATATAAATATTTAAAAAATCTTTCGTAATTCTACATGTATTTAAAATGACTGGTTTTTGCATTTTTATATACAAATTCTTTGACAAATCTAATATGCCTAAATTTTTAATAAGAGAGCTAGGTATAATGCCAGTAGCCGAAATAACAAAAGGTAATATTTTTATAGTCTGAGAATGCCAAATTCTTTTAATTTCATTTCCTAAATCTGTATACTTTCTTATTTTTTCAGAAACAGATTTTTGAATATTACAGGAATTTGGAATAGCTACATCAATAATATAAGTTATTTTTTTAATTTTGTCATGTAAAACTATATCAGGTCTATTATGACCAATTGGTCTGTCTGTTAGTATAGTTTTATCATAGTAAATTTTAAAGAAATTATTTTCTAAAAATGAATTTGGTTCGTATTCATAATGTGGTACTATATTATGACATTCAATCAAGTTATGTTTAATTACCAAACTTTGGTGAATTATTTTTAAAACCTGATTGTGCCTAAATGTATACTCAGACGGCGCTAATATAGAACATCCTGATAAAATGTGTTCTATAGTTTCCGGAAAAGCCATACATTTTCTACATAAATCATCAATTTGATTTGGATCTTTGATAATATGCTTCCTATAATTTTTGGTATTTATGACTCTATCTTGAACAGCAAGCATAAATCCTTCTATTTCTGCGCTCAACTCTCCAATACTCAACCATTTGTTTGACGAAAGTTTGTCAACATACGTTTGGTTGAGATAATTGAAGTGTTTTGCGTTAATAATTTTATTTGACCAGGAATCTAATAATTCCTGGTTGGTATTTATAAAAATGTTGGCATTCTCGTCGTATAAATTTAAAGGTGAAATATTTCTGTCTGCCTTGCAAATTATTTTATGAAGCTCTGAGCTATTAGCTTTTCTATGGAAAAAATTTCTTAACATTTCTACCTGATTTTGTTTTAAAGAAGTTATTTTGACTATACCTCTACCTCCTAAATTTCTAGGTAAATTAATTCGTTCTATAGCTGAATTTGGATGATGACAATTAAACTTTGTTAACGTAGTTCTAATTAATCGTTCTAAGCTATCTAAATCTGTATTAGACCATTTAATTATACCAAATGAGTACGTTAATAGTTACGAGTATTATGATTTTTTTTTTTTAATTATTTCTTCATAAATTTTTAAAAGTTACAGTTTTTGACATTTTTTTAAACTACCATACTAGGCTAATGTACGTGTTGTGGTAGTCATACCTAATAAATATATAGACTAAAAAATTTTTTTAATAGAAACAGATTCGTCCTATATTGCATATATTTCAAAATTGAAGGAATACCAGAACTCTTATTTATGAAATTTTTGTATGCACTGAAGAAAATAAGAAGTAAAAGGGCATTTTCGTCAAATGTTTGTTTTTGTGCCTTTTCATGCTTTCCATTCCGTTACTTTTACGTTTTATTTTTAAATTTTCACCGATACAAACTTATTAGAAGTCGGTATTTTTTTTCAGTTCAGAAATTCTGGGACTAACTACCATAATATGGACTTCTCATTGCTCAGAATACTAATGGAGGGTTATAATGTCGATTCTTCAGTGGAAATATTCAAATGTATCGCATAATAAATGCAATAGATTGATGCTAGGGCAGTTCAGTTATGTACAAAAAAATAATTTAATTGTACAATAGTGTTTACAATTTTATAAACTATTCCTACTCAAAAGCCCCTAAATCATTAAATTCAATAATATATTATCATACTAGCTGATACACGGCATGCATTACAATGCCAATTAAATAAATAAATTGTTTCTCCCTTCGTGTCATTTCCCATTCATCCCCGTTCACCTTCCGACTCCTCTTCCTCTTCCCCTCCGCGTTCCCTTTCCACCTTCCTGCGTTCCCCCTCCCCTCTCCCGCTCTCCCCTTTCTCGGGACACCCCCCCCCCCCCCTCACGCATTCCGCTACCACCTTCTTCGCACATATCCCTCCCACATATCCCTCCCCCCAGCCTTATTTCCCTGCCGCCTAACTCCATAAAACACACCAATTTTTTCAACAACTCGCGTGGCCTATTTCATTTTTATGCAAATTGCATAATGCCAGAGCTTACCAGTTTACATATATAGAAGTATTCACGGGCATGTTCACAACAATTCAAAAAAACTTTAATAGATAACGGATGAAATTTTAATTCCCAATCGTAAGAATAGTATAGGAAATAATTTCATAGCGCTAGAGCTCACTATCCTATAACCATCCCGGGTATGCGCACATCATATTACCAAAGTTTCATCGCAATCGGATGAACGGTTTGGCCGCGCATAAGGTACGAACAAACAAACATTAAATTTTTATATTATAGATTCCTACACAAAAGCCCCTAAATCATTAAATTCAATAATATATCATATTATATGGTCACGGAATGGATCTGACGGATTCTATACCAAAAACGTTAAATTTAATTTTTTCAATGTTGTTTAACGAGGACGAGTAGTGGGCTATGTAGGTATTCTGTTTAAATATTATATTTTTTAATTAAACAACATTTTAGTAATTATGATATTTTCTAAAAAATTTATCATCATCCGCGTAAACATACTTAAAAAATGAAAATACAGATTCGGGTTGTGATAACGAATTCCAGAAACAACCGCATCTCAAGGGTAAATAAACCAGCGAAAATTGTTGATAAAAATACGGAATTTTACTGCGTTTTATGACTATTGTCATTAATATAATAAAGTAGCGTAAAAATTTGTATTTTATATAGCTTACTTAGCAATAACGAACCTTCGTGATTGAATTACTTTATAAATTAATAATTAATAGGCTTCAGGCAGATTAATTACGAGTAAAGCAAAATAACTCTCATTTATGATTTTTGACATTTTGATATTACAATATCACGATAATTGCAGAACTTACTTAATAAGTACTTGCAAGATGGCATTTGTGAGACAGGTAACTACTAATTGCTTAATGTTTTGAATAAAGTTTTGTGTTGCGGCTGTACGGCGCGTGTTCCAGCATTCCCTTTATTATTATTATTTTTTTTTTTTTTATAGAGAAACCTCACATGAGTCCCAACTGCTCCCTTCTGGAGCCAGTGAGACTATGGCATCCCCAATTGGAGTATGTAGTGAGGCTGAAGGTAAGTGGGGAAGGGAAGGAGATGGGGAAGAGGAAGGTGGGAAAGTACCTGGCTATTCAGATCTAGTCACTAAACACGGCTAAAGCCATTATTAAGCAACGTTTCAATTCTGAATGGTGGTCTTACACCAGGGCGATACTGAGAGTATCTTCCACTCTGGAACGTGCCGCAAATATAACATATATTATTTTTATTAATTAATTGTGAAATAACACAAATTAATCAAATAAAATTTTATTTGCGCACGCCGGGTTCGAACCCGCAACCTTCCGAATGGGAGTCAAGTGTCTTACCACTAGACCACGGACGGTCGTATTTGGCCATGAATGAGGCACTAACCGTGAACTTGTTAATAAAATGAGCAACCAAGTCTTGAGTTGAATAAAGCATAAAGCACTATAAAATCTATAAATAGTAACTACCTACAAACCAATTCGCAAGACTAAATGTTAAAGCATATTAAAGGTGGAAGTTTTTTTATGCTCCAGACGGGAGCCAGTGAGACTATGGCATCCCCAATAGGTAGTGGAGAGGGGACAGAGATGGAGAAGAGGGATATGGGGGAAATACCTGGCTATTTAGATCTGGTCACTAAACACGGCTAAAGCAATTTCAAGCAACATTTTAATTCTGATTGGTGGTCTTACACCAGGGCGGTAATGAGAGTATCTTCCACTCTGGAATGTGTCGCAAATATAGTATATATTATTTTTAATTAATAAATTGTGAAATAACACAAATCAATCAAATAAAATTCGGATTCGAATCCGCGACCTTCGGATTGCTAGTCGAGAGTCTTACCCTTCGAACTTGAAGGCCGTCAAAAAGGCTGTTACTTAAAGTCTGTTAATAAATATGTAGTGAAATATCGCGTTGAATTTATATATCGGACGAGTACAATATAAATGGACACTTTTCAAAAAATATCTACTCATATTGATAATTTAATTTAGCACTGTGCAACCACTATGACATTTAAAAAATGTACATCATATGTACATAAAAACTTATACAATAATTATTTTAAAATATTTGGATCTTACTTGTCTATAAAAACATATTATCCTGAAAATGTGTTTTACGCCCTCCATACAATTGTACATGTCCTACACAGGGATGTCAACGACAAAAACATGACAAAAATTATATTAAAACACATTTTACGGAGTCCTCAAAAGTTCTAGTTTCGAAAAGTTTGTTATCGAAATACGAGCACATTCGAACCAAATCTTACTTTAAAAACTTTTAAGTGCCTTAACGTGCGAAAGAATATAATGTGTATTTTCAATTTTAGGCAAGTGAGTGTTGTAGCTTATCAAAAAATATATGAATTTCTAATAAGTGTCAAAACGTAAGATTGATGCCTAAGGGCGACGGTAATTATTAAAATAATATAATGTGTGCCTAGTCTTCATGGTTACTGTTTTCATCCACTTTTTCGAGATACATAAGACATACACATCGGTGCTGGAAAGGAAACATGACTAAAGCGCGCTATGGCTGTAAAATTAAAGATCAACGTATACAAAAAGCATGTAGTTTGTTTGTGCTTGTGATGATTTTATGCCCTTGCGGTGATTTTTTTTAAATTATCCGAATATTATTATTATTAGCAAATCAAGTTTTCTAGAGTTTTCCAGAACACGTGGGAAACTCTAGAAAACTTGATTTGATGAATTGATGAACGCAAGCGCAAACAAACAATATAGCTTATTTTGTAGGTTCATCTTCTGTCACAGCTGTATAGCGCTTTATCCAATATTGCTTTCCAGCGTCAAATTATGTTTAGTAGATTGTGGGTTGAGGATGTTCACAACCAGCGGCTGAGAATAAAAGTTTAAAAATGCTTGCAACTGTACAGGGAGGTTCCAATTTTGCAGTATTTTTTATCGTAAGTATTTATATTTTTTTAAGAATGTCTAATATTTTAGTTTTTAAGACCTTAAATAAATAGAAAAACTGAGGTATTTTTGTCCCAAAACACGTTCCTGGATATATTTTAATTTAACTAAAATTAAAATTCTGAAAACTATGTTGACTAGATTATGAATTGTTATTTTGATTATACGATTTGAAATTTGTGTTGTTTAATAGAATCTGTCGTTTAAAAATTGAACAAATCTACCAACGACCAACGGTACAACCTTAGTATATTAAAAATACTTTTAGTATTTCAAAATTTTAAAACTGCGGGTAAAAAAAATAAATTACAATCTTTCAAAATCGATTTGAGTTTTTTTGTAAAAAAGATTCAATACGTCTAGAATTTGATTTAAAAATTATTAATTTCCGGTAGTCTCTGGTTTGTGTCTCCCTCTTAAAAACTGATAGAATCTAGTAAAAAACTTTCAGGTAAAGCAATATAGAGCTCGGATTTTATCAACATGTCAAAGTACCGAGAATGCTGATGTGTTTTTATGTGTCGCACAGAGAGTTCTTATTGTATATTAAGTTTAATTTGTAGAACTCCATTTTAATTTTAAAGTGTCTCCATGTCGTAAAGACGCGTAGCAATGTCGCTGGCCAGACGCGGAAGATCAGAAAGGTCAAATGGACCGACATGAAAAGAATTATTGCGGGTTTAGTTAGTTGACACTAAACAGTGAACAGCCTCCAGCGGGTCCACTCGGAAGTATTGTGCTATGCAGATTAGTAGAATTGAAGGAGTACTCGGTGTTCAAGGAAACCACCTTGAGAAATGCTTGCAAATCTCAAACGCCAGACTGCCTGGCTCTATTATTAAATATATATTATTTTGCTGTTAGTTTACACTAAAAACATTTTTTTACGCTAAAAACGTTTTATTTGATTATTGAATTGAAGTAAAACGTTCTCCTTATCGACCCTTTGGAATAACAAGGTTCCATCTGTTGCTTTAACGTCATGCGATAATGAACTCTAAGATAGCTTACCATAGATCCCATAACAGCGTAACGTTTCCGAAACAGATGGAACCTTGTTATTCCAAAGCGTGGTTATGCCACAGCCATTCACCATGTGAAAAATACATAATTTCAATAATAATAATTACGAGCAACGGCCCCACAGTTTCGTAGCGATCGAAATTCTGCATATAAATTAATTACTGTTTTTATTCCGTTTATAATAATATTAATAATGAAGCGGTTCAGTAACATTCACTGCAATAATATAACGGAAACGTAAACGATTCTCAAGTCTCGTTAAATCCGTTGTCATCGCGGTACATCTGGCGTGCATTAAACTGGCGCAGCGTTGAATTGTTTAGCAAGTGAAATAACTTATTTTTTATTTGAGCACTCTTCTTGAGTCAAAGAGACACATATAATGTCGCGGACAATAATTCTTGTCGGAGGGGCATTTTTTGCAGTCCCACTAAAAAGAGGAGAGATAGACAGAGCATTTTACAGCAGCGGGAACGCCAAGCATCCATTCCCGTGCGCGACTGTGTTGGTGAGTGCAAGCAGCGAGTAGCGAGTAACGAGTAGCGGAGTGCAGATCGCAGACCGCAGACTTGGCTCTTGGCTGGGTGCGCCAGAAGCATCGTCTCGTAAATACTTTCACGACCACGCATCACTATAGCGGGCTAAATCGGCGGGGAAGGGGGCCATATCTGCCAAGGAAGTACACGTGAATAATCGTTCCATATCGGGAACATTGATAATTTGGATCGCCGGCTGAAGCAAACGTCACACGGGCCCTCCTCGCTCCTCACACGCCCTAGACTCGTGCTCGGGTGACGCATACGATAGCTATTCGTCTCGTCTCGCCGTGCCTGTCGGTGCTGGTGCATTTGAGATAATCAATCAGGGTGAACAATTGGCGACTCATTTGCACGTTCATAGGTAGCAGTAGAAGTAGCAGGCTGGGTGCGACCTAACGACAACAGTCAACGGACGTCGCGCTTTGACCATCAATAACAGCCGATCGTGAGACAGTTTGGTTGGGCGGGTCTCGGGCATCGGGCATCGGGCATCGGGCATCGGGCAGTAACTAGTGAATAGTAACGGACACTAAGGCCAGACACCGCCGTGAATGAGTAAGCACCAGACAACACAGTATTCGCTTCAAATCCATATTACACTCTACCGCCGGCACATTTCCGGCGACTGAGTAACAGGGGAAAATACTCGTATAATCGTTAAATGCATTTCAGTCAGCGATGGTAGCTTAGCTCACATTCTGACTGTAGAACCGACTAATGCTCGCCAGTAAGAGTGTCTTCGCTGTTCGGGATTATTTTTAGCCCACGCTCCGGGGAACTTTACCAATGATTATTAATTCTAATCGAAACTTCGCAAAAGTAGAAAACTTTGCTCCAAACAGACATTCATGGACGCGAAGTTCAATGCTTCAAACCATCATAAACATACGTTTTTGATAAACTAAAGAACAAAATCGATCTAGTTTTAACTTTTCTCGTTTCAATATCCTATCATATTGAGCAAGATCAAAGAAGTTAAAACAGCTGATAAATGAAAAAAAAACTTTTCTAATATTATGTATTATAGGTGTGGGTATTTACACAGCAACAAGAAATACCGTGTATAACTGTTAAATTATATTAATTTATCAATCTCCCGTGAAAAAAGAGACCTCTTACTGATTGATAAATGACGATCATATTATTACACTCAATTCATAAATCCCATGTACATGTACGTACATAATATAATTATCTAATAATATAATACAACACGACACATTTATATCTAACTGATACGACAGTATCAAAATAGAGACGGATAGATTTGATTGAAAATCCAAGACACAAATAGGTACAATATGGGAAGAGAGTCGAGACCGCCGCCAACCAATAACGGCCGATACGTATCTCCTAACATTGACCGATACGTCTAACATTGGCCCAATACCACGGACATGGACGTGGACAACTGGACACATGGAACAAGCGCGGATTATTTCAATCACAACAAGGGGAACATGTTCAAGGACACCGCAGTATTTTCAGGATATTATTTGCCCATTGTTACATACATACATACATCAGACCCTAGTAACAAGGATTGTATCAATCAAAACAGAAATGATATTCAAAGGGAATGAAATATTTCGAAATTATTATTATTTTTTTTTTATAGAGAATACCTCACAAGAGTCCCAACTGCTCCCGTCTGGAGCCAGTGAGACTATGGCATCCCCAATTGGGGTATGTTGTGAGGCTGAAGGAAAGTGGGGAAGGGAAGGAGATGGGGAAGAGGAAGGTAGGAAAGTACCTGGCTATTCAGATCTAGTCACTAAACACGGCTAAAGCCATTATTAAGCAACGTCTCAATTCTGAATGGTGGTCTTACACCAGGGCGATACTGACAGTATCTTCCACTCTGGAACGTGCCGCAAATGTAGTATATATTATTTTTATTAATTAATTGTGAAATAACACAAATCAATCAAATAAAATTTATTTGCGCACGCCGGGTTCGAACCCGCAACCTTCCGATTGGGAGTCAAGTGTTGTTACCACTCGACCATAATAAATCTTTCGTTTCCCAATAAATTATTGAAACCCAGAAACATAAAGTGTGTACTGCTGAAACCGAACCTAATTTATTAAATAATGTAACAAAACACGATTACCTACATAGCCCGGGTACTCGTTCGCGTAAAGAAATAAAAAAGAAAATTTTCTGCATAAGTTCCAGGAACACATTCAATATATATTTGATGAATATCTGAAGGTTTTACTGGGAAATAGTGATTAATTGAGGAAGCATTGGAGAGTAGCGGTTACAAGACAAACCAGAATAGGTAGACTTGTGAAAATTGAAATAAAGTCAAGTGATGATAAAAATGGTTATACCTACTTACACAAAATATAACTAAATGTTCCCGAAGGAGTGTGCAGAAAGGAAGTACCGCCGAATAACAAGAGTATAAAACATATTTTCATTCAAATGCATCAAGGATAAAACTACTAGACTATATACTGTATACGTTACGGGTAATGCTAGAAGAAGAGGTAAACCTAAGTTTATCCGGGTTAACTTAGCGTTACCCAATCCTGTTGGGTAATGTTCGAAAACTGACAAAAATAAAATTGAATTCGCTAGGTCTATTCAACACTCGCCGGGTAATGTTAGGTGAGGTTAGGTTTTTATTCATTTTATTTTTGTCTGTTTTCGAAGTTTATCCAACAGAATTGGGTAATGCTAAGGTTTATTTCGTTTTCTAGCATTACCCGTAACATATATACCAGCGTACAAAACATCAACACTTTAAATAAATTCATTTGATATGCATAAATACCAACATTTTATTAGTGGTATTTTTGAAGCCGATTTTAGGTTTTGAAATTGGTAAAAAAATATTATTTTATGATAATTATAATTTCGGGGGGGGCAACTGTCAGGGGATCTACTGTCGGATCACCAATAAAAATAGCATAAAAACCTAATGTAGTTTCTTATATTTTTTTCATCATCTTTCATAGCTTTACATCGCTTTTCAAAATAATTGTTCTGATTTGTCACTGTTCTGATTTGACGGATTACCATCGAAGATAAGTATTTTTTTATTAAACTATTGACAAAATTAATAAATAACGCAGTGATGCCTCTCTCCCGGAATGAAAGGCGATTTTTCTATGTACTGATGGAAATATATTCTATATTCCCACAATCACCAAAGGAAAATCGGTCATAAAAATTAAAACAGTAAACAACGTGACGTGGGTAATCATTTCATAGAACTTGGCAGTCCACCATATGATGAGCTGTCAGACATCCACGTGGTGACTATTAAATACATAAATCATTTTCCAAGCTGTTATGATATTTATTTTCGAATACAAACATCTGCGATACTAAAAATGTTATTTTAAATAAACATTTTTTTCCTCTAGATAAGTAAAACATTATTGAAATATTATTATATTGGCAGACACTACGAAACTCCGCCGACTTCCAAAGCTTTTTTTATAAAAGTCTAAATGAATATTCATATTTTTATAAGAAAAACTCTCTTTTTAACTTTTGAAGGTTATTCCCATCAATGTAATATATCATTGAAGAAGAAGATAACAATAATAATCAATTTTTTTTAAATATGAAAATGAACAAGACACAGAAAAATAATAAAAGATAACGGTCGCAACTGGGACTCGAACCCAGAACCTTAATTATGACAGTCTCATAATAGATCGCAGTAGCCCAATTGGTAGAGGTGTATGTCCCGGTAAGAAGTAAGGTTCTGGGTTCCAGTCCCAGTTACGAGCGTTATCTTTTATTATTTTTCTGTGTCTTGTTCATTTTCATATTTAAAAAAATTAGATTATTATTGTTATCTTCTTCTTCAATGATATATTGTGTTATTTCTTACAGTCGAGTTAACTAGCACATAGTTAAACAAATATTTAAAAGCTCCATAGCTCATGAACTCACGATGTTAATGAAGCTGCAAGCATGATAGTTAGTTGACCAAGAAATTAGATATATAAAGTTTTTTTACTATAATACATCTATTTTCAATTTCCGACCTAGTTGCGCTATCTCTTAGGCCGGCTAATAGCCAGTTTAATTGAGATGTACTTTTTGGTGTTCCTTCCTAAGGACTGACGAAAATGAGTGAACACAGCTAACAACATCTAAATCCTAATTGGAAGGTACCAGAATTTATTCCGTTTATTAACTGCTGTAAATTTTTAAAATGTCGAAAAATTGTTTGTATATTTATAATTTTAATGTCATCCAATCTCAGATGTGTGTTCGGGAGTGCCACCAATTTAAAATGCATTGTCATCGATAACGAGTGTATCTGCAGAGTTTCAGTTCAATCCGACGTCGGGAAGTGGGTTAATTCTCACTGCCAAGATTTGTATTAATTTATTTACGAAAATAAAAACGAAATTCAAATAAGTAAATGTACTTGAAAAGCTGTGAAAAATCATGACGCCAATGTTTTTCAGAGGCAAACAAACATTATTTCCTTTTTATATATAATTGTGGTGTTGTTTGCGGAGATTCGTAGAACTTACAAAAACAACTACAGCTACCGTAAGGAACATAATTTATAACAAAATACAAAGATGCGTAATAAGAACTTATCAGAATCACTATTAATATTATAATTAGAACAATCTGGCACATACATGGAATGGTAATCGCCGAAGTATCACGTAATAATCATGTTATTACGTGATACTTCGCATTGATAAATGTCTTTTTCGCACAGTGAAAAACTAATATGAATGTCGTAATAACGTCATCCTGAGCATGTGAAAAAAATAGGTACATACCAAAATAACGAAAGACAAGACTCGAATCTCCTACATCAATATTTATTGTAATGTTTTTTCGAGCCTCCATATATCGCTACGATAACTGCGTTTCATATTCCTAAGAGGACTCACGTGTTGTTTACACAGGTAATATGAAGGTGTGCAATTAATTTATGGAATCACGGTTTACGGAAAATTATACGGATGTGCACCAAACACATCAGAAGACTTAGTTTACACAGAATTATAAGTTTATTTAATAAATTATTGTTTTTTTAATTTTTTTATTGACAATTTTTTTTAATAAATAGATACATTTATAGGTAGGTACATACATAATAACGTAAATGAATAGAGTAACAAAAAAAATCCACAAAAGCGAAGCCTGTGTGTGGGCATTATAATAATATGTGGGTATAAAAACAGTGGTTGTTAAAAGTAAGTAAATGTCACTTTCCTAGAAATTAAATATGATGTGAATATAATTTATTTTTACAGCTCAGTACAACAATTTTGTTCAACGTCAATTAATAAAATAAACAAAATATTCAGTGAAAACTATAATTCAAACTTTTAAAAAACAAAGAACTATCTTCTAGAGTCAGAAAAAAATCAAAATCATGGCAAGTAATTTTATAATGATGTATTTTCTCATAAACATAACAATGACTTAACGATAATTACAAAAATACGAAAAATAGCTCCTTTATTTAGAAAGTCTTATTTTGCGTTATTCGCATAAAAACAAAGAAATTCCCGAATGATATGGTTTCAGTTAGGTTTACCTACTATCACTTTACTTAGAAAAGCTTCAATGAAAAAAAACATTGAACATATAAATCTTAAGATAAGTAATATAATCGCACATTTTAATTCGTATTATTTCATACGTAAACTGATAAGATTTCATCCACAAAACATAAATAATGTGTTTAAAGATAAAGCTTTTCTGTAAAACCGATACTCTATATACTGGTTAAATTTTCCTTCCCAAGTGTGGTAAATAATAAACACTCTTTCTCGGTTAGTTAAACCTAGTTTACCGAAAGCAAATAATCAACCCTTATGAAAATTAGGCAATGGGAGTGGGGAGAAGGGGTCAGAGGGGATAAAAAAATGTGTGCCGATTCGTTATGGCTTCAGAGGTAAAACTAAATTATTAACATTCATACATTCGGGCCGAGCGCAATTTCCTTTTACGTTTATATATAAATCATTGTTTGTCTGAATTTTCTGAAAAAAATTTGGAAAAACGGTCGTTAGAAGGAAAACTGACGCAGTGGGCGACCTTGACCGTGGCGCTTAAATATAATGGAGTTGGCAGAAGCGGCCCGTTTCACCACTTACCTACCCACTGCAAAATATGTACTGTACAGTAAAGTTAGGGTTGCCACAAAATATTTTGTATCGAAATTCGAAATGCAGGGATTTCAAAAGTTGCGCTTTCTAATACCGAAAAAACTATTTAAGATCAAGGTTTAACAAAAACGTTTTCATTTTTTGTTTGACCACTTACTCCTTG
Organism: Limnephilus auricula; assembly: GCA_951813805.1. NCBI lineage: Eukaryota > Metazoa > Arthropoda > Insecta > Trichoptera > Limnephilidae > Limnephilus > Limnephilus auricula. Next base: position 21,043,515 of record OX638394.1, read on the forward strand.
TCGAAATAATAATTTACATACAATACTTGTAAAACTACATTACACATATTATACTATACACAAGATAACAACATGAACTCAAAAGGTATTAGGCATTTGATTTCATTATTAATGTGTGAATAACAGCCGGCGATTATAGATTTTTCTACTAGTCCACAGTTTGAAACGTAACAGCAATTGTTTTTAAAAAAGTGAAGATTTTTTTACCTCTAATAACAGCATGGAATATTTTTTACAATGTCTGTTGTAAATAAAGGTTTCATCGGGAATGTTGGTAACTTGTCATCGTTCCCGAACACAATTGCAGTACGCCAATGAACCCACAGCAGTTCACGTCGACTAAATGCAGAATTCATCAATATAATTAAAAATCTGAATTTTGTGTACTTTTACTTTATATTAGAAATTAGAATGCGCAACTTTTCAGACCCTGGCGTATCCAAATTATTGGCTTTGTAGGCCCACCCTACTGTACTTGGAACTAGTGTACGTGGCCACTGTAGCCAGATAGGAAACAAAAACCGTCCCTCTCGGTGTAGGGGTGGCGATAACCCAGCGATTCACACGATAAAGCGGCAGGTAGGTACTCGGGAACAGTGTATCAAAGCGCCGCCGTGTGATGTCAATTAGCGCAGGTAAAGTGAACAAGACAGGCCTTCATTTGATTGATTGACTTTATAGACACTTTGAGAGGTGAATCGATGCTTTGCTAATATTAGCCATTGTAAGAAATAAGTAATATATCAATGAATAGGAAGATAATACTAATAAATCTAAATGAAACAGAACAAGACAAAATGAATCAAAATGAAACAGAAACAGTCGCAACTGGGAATCGAATCCAGGATCTCATATCTTACCGAGACACAGCGCCTTAACCAACTCGGCCATTGGGACCTAATTATTTTACGTCATTTTTGTCGATCGAATTTATTTGCAACCTAGTTAGTGTCTCTAGACATATCCGATTTCATTTATATGGGACATCTATTATTACATATTAGTATTATTATATTCTTCAATGGAATATTACATTAATGGGTATATACATGGTGTCCGGAAACTCGTAGTACAAGCAGAAAACTGGTGAATCTACATCACATTTAGAGTCGATTTTGTGGTATAACTTTTTTTTATTTGAGCTTTCGTTTTCGAATAAATCGAGACCAAAGTTGGAATTTTTTAGGTCAAATCTGAATGTCGAATGGTCAAAATGGTTGTTACGGGGTTAATATCACTGTTTAATGTATTTTAAAGTGTGTAGAAGCATCGACCCTGCTAGTCGTAAGTCACTAGCTATAAGTCTTAGATGCAAGTCCTAGTTATAATTATAAATCTTAGTTTATTTGTACAGCGCCCTTGAGGTGATTTTTCACGAAAACGGCGCTATATAAATTAGCCAAATATTATTATTATTAAAAGTTTTTTTAACCCTCTAGTTGCCGTTTTTTTTTTTTTTTTTAATTTTCCAAAATTTTCATATCGAAAAAATAAAGCATTTTTTGGGTTCACTATGTGATATAGACTCACCAGTTTCTTGCTTGTACTACGAGTTTCCGGACACCGTGTATAACCTCTAAAAGTTATTCCAATAAAATTAAACAAGTAATTAATACACTGTATTTCACACGAAAATAATGAATTACTTATAATAAAGCTAAAAATAAAATAAAATAACCATATAAATATAGCATAAAATTTGTTTATTTATGAGCAATGGAGCTTTGAAATATGAATCTAACGACAACGCACCAATAGGTTTGTTTAATATTTCTTTAGCTTTTTTGCACTTCATCTTGAGCCAATCGAACTCTGCAAAAACTGTACAAAACGTCGGCAGAAGAAGCTGTAAGTAGAAGACTATTCGACTGTAAAAAAATACACATATTATTGTATAATAGACTGATTCAAGTTTTTAAGTTTTCGCTTTTTTTTTCTTCTTATTGGCTGGTCATGGAGACAGTGATGGATGGCGTATTTATAACTCTCTAGACAAACATTTTGATTTCACAAAAATAAAAAAGAACATCATTAATATAACTCACGTTTTTTCTACGAAACACTTCGATATTCAAGATTCCAGACTAGGAACCGAGAAACGGAGCCAAAATAGAATAACTGGCAACTATTATAAGCATAATATTAATTTTATCATTATGTACATGTACATATACCTACCTAATCCGTTATGGAAAAAAAACATTCGATCGGAACAAATTACATATCAAATTCGGAGTAATTAAAACCCAGTAATCTTCACAAAATCCATTAATTCAATGTTAGGCAAAGTAAAGAAGTAAATAAATAAAATAAAAAATAAAAAATTCCGGTAAATAAAAATATTATAATGCCAAAATACACTTATAATGCCAATCAACCGTTAACGTTTCAAGGAGGTTCTCAAGAGAAAAGCAAGGTTCTTGATAAATAATTAAGAACGCTAATGTATACAAACATACGAGTTCATGAGCGAACACTGAAAGGAAAGGACACGAACTTAGACATATAACATGCATTACCGGCTGCTGCCGCAATGTATTGTAATTAGCAGCAAGATATTTGGTAATGCTTAAAAACATATTAACATCAAATGCAATTCTCCAAAATACAAGTTTAAAAAAAACTGTATCAAAGATGCGCAAGACACTGAATGCTGCAGCAGAAGAAACGGGGGTCAAATAATATGTCTTCATTTACCTATCTTTGCTTGCTAATTTACATTTAACATAGTATGTACTTGTTACTGAGAAGTTGGGAATTAATTAATTTGTTGAAGATGAATTAACACGAAGTTGCGTGTTGAAAAAATACAAAAACCTTGAGGCAATCGCGTTTATACTTGACCGTACTCCCACATTAACAGGAAATCGTTGGCGAATTCAATAATCTCTGTCAAGACGAAACGTTGAAGGCTCCGAGAAAGTATTATGTGTGCCTACTATCGGCAAGGTGAGGGGATTACTTACTATGCAAAGAGGTGCCGTAGTAGTTCGAAGCAATAGGCAAGTAACTTTCAGTGATTTAACCACTGGAGCGACAGAGCAATTAAACTATTTTTTCTCGGATTGCTAAAGGAAATTTTTCCGCCCACATTAAAAAAATCATACCTCCGAATTTGAATATGGAGGCATACAAACTGATTGTATTTCTATTTAGCCAATGAATTCCCCTATCTTTTGTTTATTATTTGTAGGATTTATAAAAAGAATTTAATTAAATCTTTAACCTTAAAACATTTTAAAGAATCTAGAGAATATTTATTTTGTTATATTTTGAATGTACAATATATTATATATAGTCGTTTTAATAAAAAAATTTTTTTTTGAAAATTTGCCACATTTTGGCAACAAAGCAATCTGAGGTTTTGTAAATAGTGCCTTAATGTGGCAAAAAGCGCTCGAGTGGTTATTAACATATTATTCACGTTCTGGGTGTTACTATGGTGTTACCGCACCCTCAAAGTGAAAAATTATTTAGGAAGATATATTTTCAGCATCTATCGGTCCATTATTGTCCTGCATCTAGCTGTGGCTTGAATGCCATCGAATCATCTAATCTCTGGTCTCCCTCCACTGGCTCCAAGGTCGCCGCCTGTTTTGACGTGAGGTTTTGGCACATCGGCCACACAATCTCATCCATCGCGCGAAACGACCAGCCTATTCTTCAAATAAACAAATATTTAATTTGTTAGACTTATGGTCTCTCGGCTTACGTCAACAAATCGATTATCTGTAACTGGGCAACATGTTACGTGTAAGATTAATATTTTTGAAATACAATGTACCTAAGTGAATGTGAGCACAATGAGAACTCATTTTCATGTTCAGGATAAGAAGATGGAGAGGCAAACTCGAAAATTAAATAGAAGTGTTATTAGTCCCGTATTAGTTTTTTCTCTGAACTAAAAGTTGAAAAATCCAACTCAAAGTTATAATAATAATAATATTTGGCTAATTTATAAAGCGCCGTTTCATGAAAAATCACCTCAAAGGGGCTGTACAAATGTGTTATAATACTCAATTCAGTAAATAATATTAAGTCGATATTATTTTTGATAGTAGGTACAACCCTTAGAGAATACAGAGGGGCGATTCCGACACAAAAGGACAAGGAATTGTTCTTAACCTTAAAATTAACGACTTTAGAGACGATTCCAGTGCTGCTTAAGGATAAGTTAATTTTTATTATTTTTATTTATTTATTTATTGGTAAGAGACAAACAGCTTAAACATAAAATATAAAGATAAATATATTCATTGTTAAATGAAGTCAAGCCAAAAAAATTTTATAGTGAACACCTCACGAGAGTCTCAAATGTTCCCGTCTGAAGCCAGTGAGACTATGGCATCCCCAATTGGGGTATGTTGTGAGGCTGAAGGTACGCGGGAAAGGGAAAAAGATGGGGAAGAGGAAGGTGGGGATGTACCTGGTTATTCAGATCTGGTCACCAAACACGGCTAAAGCCATTACAAGCAACGTTTCAATTCTGAATGGTGGTCTTACACCAGGGCGATACTGAGAGTATCTTCCACTCTGGAACGTGCCGCAAATATAGTATGTAGATATTATTTTTAATTAATTGATTGTGAAATAACACGAATTAATCAAATAAATTATTTGCGCACGCCGGGTTCGAACCCGCGATCTTCGTAATGGGAGTCCAAAGACTTGCTTCTGGACTACGCCGGCCGTCAAAATGTCTTTAACCTTAAAATTAATCGGGATCGCCCCCCCCCCCCGTCTCTTCTAGAAGAACGCCCGTTCTCCTGCTGTCCAGTTCCTCTCATAGGAAAGGGGGTAATTTTGGACAGAGAACACCTCTGTAGTGCAGTGGTCAGGGCTTGGCTCATATCTATGAATCCGTAACTACCTTTTGTACGATTTCAATACATATAAAAAAGCAACCTGTTGCGAATTAATGGCCTCCGATCAAAGCAACACTAATGTTAAATTGCCTATGGAAATTCAATTGATGAGATTTCAAAAAAAATCCTTGAATTTTTGGTGCGCTTGGTCCGGTGTCCGGTTGTCCGGTGTCGAGGTCATCCGTGTGACGCACGTGTCTAGTATAATTTTGTATTTCATTTTGTGCGGATTACGCACGCATACACAATACACGCCTAATAATAATCACGTGGAATAATATAATTCGCAAGACCCTACTTGCGAACACAAAAAAATTATAGGTCAGTAAAACACCATTACGTTAGAAAAGTTGATGGCGTGTGAAATTTCCAATAAGTCGTTAATCTACAAAAGTGAGTTGCTAAGTTTATCTATCCTACGATAAAAAATATGAATAACTTTTGTTCAGAGGGTATAACCAAACCATAGCGGAAATTTGTCCTTTTTAAATCAAATTCTAGACGTATTGACTCTTTTTTACAAAAAACATAAATTAATTTTGAAAGATTGTTATTTTATCTGGTAAACGCACTTTTTAAATTTTGAAAAAAGTTAAGAAAAAGTTAAAAGACTAAGTTTATTTTTAATATACTAAGGTTATACGTTGGTCGTTGGCAGATTTGTTCAATTTTCAAACGATAGATTCTACTAAACAACACAAATTTCAAATCATATAATCATACAACAAAATAAATCAATACATAATCTAGTAAACACAGTTTTCAGAATTTTAATTTTAGTTCAATTAAAATCATTAAAAAATCAACCCGAGAACGTGTTTTGTTACGAAAATACCTCAGTTTTTCTATTTATTAAAGGTCTAATAAACTAAAATATTTCAGATTTGTTTTACAAACTTATTTTTTTTAGACATTATTGAAAAATTAAAAATACTTATGATCAAAAAATACTTATAAGGAGTACCTACACGATATTTAATAATATTTCATCATGCGTTTTGAGCGTTTTTATTGCTTACCTGAATGTAGGTAGGTATATTTTAAAGCAAGTTTTGAATGAAATAAATCGATATTAAATATTTAGTTTAAAAAAATTGATACGGGGAATAATCGATCTTTTTAATAACCTGTACAGTTGCAAACATTTTGGAACTTTAATTCTCAGCCGCTGGTCAATGGGTCTTAAGTGTGTTGGAAAACTGTGTTCGTACCTTCCTCCATTCGTCAAACTTTGTCTTGCTGGTCCAATGTGATTTGCATATAATCATAAATGTATCTTCTTGTTACTAAATTTGAATATCCTATGTTCCCAATATGGGTCATGGGAATGTATACCTTAAAAGTTGGCCTAGGTCTTCGATGAGGAATAATTTTATTTATTGTATCTGAAGTATTCTTTTTTATTGCCCTTTTTTTAAACTTTTTCCACAATAACTTAAACCCTAGAATTGAAATTGGAAAAGTAGGTAACAAGCATCTCCAATGTTGTGAAAAAACCAAAAATATACAAGAATTTAAGCAGCACACCTGCCGGCATAAATATTGGGAGCATGATTCGAAGATGGCTACCCGAGAATTTAAAAATATAAATCTAAATTTCGTTTTATTTTTTAGCGTGGAGAAAATTTTGAATGAAAACGATATTGAATAGAAATTTACAATAACATTTTTCAGTATTTATTTACGAAGCATTGCATTGGAATATAAAGCTCAATGCGGAAAGATAACGCTTTTGTATCTAAATAGATATTTAGTGGGCGGATCTCAAGGCCACAAAACAATAATACTGTAAAAACCCATTGCTCAATATGCAAAATACTTTATTTACCTACAAATTACAGAGATTTTTAGCTGGTAAACTAATACGCGGTATATTCGGTTCTATTTAAATATAAATTTAACATTTTTGTCCAAAAAAAAACAACAACATCAGTAGGTGTCATAATTAATTTTCTATAAAAATGCAAAAATCAGTCAATTAAAATACATGTTGGATTACGAACGATTTTTTAAAGATTTATATTGAGGGATCAATAGGATTTATCGGTCCAGTTCGGAGTTCTACCGAGCCGAACCCTCTGATATGAAAATATCTCGAGTCGGTGAATTATTTTCCCATTTGGTACTCTGGTAGGTTGTTAACATGTTGTTCTTGTATTGTTTTGTATTAATTATACTTATATAATACACTCGCATAGCGTGGATTTACTACATGATCTTTTGTGGAAAAAAGTGTGAAAGGGTTAAGTTTTTCCTGTGGGGAAAATTTAACCCGGACATAAAGTCTGGTGAAAATAAAAAAAAAGCAGTAAGTATAAAACGAATTTTGGGAAACATTTTTAACATTGGGATGGGCATTCAATATCTAACTAATTAATAACTACATACTAAATTCAAAACAGTTTACTTATTAATGCAAGGTTTGCGGTTATATTGTGGTTTACCCAATTATTTTCAATCCCGTTACTTTGAGTTCATTAATCGCGGTTTCCTGCTATTTGTTTATAAAATTCAATAAATATTTCACAAATCTCAGAAAGTAGTTACAACTTATTATTTATGAAAGAATGGTAATTGAAAGTCGGCCGGGAGCATTGCCACGCCTTGCAAGAGTTTATACATTCAATAAATATTTCACAAATCTCAGAAAGTAGTTACAACTTATGATCTGTGAAATAATGGAAATTGAAAGTCGGGCGGGAGCATTGCCACGCCTACTTGCAAGAGTTTATACATTCAATAAATATTTCACAAATCTCAGAAAGTAGTTACAACTTATGATCTGTGAAATAATGGAAATTGAAAGTCGGCCGGGAGCATTGCCACGCCTTGCAAGAGTTTATACATTCAATAAATATTTCACAAATCTCAGAAAGTAGTTACAACTTATGATCTGTGAAATAATGGAAATTGAAAGTCGGCCGGGAGCATTGCCACGCCTTGCAAGAGTTTATACATTCAATAAATATTTCACAAATCTCAGAAAGTAGTTACAACTTATGATCTGTGAAATAATGGAAATTGAAAGTCGGCCGGGAGCATTGCCACGCCTTGCAAGAGTTTATACATTCAATAAATATTTCACAAATCTCAGAAAGTAGTTACAACTTATGATCTGTGAAATAATGGAAATTGAAAGTCGGGCGGGAGCATTGCCACGCCTACTTGCAAGAGTTTATACATTCAATAAATATTTCACAAATCTCAGAAAGTAGTTACAACTTATGATCTGTGAAATAATGGAAATTGAAAGTCGGGCGGGAGCATTGCCACGCCTACTTGCAAGAGTTTATACATTCAATAAATATTTCACAAATCTCAGAAAGTAGTTAAGTACAACTTATTATTTATGAAAGAATGGTAATTGAAAGTCGGGCGGGAGCATTGCCACGCCTACTTGCAAGAGTTTATACATTCAATAAAAATAAAGTGGTTCTGTGAACCATACAAAAATGATTTATCTTCTAAAAACAGAGATCCTATGAAGAAGCCAAAACTCTAGAATAGTATGTTTTGGCGTCAAGAAATTCGCAGTGTTTCTGTATGGAATTTCGAAATATGTAAGCTATAGAGCAGGGGTCACTAAATAATTTTTGTTGACAATACAAAATATTTTACACAATACATGTAACTTTTTTCGGGAGTAATAAAGCTGCTCTCCAGATGGAAATGATCGATTTCTCAGAAAATACCGTTTTAAAACACCAAAAACAGGAAGTTTCTTGCCGAGAGTTTTGGATAAAACTTGTTTGTGCCAATAAATACCCAGAATTTAAAAAAAAATAGCATTAAAACTTCTCACTCTGTATGGGTCAACATATGCTTGCGAAGCAAAATTCCGGAGCAGACTAACCGATGAACATATCCAAGGTTTAATGACAATAACCTGCATAAACTTTAGTCCAAACTTCCGACGGATAGTCCAAGGCAAAAAATGTAATTTTTCTCATTAATTTTGTAAGAAACCCTTGGTACTTCTTTTTAATCATAATATTTGTTTATTATTTAAAAAATAATGTTCTCGAACCCATTCGTTTTATCTGTTCATTGAAATTGAATGTACACATTTTTAAATAGTACAGTTTATTATTTCAATTGTTAGGACCGGAACTGAGGGGGTGGGGGGGTGTTACGGGTGTTATTTAAAAAACCGGACCCTTTATGAAAGTAATTGATGACTCCTGCTATAGAGCTTCGAAATACAAATCCACATAAATATATTTTAAAAAATAGATTGAAAAAATTAAAAAGAATGAAACTGGGTAGTAACTATGAATATTTCAATAAAATATAAATGATGTAGCAACATCGTCAAGAGAAATCGATACTACGGTTAAAATAGTCCTAAAACTAATTCATGTAATGGTATTACTTTAGTCTGACACGGCACATGAATGGAATTGATGGCTTTAAACAGCAGCTAAAATGAAATTGGCTAGAGTGCCATGTTATAGCGGGTGATGAACTGGGCGCCATGGGCCAGTCCGTTAGTCCAGAAGGCGATGAGTCAAGTCAACCGGGAACAGGAATGACAAATACCGGCCCACAACCTAATAACAAAAAACTGAAGCTCCGAATAAACTCGCTAAACGCTTCTGGGTTAATTAACAATTTGTAACCGTCTCCTGTAGCCAATAGAACTATATTGAAATATAACAAACTGTTCGATTTAACAGCTCGATGTCGTCAACGCTCAATGAAGTTGACGAATATTTGTTTCAACAGTTGATGTCATTTTGATAATACCAGTAACTTTATACAAATATTATTCAAAGCAACGCAGTTAACTAACAGGTTTATGGCCCGGTACATCAGTTGCTCCATATCCTGGCTAAGTAAGAGAATCCTCTCTCAAATTTAAGCGTGCTGAATCGGCCGCTCGTTACGCAGCAAACCTCGTTAAGCAGCAAAGTAGTTATTTTTTAGAGGCCGAGGCGTTAGAAGTAACACCACGTCAAAATTGCATTTAAGAAAAAAAATAATGGTCGCGTATTTTCATCTCACCGAAATGGCCTACTTTTATCAGTGTGAATTTTTATTATTCATCATCGAACGATGAGGAAAGTCGATGATATTAATAGACAAAGGATGATACTGAATGAAAAATAGTATGGTAAGTTATAAGAGGATTTTAAAATTTTGAATGTCAGAACAATTGGTGTTCAGAGTTAGTTCGGTTAATTTCATGAATTAATAGAGCACTGAATCCAGCAAAACAAATACTACTATAATTAGTATTCTCGCGAATAATACCATCTTGATTGAAGTGGGGAAATTTGTCAAAAATCAACTCGTAAATCAGCTTCTGCGGTCGTTGACATTGTGAAATATCGCGATGAAAGTAGTTTGGTTTTGCAGAGAAAAAAGACACACTCCTCTAAAAATCATAGATAAAACTTTAATATTGGTGGTATCTATTTTTATAACCTATATACGGAGTTTGTGCTAAGCCACGCTAAACTCGACATTCCAACCAAGCCGGGTTTAAAAGTAACTGATATATACCGGGCCTATGTATTGTTTAAGCAGGCTTGGCGCCAAATAAATAAAACAGGCGTATACTTCAAGAACGATATTATCCTTAATTTAGAATTTCGTCCTTTGGTTACGTATCTTCCTACTAGACGTCCGTTGTACTTTTCTATCCGATTATGCCGGTGGGGATTCAAATATGGCTGTTATAACAGTCATAATGTCACAACAGTTGGATATCTATAATATTGGAATTCCGTAATATTATTAGGTTCGTTCTTTATTATTTTGATAGCGTTCACGTCAACGTCTACCTTGTTTCTAATGCGAGCTTTTATTATTACCGTGACGACCTGCGGACACGGCACGGCGACGGTAATGTCTCGCGCCATCTTATTTCTTTAATACGAGTGAGGGAGAGACAAAAAAAGGATTACTTTTCTTGCCTCTCCCTCACTCCTATTAAAGAAGTAAGATAGCGCGAGCGATTACCGTCGCCGTGCCGTTCGTCACAGTAAAAAAAAGCGCTTAAGATGATAGACTTCGCTTTTCGGCCCATACAAAAAGGATGCCCGGGAAAAAACACTTTTCTACATCGAAAATTGCACAAAATGAATATATTTTTTTATACTGCCTTCTAGAGGGTGAAAACTATGTCGGTATGTTTTCGAATTTTCGATGCGTTTCGTATTAACGTAAACATTCACTGTAAAACATGTACGATTTATCAAAAAATATTATTTAAGGAAAAAGTGCTGCTAACTCCACTCTCATAAAGAATTATAAAATTATAAAAAGCTACCGACATAGCTTCTTCTTTATAAAAAATATTTTTTTTTTTAAATTTCAATTTCGAGAAAGTTTCGGTGTAGAAAAGTGTATTCTCCATAAACCCCTTTTCGAGCGATTTCTGTAGGTAAATTTGAGCGTTGTCTCATTCGCACATTTCGCATTCGCATGTATTGTAAGTGTACGTGAGCTTATTGTGAGCGGGACAGAATGACAGTCGCGGGTGTTCCGCGTGTGGTTTAAAGTCTAGCCTCTTAACGGCTGTATACAACAGTTTAAAATCGCCGTTATTCCGATTTGTCGTCAACGCCTAGTTGGCCAGTAGTAGTCAGTGGTGACGACTAACTCGAAACTTTCAGACAGACTTCTAGAAAAAATGTTGTGCAACCTAAAGCTGATTAATTTCTCGAAAGATGATGAAACATCTAAAGGGAGTGAGTATCTTTAGCGCTGTCGAGAATAAACGGGAAACGTAGGGAAACCAGGAAAAGCGTCCCGTTGCCCATAAAATGGAATACTCACAGCGTGAACTTATGTGAGAACCGCGAGACATGAATCAATTAGGTTAATTAGGTAATAAATTGTGATCACGCCTGCCCCACTACGAAATGGCTCAGATAGAAAAGCGGGCAGTAATATTAATATCAAGCATTTTGCTTAGCTTGAAATGGAGAGTACAGTGAACTGAAGCAATTAAGAGATATTACCAGAGAATACCGGAAATTAGTCATTTTTAAATCAAATTCTAGACGTATTGACTTTTTTTTACAAAAAAAACATAAATTGATTGTGAAAGATTGTTATTTTATCTGGTACACGCAGTTTTTAAATTTTTAAAAACTAAGTGTATTTTTAATATAGGTTAAGTACTAAGGTTATACCGTTGGTCATTGGCAGATTTGTTCAATTTTTAAACGATAGATTCTAGTAAACAACACAAATTTCAAATCATATAATCGTACAACAAAATAATTCAATACATAATATACCTAGTCAACACAGTTTTCAGAATTTCAATTTTAGTTAAATTAAAATTTTAAAAAATAAATCCGAGAACGTGTTTTGTGACAAAAATACCTCAGTTTTTCTATTTATTTAAGGTATTACAAACTAAAATATTTTTTTAAAAAATTACACATTTATTTTGTTTCGACATTATTGAAAAATCATAAATACTTATGATCGAAAATACTTACAATAAGTACACTATATTTAATAATTTATCATCGTGCGTTTTAAGCATTTTTATTGCTTGAATGTAGGTATATATTAAAGCAAGTTTTGAATGAAATAAATTGATATTAAATGTTTAATTTTAAAAAATTGATCCGGGGAATAACCAATCTTTCTCATTGGAACCTCCCTGTACAGTTGCAAGCATTTTTAAACTTTTATTCTCAGCCGCTGGTCAATCGCTCTTAAACATTTTAAAATAAAATCAATCTTCCCTAAATCAATGAATTACCACAGAACATTATTCGACAAAAGTTAGGATTAAATCCTACTTCAATAAAATTTGAACTACTAAAGATTAAACAAAATTTTCCGCAATATATTAGTGTCACCAAGAAAAAATAAGTTACGGAATACATGGAATTCGTGAATGTAGTAAGTAGATCAGGGTGAAAGATATATTTTTTTAAATTATTTATTAACCAAGATAATATTACATATTCATAATATTACAATATATACAAATACTTTTTTTGGTATATACCACCTTACTATACTGGGCCTGTTCCGAGGTGGTAGAAATTTAACCTAATTTAGATATTTTAATCTTGGAAGATAAAATAAATTAAATTTTGAATATAAATTTTTTTAAATAATTTGAACGATAGAGATTTATTGTTTAAAATAAAATAAAAATTCAAAGAGAAAAAATAATCTTTTATTATAAGTAGCTGAATGACGTATATTCTTTCACGTGAGTTTAACTTATAGTTTTATAATGCGAGCAATTTGTCTTTGAGATAGTTGGTGAGAATTTTGAGAGTATCTTTTTTGAAACCTATTTGATATATTTTGTTTATGAGTAGATTGTGATTTACAGTAATCAAACGCTTTTCTTAAGTCTAAAAATATAGCTAGATTTTTTTTATTTTGATCAACAGATGTGTACAATTTTTTTGTCAGATCGAATATTACATCTTCAGTGCTTAGTTTACTTCTGAGGCCATATTGATTTTGAGACAGAATTTTGTTTTGTTCTAGGTATTTCATTACTCTATATTAATTTGATACATTTTTCAAATATTTTTGAAAGGTTTGAAACTAAGGAGATAGGTATGTAATTGTCTAATATTTGTGTTTCACCAGATTTGTGGATTGGTATTATAGTGGAGATTAAAATTATTCTGGAAAATGTCCCTCTTTTAAGGATATGTTATAAATATGTTCCAAAGGAGTTAAAATAGATTGTTTTATTTTTTTAGTGTATTTCCTGATAAAAAAATCAATTCCTGCAGAATTTGTTGATTTAAGACTGTCAATGTGTTTTTCAATTTCATTTGTAGAGATAGGTGTAAAATGTTCTAATTCTAAGGAGTTAATCGAATCGTATGTTGATATCAAATGCAGAGGTGAGTCTACTTTTAGTGCTGAAAGCGGGTTTGTTATTGATAGTATAATTGTCCCAATTGTTCAAATGAAGTAGATTGTTTAATAGGAGGTAATTTTTTTTTTTTTTTCAATAGTATCAGGATTTTTTTTAAATTTGTGGTTAAGATGTTGTGTCCGTAAAATGTTGGGTAGTGGTCAATAATGTTTGTTTTTAGAGTTGAAGGTGTAGTTTTAACGTGTTGTGTGATTTGACAAATATGTGATCTAGAGTCGTGGAGTTATTGAGAGTTTCTCTTGTTCGTGAGTTTATGTATGACTGGTATCCTCTGCACACGACAAACAATCTAAGTATTCATTTGTACAATTTGTTTTTTTGTTGCTTTTTATTTATGTTTATATTGATATCCTCGGTTAATATTGCAAAGTTAAAGTTATTTCTGTTAGTCATTTTTAAAAGCGAATTAAGTTCGTTAGTGAAGATAGTTTCATTAAATGAATGTGATCTTCAATTCAATCTATTTTCGTGACGATTCCGAGGTCAGAGTTTATTGTTTTAAAACACTAAATGAGAAAGAAAAAGTAGGTTAATAAGTTGTATACATAGTTATAATACAGATTTTTAACATTTACATTAGCTACAATGTTAGAATCCTGGAGTTTTATTCGCCCACGATAGCAAATAATGATAACCTCGATAATCCCAAACTCTCTGTGAAAATTGACACAGAAATAAAGAAACCGTACCTAATAAAAACGGATTATTCTGATTTATTGTATCAGACAGGAATTGACCCGACGACCTTGCCGATCACGTTCGTATAGGTAATGTGGAAGTAGTGACTTTACTGTAAACGCTATAATTACTATAAAAAAACGTCGTATAAGGTAATCGTCCGTCAGGTGAGTAAAACAGTCGTCTTACATGGGACGGATCGAGTTTGAAACTCATAGCGGGTACCTAGCAAAGCTGACTAAATCCCATTTCATAAAAAAATGTTTTTATGACAATGTGTATAATATGCATGTATATGTACCTACTACCTACCACACATTTCAAGATCATGGTTTCTTTTAATAAAAAAATAGAAAGTTGTACGACTATGAAGTAGAACACTGTTTGATATGAAGTGTTTAATAAGCAAATACAAATATTGAAGGTTCTGCAAACAAACGCATTGCAATATACGACACGTGTACACGTGCGGCTTGACATCTTTGATATGACTATTTGAATTCAATGGAGATAATTATTGTGTGTTATCTTCCTTCGTAATGATAAGCCCATTAACGAGGACGAGGGAAATTCTCGGTTTTTTAATCACAATTTGGGAGGCGGGTATGGGTGCCGCCACCCCGGACACCATTTTTTTGGTTAACCAACACCCCTGCCGTAGGTCACCCCAAGTAGTTAGCTACGTTTGGAGACTTAGCAGGGGTGCCCGGGTTAATAAGGTGAAGATTTGTCTAGGTTTTGGCGGCGGTTGTGCTTGCCCACCTACTTGCTTGGCGGGCCGGATCGGGATAAAACGATTGAGGGAAAACTTTTGACCTCTCCAGCTGGACTCTCGACCCATCGCCTTGCACCGGAATGGAAGAAATGAATTCATTCATCCGTCACTTCTGGACACACCGACCCCAGATTCCCACACACCCCTTATCTTATTCCTTCCCAGAACTTCCTCTCCTTCCTTTCTCTAAAAAGACCCTCCCCACAGAATCCCCAAAGATGACATAGGCCCCGAGGGAAATTGTTTTCCTCGCCGCCTCTGCGGAGAAATGTAAAAAAAAAAACTTACATAATGTTGGAATTACATATATTATGTTTACATTTGCGCCTTGAGGTGATTTTTCACGAAAACGGCGCTATATGAATTAGCCAAATATTATTATTATGTGAAACGGTATTCAGTATTATTAACAAAAACATATATTTTTATTATTTTAAACGAAGATTGTATGCAATCGGTGTTTTTGTGACACTGTGTTTGTTGTTCATGGTGAATTTGTGTAATACAATTACGTAAGTTACAACCGTATTTACGAATGACGAGATCAGACGGTAGTGATATGCAAGGCTGTTCAAAGCGAAATAAAAAAGATTGTTAAGATGGTTTAGACATGTGCAGCAGATGAGCGGAGAAATGACTATCAGGAAAAATATATGTAGTAGTACACGTGCAGGAAGTGCAGTACTTTAGTATGACACGCCAAGAATCGGAATAACAGGAGGATGTTCATGATTATAACGCACTAGTGTCAACCAAAAGCTTCTCTAAAACAGCAAAAAATATATTGACTGTAAATCTTTGGAAGTAATACTTAGGTACCAAAACTAACACCCACATCAACCAATTTAATAAATTCAAAAATTATATTTAAAACTTATATTAACTTTTCTTTACAGTAACATAAGTGCATAAAAATATTCGCAATGCTAGAACAAGACATGCACACCAACCACAAATACCTAAAACAAACAAATCCTTTGGACAAAACGCTAGATACCAACCTGGCTAAAATACAGCTAAACAATTCACTTCCAACACAATTTAAAACATCTAGACTTAAGAGCGATTGACCAGCAGCTGAGAACAAAAGTTTAAAAATGCTTGCAACTGTACAGGGAGGTTCCAATGAGAAAGATCAATTATTCCCCGTATCAATTTTTTAAATTAAAAATTAATATCGATTTATTTCATTCAAAACTTGCTTTAATATATACCTACATTCAAGTAAGCAATAAAAATGATCAAAACGCACGATGAAAAATTATTAAATATAGTGTACTTCTTCTAAGTATTTTTTGATCATAAGTATTTATGATTTTTCAACCATGTCTAAACAATATAAATGTTTAAAAAAAATATAATATTTTAGTCACAAAACACATTCTCAGATTTATTTTTAATCATTTTAATTTAACTAAAATTTAAAAAATCAAAACTGTGTTGACTAGATTATGTATTGATTTATTTTGTTGTATAATTAAATGATTTGAAATTTGTGTTGTTTAATAAAATCTATCGTTTGAAAATTGAACAAATCTGCCAACGACCAACGGAACCTTAGGGCAAGTTGTTTCGGAAAATTTCACATATGAATTTCCTTCAAACCGTCATCCACCGAAAAAATGGGTTGTTTCAACTTCCGTCAGAAGAAATTTCAACGAAAATAACATAGAAATGTGATGTGAAATTTTTAAAATGTGATCAGCCGAATTCGAACATTTAGCGTTTATGGGAGGCGCATGCGCAGACGTCAAAATTGTGATTCGGCGGGGAACACTTGAGTAAAATTTTCAAATTTATCGAACGTTATTTTGGAAGTTGAAACAACCCATTTCGTATTTGAAATTTGAAATGAAAAAAAGAATCTTTTCGTCTTTTGAAACATTTCTATGAATTTTTCGTTGAAATTTCTTCTAACGGAGGTTGAAACAACCCAATTTTTCGGTGAATGACGATTTGAAGGAAACTCAAACGTGAAATTTTCCAAAACAACCGGTCCTTAGTATATTAAATATAAACTTAGTTTTTCAAAATTTTAAAACTGCGGGTACCAGATAAAATAACAATCTTTCAAAATCAATTTATGTTTTGTTGTAAAAAAGAGCAATACGTTTAGAATTTGATTTAAAAAGGACTAATTTCCGGTATTCTCTCGTAATAAATACCCTCTTAAGTAATACAAAAAACCCTATATGGAACTGGCTGCATCCGTCAAAGTTATAAATATGTTAGCTTACTTATAAGATAAATTAATTTTGTTAAAACTATGTGGAACTCGATTTTAAATTGTTTATTTTTCTTATAGACCTACTACATAACTGAGTCTTATGTCCTCCTATTTTATATATTATAACTAAGCCCACAGTTATTATAAGGAAATTTACAGTTGAAAAAGTCCTCCACAACACAGATCAAATTCCAGTGTGGAGGATAATACTATATAATAATAATATATTTGTATTATTAATATGTTAAGAATAACAAATGAAAATAATAATAAACTGTAACAGATATCTGAACGCTATGCTGCAGACCTGAGATCGCTGATTACGTGATTACCAGTTAAGAGGCCCATTAACATGGCATACCTCCACACATTAATTTGCTTATTTGCATTAATAGCCCATTCCTAACATAAACCAAGTAAAATTATTGGGAAACGGAAAATAAACCTCACATTAACAAAAAGTCTTACGAGAAAAAGTTGACGTAAAACTATATTATGGAGGATCGTGAATTATACAAAATTCAGAACCAACATTAAATAGCCGCCACGATGGAATTTGTGAAAAAAACGTGATAATCCTCACGTGACGAAAAAATAATCACAGAAATTCTGAAGGATTAAAAATAACGGTTGTCATCGGTAACTACTGAAGACTAAAAACTGAGGAACATTTAAGAGGAACGGCTGCGCGGCCGCTTTCATACAAAACGTAGTTTTGGATTTGAGGCCACATTACACAACCAAACTGAAAAATTATTTTTGTAATAAAAATGTAGGTCCAATGTCGATCTCGGATAGGAGGTAATTAACCATCATAGTTAGTTAACCAATTCAAATACGAAATGTTATAAACATAAACATGGAGATAAAAAAGGATTGGACCGATATTTAAGTAGAAGGATGCTCATTTTCAGAAAACTTTTTTGCACCTGAAAAATAAATAACATCTCTTTGGTTTTTGGAATCAGAAAAGTTTCGTTGCGTTTAAATTTGTTTTCGTGGGTAGTGCTAATGTGAGTTTTATCTAGTGTTATTTTATATTGTTTTCGGTAGATAATAAGGTGGGTAATTATCCATTCAACCTAATTAGATTTTTGTTAAATAGCTGGGAGAAAAGGCTGGGAGTTGGCCCAAACGCGATTAGACCTGTCAAAAAACTTACATAAGAACAACTTCTGTAACTAGCTGTAAATTACGGTAAGTGACTTTTAGTGACGTTTACATTGGTAATTTGGCCATAAGTCGCTTACGTGAGCGACCAATGGGAAAAACGTAAGTGTGTAAATGCAGCCTTACAACCCTACCTACAATAAGCAACTACCAACCCTTAATCTAAACATTGATATTACATAATATTTAAAATGGACGTACTTACGGTGTATTGCTTATAACTTATAACTTATACCTACTCATAAGCAAATTGGTTATTCAATGAATCGGACTCAAGGTAGAAAAACTGTGTTTTATTATCTTAGATTTTTGGTGGCGAAAGATCCTTTGGAGATATTGTAACTAATGTACACATTAAAACACTGGATCATAACAAATCCAAGTGATAATGATATTTCGCCCAGTTTCTAAGAATCGGGTAATACAAGAAAGCCAACATGCACTGACTCACTTCACAGCATTCACAGGGGTACAGGCTACAATGGATGGAAAATTTATTATAATGTATAATTATCGTGGTGTCTGGTAAGCTTGATTTTATCGTTGTTTTTTTTACAAACTCCGTGGTTGAGTGGTTGGTTACGATCCTTGGCTACGAATCTAGAGGTCACGGGTACTGTTTAGGTTCAATTGCTAGTTGAAGTTTGATTAATGTTTGGCTTACCTGTTTAGTTTAGTCCAGTCAAAATAGCACAAAAAATGGCAATTCCTTGCAAAAGGTCGGATAGTTTTGGATTTTTGATATATCGTTTGGGTTGTCACAGAGATGTTAAACCCAAGTTTTAGACCTCGACTAATCACCGCGCCAGGCGTTATCCGGTATGAACAGCAAAACTTTTAGTTTTTGCCATATATTCGAAAAATTAACGCCTGTCGAAAAAATCATTAGAACCTTTTTTAAGGAAGAGTAAATTTGCTACAATTTGAGCACAAGATGGGCTTTGTAGGTATGACGATTCCTAAGATACATTTAAAAAAACATTATTATAAGTGAGCAGAATCTAATGTACTCTCTAATTAGCAATAACATAGTTTGCTAATTCGTTATTTCGTTTCATATACATTAAGCCTGTTGCGATATTTCATATAAAGTTTATTGACTTTGGTAAAATGCGTTTACATGCAGCTTTTGCAACCGATATAGAAAAGGCAAATGGCTATAACTTTAGACTTTAGATGGAGCGAGTCAACCGCTACCATTGATATAAACATTACCGCCACCGTTAATGCGCATTTTTCGAAATCTACGCCCAAATTCGGCGACTTCCGAAATTCCGAAAGGGTTGATCAACCACAATATTGTTTCATTCATGTCTTTCTAATGTAAAAATGTCGATTAATCCATAATGGACAGAAATATTGTTGCTTATTATGAGTTCCGTGAAATCTCTATTAGTACTCTCTCATACAGATGGTGTACACTATTATATACCCGGCCCTGAAAAAATAAATTTATATAATTGATACTTGTCTCTTCGAAATGATGTGATGGACGCTTGACTAATACACAACAGAATACAAACACAAATTTTGCTATTGAAACAACGCATTGTTTCTTATTGAGAGCTCAGATCTCTTAAATATGCCTCTATGCGAACGGGCTGTTGAGATTGGTGTGTGACTTCAAGAACTGCAGTAATTAAACAAATACACATATTCAGAAAAATAGTAGGTTTTCGGATAATAAACGAAATTGAAACCTGAAGTGCAGTAGTTTTTGCTAAGGTGCTGTACGACCGTGGTAGGTAGGTACTAAACATTCCAGCTACTGGAGTTATAATATGTATACAGACAAGTACGCCTGTACAGACCGTCGCGTAGTTTACAATTTCACCGTTGATCAACGACAGATGTTTTAAAATTATACACGAAACAAATATGGAAATTTATCATCTTGGCACGATAAAAACGTTCGCGTCGCGTATTATACCAAAAACTGAAAACATCAGACTGGGAGCGTTCTTGCTTCGAAGAGAATGGCCGAGCGCCAAATCCTACTTTGGTCTGGGCTTGGCTTTTTACTCCCTTCTGAATGGGGCCTAATGCCGTCCAAGTTTCAACGTTACATTCAGAGGGATAAACCAAAGGACCTAATAACATAACGTTGTGTTACAACAATTCATGCAACATTGTTCATTTCTGCCCGGCAAAATAATAACCAGGTTTCTCAACAGAGGCACATAATCTCGAGTCCGCGGATGGATTTACAGATTTACATACAAATGCTACTTCCTATTTTCTCTGCCTCACTTAATATTATTGTGACGTATTTACGAACGAGCTCTTAAATACAGCTTTAAAAGGGCTAGTTTTTAAATTAACACTCCTACTAGTGTTCATTTTATGTGAGCCAATAGGTATTGTATAATCACTATCAATTTTCTGGATAATTTCAACGGGATTCTATGTTAAAAAAAACACAAGAAATTACTAAAAGGTCAGACGTTTTTCGTACCTATTTACATCCTATATCCAGGCTGTATTAGGTATCGATTAATTTAAATTTAAAACAATTTTTTTTATCAATAAAAGAGCTGAAAATAGATAATAATAATAATGATAAATAACTATACTAACAGACAATAGACCCGATATATATATACAAAATTAAAAAAATAACTTATATCATTGATGTAGCTATTCCAAATTCCTGTAATATTGAAAAATCTGTTTCTGAAAAAATAAGAAAGTATACAGATTTAGGAAATGAAATTAAAAGAATTTAGCATTCTCAGACTATAAAAATATTACCATTTGTTATTTCGGCTAATGGCATTATACCTCTCTCATTAAAAATTTAGGCATATTAGATTTGTCAAAGAATTTGTATATAAAAATGCAAAAATCAGTCATTTTAAATACTGTAGGATTACGAAAGATTTTTTAAATATTTATATTGAGGGATCTGTAGGATTTATCGGTCAAATTAGGAATTCCACCGAGCCGAACCCTCTGATATGAAAATATCTGGAGTCGGTGAATTATTTTCCCATTTAATAGTTTGGTAGATTAACATGTTGTTCTTGTATTGTTTTGTATTAATTATACTTATATAATACACTTGCATAACGTGGATTTACTAGATGATCATTTATATGGAAAAGTGTATGAAAGGGTTTAATCAAACCCGGACCTGTAAATCTGGTGCGTATAAAAAGGAACAGATCGAAGACAAAGTACAGCAGATATTTCGTCGTCAAAATTTAAATCGAGCAAATTTTCTGATTAGGAACATTTTTAGATAAATTGAACTTATGCAAATAAAAAGCGTAGCTTCATCAGATTTTTTCACCGTTTCCCTGTGTGTTTTGAATAACAATAAAAAAAAACTACAAAATGGTTGAATAATTTATATAGTTGGCAGTTGTATAAAGGTTTAGTCGTCACTCAGGCTGAAGGTCATCATTACATTATGTTCGAAAGGATTGTGACTCATATAAATAAACCAGCAATTTCCTTCTTAAAAACATCCACTAGTTAGTATGTTATTGGCTTGATTAGGTGAACTATGTATGTGTTACAAGTTACAAGTAGTCGAGTCAATTACTCATATTACCTTGTATCAGAAATATGTTTGTATCGAGAGAGGAGAAAACACACTACAATAATGGTACTTAATATAAAAAAATTGTTGCTGCGAAACACAAAAAAAAATAAACTAGAACTGAACAAGGCCAAGTTGCTGACGTAATTGTCACAATATTAAGGGGATACCCGGTGGTGATTTTTCCATACAACCGTATTTCCCATTTATCTCTCTGGATTTTAACCCTTGAAAAAATATTTTTTACATAAAATAGATATCAACCACTAACTAGCTGTTTTTTTTGATAAGTTACTTCTTATAGAAGTTATGACCTTCCAAAAATCAATAAACTTGACTGGTTTAAACGCAGTCAAAAGACGTTCAGTATACAAACTAGACAATGTTTCTTTTAAAAAAGCAAAACGTACAGACATAGAATAGTTTCTTTTTATGTAGTTGATAAAAAAAATTGAAAATCGGTCCACTTTTAGAGGAAAAAAGTGAGGAATACAAAATCTCGATTTTGACTCATTTTAGTTAGGTATTAGTAGCCCGAAGTGCATTTGTCCCTTTCGCTCAATATCCGGTGGAGTAAGAGCAACAGTGACAGAAACAATTTAGTCAAATCTATTATAAAAATTTCTCGACCACCGGGTTTCATCTTAATTTTGACAGATTAGTGATTGAGATAATCAGTTGGGACCATAAACATGTACTGTTCTAGGCAGGTAGGCACCTACCTGCATTAAAATTAATTCATTTTGGAATGTAGTGTTTTTCTTTTTGTTCTTCTAATATGCATGCGTATATCTACATACTAAAGTATTTTTAATTTTACATTTTTGATACATAATTAATCTATTTTTTTCTATAAAATATCTTCAGCTTAATTTTTATATTGACATTATTTATATTGCATAAATAAATGATTTTAGCTACATACCTTTAGTGACCAGTTTTCTTTCAGTATTAGTTACCACATTCCACACATTCGTGTTGCATAGATCATAGATTCGTGATGCATAGATCATAGATTCGTGGTGCATAGATCCACTGGCTCCGGACTGTTGGACCTATAGTGGAGCATCGCGTACAAAATTATGAATAAGAGATTACGTTGATTCTTAGTTCGGAGGATACGAGTCCAGTTTATTTCAGTGCAGAAATTCTGGGACTAACCTCCATATGTATTCCTCTTTGCCCAGAATACCAATCGAGGAAAATATATGAATCATTGGACATCTACAATTTGTAACTAAACAAATTCAAAACGTTGTTAACTGAGGCAGTTCAGTTATGTTTATATACAAAAATGAATATTTCTTTGTTTGTCCCGTATGCGTTCCTAAACCATTCACCCGCTTGCGAAGAAACTTTGGTAATTTGTTTGGCTCGCAAAGGTTTCTAAATATATAATGGTGAGCTCTAGCATTATGAAATTCGTATATTTTTTTACAATAGGTGGCGGCGAGTTTTTTTTTTTGAAAAAAAGGCGTGATTTCATATAGTTATACAGGGGAAGAGGAGTGTTAATAAATAATAAATAAATTAAGGAAGAACATACGAATTTTCGTTTATTTTTAATAAGCTATTGGTATTTACGATTAAGAAACAACATCAGTGTAGATCAGATAACAGCACTTAAAAAGGCATCATAATTTTTATATTGTGAGTGGGGACAAAATAAATCATTACGGAGGTGGAGAATTGAACAATGAAACAAAACAGCTGGTGACCTTCCCACCAGATACATAATATTACAAACCACACGTAGATTATTAATTATATTACGATAACCCAGACACCAAACAAACTTAAAATCACATAATATGGTTCACTTTTTTGCATACAAAACATGGATTTGAGGCCAAAATACCCAACCAAACTGAAAAATTATTTTTGTAATAAAAAGATAAGTATGTCAAATATCTAAACCGGGAAGGAGTTCTTAACAATGTCTATGAATATTTTTCATTGAATGGAAATTGTAAAGAACAATTGATTATTAAAAACTCATTTGGCAAAAATGTTAGTTAGCCACTTGTCGGTCTTAACCGACGATATTTCCTAAAAAATATTATTATAAAACAGGTTGGCACTCCACTAAAAAAACATAATATCCACAACAAACCAGTATTGCCATGTCCCAAAAATGAAAACCATGTTTCAGGGATAAAAAAACCATGTTTTACTACGTTTTGAAGGATAAAAAAAACATGTTTTTCGTGAGCTTTTTATCATTGAGAATTTAAATAACAAAATAACGGTACCCAAGGAAAAAAATCTACAAAGCTTTATTTAAAACAATGTTTTATAATTTTCCTTTGAATAGAAAAAATATAATTAAAAAAAAAAAAACGCCCTGCTAATAATAAATTTTCACAAAAGATTTTTTACCTTTAAAAAGTTTTTTTTTACCGTTATCAAGCTTAATTTGTAGTATCTACCTCCTTATTAGAATATAAATAACATTTTTTATAATTAAGTTTTTTCAAGTCGATGAAATGAGAGAATTTTTTTTCGCAAACTCCAATAATATATTTTTTTTACATATTACTTATTGACAAAGTTAAATTAGATAAATATACACTGTTAACGCTTGCTTAAGTTCAAGCACTACATTCCTGATTTCAGGAATTTTCAACGCGACCCCATGCTAAACGAATCCCACTAAAAAATATACACTTTTGTTGGCTGGATTGAGACTGTTAAATTACAATTTCAAGAGGCAAATACATGGGCCCTTTACTAATATTTTTTTTTTCATTTGACACAACTGATAAACAACCGTTTACCATATCTAAATGGTTATGAATCAGTTGTGTAAAATTTAAAACACAAGGGGGTAAGAATTTATTAATTTGTGGATTGTGAATTCAACATCAAACAAATAAAACCTGCGATAATAATACTTAAGGCCTCTACTAACCATGCTGCAAACATCCCCACATGTCGGGCTGTTTGACAAATTGCATCGTTAGTAGGCACAACCGGCTGCCGAACCCTTTAAGATTTGTAGAAAATATTAATTAATGACAAATTAAAACACTTTGTTTTTACCACGATAATCTTTATTTTAACACATCGGCATGTTTCGAGAACGATGTTCTCTTCTGTAGAGCGCTTTATTGTGATATTATATGTAGAGCATGGGTCGGAAAAATACTCTCGGGGGGGGGGGGGGGGGGGGGGTAGAAAAATGCAATATAATGGAACGGTAGGGCTGTGGGGCGGGCAGGAAGGTAGGTAATACGATCCACCGCCGAAGTGACGGAATTGTTATGCGAATCACTCAGGTGTGAGTGAGTCACGGCCTCTAGTATTCCATTACTAGATAATTTTACCATCTCGTTCATTCATCACGTACCTGCGTTATTTATTTCTTAATCACGAAGCCAGACGTCTAATGGAGATACATCGGTTTTTTACACATCGACTATTGTGCATCAATTCTAAGAATAATGCAACTTAAAAAACGGAGTAAATGTGGCATACTTAATTAAATATGTTAAAAGTGAGGTGATAAATGATATACCACCGTGGCTCCTTGACTCCGGATCCAGAAACCTGGGGTTCGAAGCCCCGCGCTTATAAACATTTATAAAATAATATGATTTTCGACATAGCGACCCTTTGGAATAACAAGGTTCCATCTGTTGCGGAAACGTCATGCGATACTGCTTGACGATACAGCAACAGATGGAACCTTGTTTTTCCAAAGGGTCGATAGGTAGACAACATTCAGAATCGAAACATAATAACATAATTTATCAATTATTATAAGCAATAATTATTAGCCTGAAACACTCATCCATATTGAAAGAATCTTCCGATAAAAGATACATATCGCCGACGGGACTCGAACCCGCACCCTTTTGATTGCCGGTCAAGTGCTCTACCATTAAGCTACGGCGGGATACCTCCTACCCGCCAAATGATTCAATATATACCTAGTGTTTCATTCAACAATTACTGCTTATTACACTTTTTCACCTGCAAACAATAATATTTGACGAGTTAAATTATTTCACCAAAAAAAGTAGGCATAATATGTCTCGACGCCATCTGGTGGGAGAGTTAGCACTTACATGCCTTTCCCATATAAAAATAAAGTTGGTTGTTTGCAGGTGAAAAAGTGTAATAAGCAGTAATTGTTGTATGCAACACTAGGTATATATTGAATCATTTGGCGGGTAGGAGGTATCCCGCCGTAGCTTAATGGTAGAGCACTTGACCGGCAATCAAAAGGGTGCGGGTTCGAGTCCCGTCGGCGATATGTATCTTTTCTCGGAAGATTCTTTCAATATGGATGAGTGTTTCAGGCTAATAATTATTGCAGGTGAAAAAGTGTAATAAGCAGTAATTGTTGTATGCAACACTAGGTATATATTGAATCATTTGGCGGGTAGGAGGTATCCCGCCGTAGCTTAATGGTAGAGCACTTGACCGGCAATCAAAAGGGTGCGGGTTCGAGTCCCGTCGGCGATATGTATCTTTTATCGGAAGATTCTTTCAATATGGATGAGTGTTTCAGGCTAATAATTATTGCTTATAATAATTGTTACCCTTTGTTCTACGCATAAAAAATCTTGTCTTAAACATTAGTTTATCAATTAAAAAATAATAACATAATTTATCGATCAGATTTAAACTTGATAGAATTCGGGATACCAACTACCAACCACAACTAGTCTTCTCAGAATCAATGGTATTGAATCCCTATTTTGGGGGACGATTGCGAAGATTCTGATTTTTCAAATTTGGTCCCTTTGCATAGATAAAGCTACTAAAACAGACTATTTTCGTATTTAAAAAAAAATTATTTATGGCCTTTGTTCTTACGACTGGAGTATTTTATCATAAATACATATTTAAATAAGTGCGTGGGCAGTGGGCACTAAGACAACTCATTCATGCATTCGAAAGTAGGTACGTCAAGCTAGAACAATACTGGCATGCAATGTAATTTATAAGGCGGGAATAATTAATTAATAACACGGCTGTTTTACCAGAAAATTGTTCGAACGGGCTGGATCAGTGATATTATAAATTATGAACATACATAACATAACACATATATAAATATATAATAAAAATATACCAACCTCTACCAATGATCATGCCTTTGGGGAGAATGACCACTCTCCTAAACCACATTTATTTTGAGATAGACATTTTTAATTTAAACAAAAGTGACTTTAAGATCGCAATAAATATATTCTTTAACATAAGGCTCCATCTCATCTGATATTATTGATGTAATGGCCTATGTTATTAAATGTATGTATGTTTGTGTGTTAAACTGTAATTTGTGAAATGTAATTGGATTATACTGCTTTCACAATAAATAACTAAAATAAAAAAATATATGTATACAGGCCAGAAATGAGTCACATACGCAACACTCAGATAACACTAGGTAGGTATATTAAAATCGAACGATAAATGGTAGGTAAATGAACTCATAAAATAAATCAATTATTGTTAGCGTATTTTTAACCAGCGCCATCTGTAATAAAACGTAGAATTGAAATTCATTTCGCATACTTTCAGACACTATTCGGAAATGAACTGACTCTGGCCATAATTAATTAACGCCTAAAAAAACTGAGACATTAAACATGTCTGTAATAGTGCACAATTCTATTATAATATAGTAAATGTGGGTAATTTAGTTTTTGCAAATTAAAAAAAAAATATTTATCAATATTTACAAGGAAAGTTTCAATTCAAGCAATTTCATTCCCGGAAACCCGGGCGTTTATTGAGGTAATACAGTAATTTTATAACTAGTAAGTTACCCGCCTCACTAGACGTTTTCTGTTCTGAGGCGGGTAATAATTAAAACATTAAAAAAGATAATGGTGTACAGGAAAATAGTCAGAAAATAAACAGAATAAACAGAAAATAAACAGAAAAAAGGTAATAATTAGAACATTAAAAAAGATTAAAACAGGAAAATAGTCAGAAAATAAACATGAAAATACAAGTTGCAAGAATAATAAATCGATAAGAAGAAAGAATAAATATCTATAATTGGAAATAAAACATGTGTATAAAAAGGATGAGGAATTTAGTTTATACAATAACGTAAAAATAAAGTGTTCCAGATTATAAATAAAATATATTTACATTTACGAGAGTGTAACCACTCGTGTGTAAAGGGGAAATAAAAATTATAACTTAACATATCTACATTTTTGAAAAAAAAAATTATTATAATACATATAAAGTGAAGTGAAAGCGATAAAAAAACTAATACAATACTATAAAGCTAATAATAATATAAAACTAAATAATAGTACATATAAGGAAAGTAATTTAGTTAGTTCTAACTAAGTATGTTAGTTCGTTGGTTCTACAGAATGGCGTGTGTTCGTTTGTTTCGTGTTCAGGGAAATTGTTTCATTTTGAATTTACTTAGTGCTAAGTAATCGAAGTTAGGACACGGACTTTATTTCGTATTCGTAACATCACAGGATCACAGCGACGTTAAACGTGACATGTTTGGGAGATTGATATGTAGGTATATAATGAATAATGAGGAATGGTCACCGTCACCAATCATTTTTCTTGAATATAATAAATTATTAATTCAATTATCGACATCCGCATCACCACCATCCTTTTATGCTGGGGGCGCATTTGCGCCTAACGTCACGAAGCTTCGCGAAACGTATTCTTTTAATTTGAAAAAAAGAATACGTTTACGCGGAGCTTTGTGGCGATAGGCGCAGATGCGGCCCCAGCATAAGGCATACAGAACATCAATCTTTTAGATAATGTAATATTTTTATGTACCTAACCTAGGTATTTAGTAAAGCACAATAATAAGAAACAATACAAACACGACATAAACCACAATGTATTTTGGCAATAACACAACAAAGTTATATCTCAAAGCTTCTAGAATATTCTTGATAATATTTCTGAAAACCACAATAATACTTTTAACATTATAATAATCAGGGCCGTCTGTTTCAACGCTAGCTACAGTAGAAGTTAAACTGGCCAGCTTTACACTTAAGTTTTTTCTTAAGACGATAGACTTCGTTTTTCGGCCCATACAAAAAGGATGCCCGGGAAAAAACACTTTTCTACATCGAAAATTGCACAAAATGAATATATTTTTTTTATACTGCCTTCTAGAGGGTGAAAACTATGTCGGTATGTTTTCGAATTTTCGATGCGTTTCGTATTAACGTTAACATTCACTGTCAAACATGTACGATTTATCAAAAAATATTATTTAAGGAAAAAGTGCTGTTAACTCAACTATCATAAATAATTATAAAATTATAAAAAGCTACCGACGTATCTTCTTCTTTCAAAAAAATATATTTTTTTTTAAATTTCAATTTCGTGAAAGTTTCGGTGTAGAAAAGTGTATTCTCCATAAACCCCTTTTCGAGCGATTTCTGTAGGTAAATTTGAGCGTTGTCTCATTCGCACATTTCGCATTCGCATGTATTGTAAGTATGCGTGACCTTATTATGAGCGGGACAGAATGACAGACGCGGGTGTTCCGCGTATCGTTCAAAGTCTAGCCTCTTAAGTTTACAAATTCTGGCCAATGTGCCAATTGGCCAGAAGACGTAAACTTACGAAAAAACTTACAAGTGTAAAGCTAGCCAGTTTAACTTTTACTGTAGCTAGCGTTGAAACAGACGGCCCTTAGTTAAGCATTTTAAAATGAAGTATTATATATACTATTAAGAAATTATTATGTAATTACTATGCAACAAAATATCACGTTGAGATTTAACTACATTATTGTAAGCAAATAAATAGGAAAAATAAGAGATTTTTTAAAATCAAACTGATTGGTCAGTTCTATAAGATTTATGTAAGATAAAATATTGTACAATTAAAAACTAAATAAACATTAAAAAAACTGCAACGGTTTAATTATTTTATTCTTTAGCACATTTATTACCAGACAGTTAGTGAGAAATAGTTTGGATGCAGGTGAGTTCTCTAGTTTTTGTTTTTATGAATTATGAATTGACATCTGTATTTGTATTTTCACCTTATTAAAGAAAAAAAAACAAATTAGGTCCAGACGATTTACATTTGTAGAACAATTTCATCGGGACTTTACTCGAAACGAAGCGTGTAAAAAACATACACTCGGGTACCTACCTATAATATGTCGTGGAAGAAATATAAACAAGGTGTGAGAAGTGTTTTAAAATAAGCTGAACAAAAAATGGGAACAAATTTGAAGCGTTAAAAGAAAAATTAATGATCCGTTGAAACTTTGGCGTACGCAAAAATGAGTTGGCCGAATCGCGTAAAGTATGGCGCCAGTCATGAGCTAAGATTGTTTAGGGCATCTCTGTCGAGTGCCAGGAGTGCTCACCAGCGATGGCAATCTTTCGTGGAAGTGACAGGTTTTATGTGATTTGGCTCTCAGCTAGTTACCTACCTATTATTCTGTATATCCTATATCTGATTCTGCTCTTTCCTCTCATATCACCCCAGGACCCCAGAGGCGAAGGACGAACAAACTGCAGTCGAGAATGTCAGAAGAACTTTACGTGAAATCGATTTCCCGCTATAACGTTTGTCAACGACGGCTTCGTCGCCAACAAAGACTGTAGATAGGGCGCCGGTCAGTCCGTAGGTAGCCGCTGGTCCGGATGGCTGCTGAGGTCCGGAGGGGAAGAGGCGGGGTCCAGGGGTCCAAATAAAAGCCAGTAGTCCAAGGAAGCAGTCCGGAGCAGAAGTTGGGGCCAGGCAGAGAAGAGAAGAGATGAGACGTTGTAGCTTGGAGATCTGAGTCGAGAGTGCGGAATTCCCCGTTTCACCGTTTATTTATATTGCCTAGCCGGGCCGGACGGTGAAACCGTCTAGGGGGTCGAT
The DNA here is from genome assembly GCA_951813805.1 of Limnephilus auricula. NCBI lineage: Eukaryota > Metazoa > Arthropoda > Insecta > Trichoptera > Limnephilidae > Limnephilus > Limnephilus auricula. The sequence goes on from OX638394.1 coordinate 21,074,499, forward strand.
TTCTCGATCCCACTAGGCTATCGGGGGCCATAACCCCAGCTACGTGCCACGCAGCTGGGGTTACAACATCTCATCTCATTCGTCTTCTCCTGCTCTATAAGTCGGTGGCCCAAACTCCTTTCCAGCTAATTTATTCGATTTTTGGTGGATGTTATAATTTTATAATTGGGGTCCCCGACCCCACATTACACGGGGAAATACCAAACAGAATTCTTAATATCTAAGTTTACAAGGGCTTAAAACATTCATTATGCTAAGGAGAGTCCGGCCTTCGTATACATATCGTTTATTCTTTAATCACTCCAGCCGAACTCCCACAAATCGATTAATAACATTATATAATTCGCTTAACCAAATCTTGATTAACATTAATGCATAGGAAAATCCGGGCGCCGTGATTGGCCGGGTCAAAGGCAGGGTGGCCCGCGCGGTAGCGGGAGGCGGAGGGGGTCGGACGTAAATACTCCGCTTCCCCCACCCGCCGGGCCAGTGTGGCCTCGACCGCGGCCGGGCACACAGCGGCGTCCGGTGAATGTTGAAAAGTCGAAGCGGAAGGAAGTACAGCTTACTACTTTCGCCTTCGACTTTTCCTCGTAATTAAGACACAAAATATGAAATGTTTTATTAAAATATGATTAAAGAACAATATTAAAGTAGAAGTATATGATAATGGTTTTGATTGAAGAAAAAGAAAAAGAGGACGACCGCGTCATCTTCTTCTTCTTTTCTATTTTTCATGACCCGTCCGGTACACTCCCCCCGGTGCAGCGTCAGCTGTACCCTATTCAGTCAGGACGGGTTGATGGGGCTGGCGTCGCTGGCGTCCCTGGCGGCCGGTCCCTCTGGGGCGTGGTGATGGTCTGCTTCAGGCGCACGCCCTGGCGCTCCAGCCCCCGTTGCTGGCTCCTCCAGCAGGGCGAGCTCGCGGCGAATTGAAGCCGCCGAGAGGGGTTGCACGGGGGCGCGGTGCTGCAGCAGTAGCACGGCGGGGGCAGGGCCCATGCGCCGCTTCCACACGCCCGAGGTGCTCTTGTTTTCATAGGATGCTGATTTTCCTTTACTATCATTGGTGGCATCCTTCAACTTGTCGCTATCCCACTCGCCTGAAGTGATCATTTCCGGGTCGGGCTCGTCCAACTCGACGGCGGAGATGATGCGGCGCGAGGAGCCATTGCCGCTGGTCAGCGACGACGTGGATCCATGGAAGGAAGGCGTCCCGGCCGAGCCCAAACTCCGCGGCATCGGAAGAGGCTCCTGGCCATTTCCAATCCTTTGTCTTGGAGTTGGTGCAGGAGTCTGCATTTGTTTGTCATCTTCAGACACCTCATCGTCATCGGAATCCAATGGACTCAGATTGGGAGCGGGAATGAGCTTCTTTGGTTTCGACATTGTATTAAGGCTCTGTCTCATAGAGCTGATGAGAATAGCCGGAGGAGGGGGCCTGGGGGGTTTCTCTCCGTTCTTCCTCTTGACGGGTGGTTTGGGTTCCTCCTCTTCATCCTCGCTGCAGCTGCCAAAGGGGTTGGTGCTGACCTTCTGCGGAGGGGATGCTATAATCTCGATTGTGGATTCCATGTGGCTAAGCATCGAGTAACGGTTCGTAGCGGCGATCGCTTTTCTGTCAGGAGCCTTCGGCATCTGTTCATCATCATCTTCATTTCCGAGCGGATTTAAGTCATCAGGGTACTCTTCATTGTCAGTTGGCATGGATTTTGCCATCTCAGCGATTTCAATTGAAGATACATTGGTCAAATCTTCTTCGAAGTCTTTAACATCAGTAGATTCAATTTTGGGAACTAAATCTTTATCTTCAATGTCATTTTTAACATCAGCTTTGTCCATTTCTATTATTTTATCTTCTTCTAAGATTGTTTCTTTTTCAGTCAACTCTACAGTTTCTTTTTCAGTCAGATCCATAGTTTCCTTTTCGATGATGTGTTTCTGATTTTCTGTATTGATTATATTTGAATCGTCGTTCTTTTCAATGTACGCCACTGCTAGTGTGGGCTCTCTCCTGAGCTTCCTTTCCAGGGAGACGAGACGGTTCAGGGCGCACTGCCGGTTGTCGGGCAGCCACGCATCGGTCTCTCTCCCTCGTAGGCCCGTCTCCCATCGACCGGCTGCCACCGGGCGTGTGGTGCTTGTCATGAGGGCCACTGCTGCGCGTTGATTGTCTGCGGATACCGGAGTCGCGGCGGTCACGCCCAGCGAATCGACGGCGAAATGGCGTTTCACGAGTGCGTCCCTTGCCAGGTCCGCACCAGCCGATTCCGCCGTCATATTAAGTGTGGTACCGCTATCGGCTTCGGGCCTCGTGCCCCCGTGCTGGATCCAGCCGAGGGCCGTCCGCGACGTCATGCGGCCGCCTTCCTCATCGTGGACCTCCCGTGACACGATGAGGTGCGCGTTGTCCTGCCCGATCAGAACTTGTGGTTTCACTCGCCGGTGACCGGCCACTGTTTGCTGCGGCAAATCCAGCTCACCCACTGTATTGGCGGTGATAGCGTATTCGCCGCCATCACCTTGCACTGATAGTTTCACTCGTTGTGATGGGATGTTCGGCGAACACATCCCATTGGCACCGTTAATGCGGAGTCTGCGGGGAGGCCCGCTCGCTCCCACTGTGTTCGCGAGTCCCGCGTCGATCAGGGTCACGGTGGACCCTTCGTCCAGCAGCGCGTGCGTCAACACTTGGCCCGCGGGGCCATACACACGGATGGGCACCACTTTGAGGAGTACACCACTTTCCTCGTAGGTCATGGTCACACCCACTGTTTCCTCGTACCGCGACTCGTTATGCAGTAATTTGTGGTGCACGAGACGGCAGGTGCCCACTCCACAATTCACTCCGAATTTGCACACCCGAGTGTAGTGCCCCCTTTCAAGGCACTTATGACACACGCGCGCGGTTTTGGCCAGTTCCCACCGAGCGGAAACTTCCATCGAGTCGAACTGCGGGCACTCCCGTAACTTGTGCGCGCCACTGCACTTAACACATTTGTCACCGACACCACTGGATTTGTCACTAACACCACTGGACTTGTCTTTGTTCGCGGTGAACTGAGCGTGCACTTGTTCGCGACGGGGCCGGGCCCCACGGGCGGGATCAACGAGACCGGAACTCGAGACCGCGTTCGCGAGCCGCTTCAGGAAGGCCGCAAACTGGTGTATGTCCGATGCATTTCCGCGGTCTGCCACTTTATTCAGCCAAGCGATGCGGAGCGCCAGCGGCATCTTCGAGGCCATCTCGCTCAGCAGCGCCGGGTTGCTTAGGTAGTTGTCCGCCAAGTTCCCGAGCGAGGTGACCACGTTCTGCACCGTCCCGGAGAACTCCACCAGGGCTTGGTTGGTCGCATCCTCGGACAGCCGTGGCAGCGCTTTCACTTTCTCCAGCATGATGGCGGCAATGGCATGAGCCCCGCCGAAACGGTGCCTCAGCCCCTCCATGATCTCAGGAACCTGGGCGGGGTCCATCAGCAGAGGGTTGACGGCGTCACGGGCCTTCCCTCGAAGAGCACGCTGCAGGCGGATCAGATTCTCGGCCGCCGTCATCCCGCACGTTGCTGTGGATTGTGTGTATTGTGCCAGGAACGTTGGCCACTCCACCGGGTCGCCGGAGAATGGGGGCAGGTCCTTGGCCGTAGACTGCCTTGCTATTAAATTCGCCATCCGGTTGTCCTCTTCGTAGCCTCGGGGTGTAGCTCCAGACTGGGAGCTGCGGATGGCGTCGGCAACTACGGCTGCGAAGTGTGCGAATGGGTCCTGTCCACGGTTGACCCATTCTCGTGTCTGCTGGGCGGTATCCTCCGCCGTCGGGTAGCAGGCTGAAGGCGTTGCCTGGCCAGGCACGGGTGCGGGTGCGGGCGGGCGGTACGCCTGATGTGCGCCGAGCGGCGCCGAGTAGGGCGACGCGGCGGGCGCTGTCGGTTCGGCCGTGAGCCGCAGCGATGCTCCAGGCTGCGGTACTGTCTCAAGCGGCTGGGCCCCGATGAGGGGCGGCAATGGTGCGGGTGCAGGCGGGCAGTACGCCTGATGTGCGCTGAGCGCTTTCGGTTCGGCCGTGAGCCGCAGCGATGCTTCAGGCTGCGGTACTGTCTCAAGCGGCTGGGCCCCGATGAGGGGCGGCAATGGTGCGGGTGCAGGCGGGCAGTACGCCTGATGTGCGCTGAGCGCTTTCGGTTCGGCCGTGAGCCGCAGCGATGCTTCAGGCTGCGGTACTGTCTCAAGCGGCTGGGCCCCGATGAGGGGCGGCAATGGTGCGGGTGCGGGCGACGACTCCGGCCGCAAAGACTCCGGCTGCAATGGGGCGGGCAGCGGCTGGGGCTCAGGCATCTGTGGCTCGGGGAGTCGCCGTGAGTCTGCCAGCATGGCAATCAGTTCCCTGATCTGCCGGGCGGAGTCTTCGTGCTGCCGGGCGGAGTCTCGCGCCTGCTTTCGGCTGAGCTTCCTCTCAGCTCGTATCTCTCGTCGCAGCAGGCGAAGTGTGTCTTCGGTGGAAGCCTCACTATCGGATGTGAGGTGCTCGTCCGCCGAAGGTGCAGTGTCCTCCGCAGAGGTGGGGCGGGCGGCAGCCGGACCAGCAAGGTACGGGCTGGGGGCTACCGCGGGGGCGGGGCCGGGCCCTGGTGGGCGGCGGCCGTTGACGTCTCGTTCTGATCCATCGTCTTCTTCAGCTCCCCTGCCTGATCGTAGGGATCGGGGCATGTCTGCTGACTGCTGGCTCTGGCTTCTGGCTGGTGACTGGATCCGGGTGGAAGCAGGTACTGGATCCGGGTAGCGGCTGGTGACTGGATCCGGCTCGAAGGACCACTTTGTCAACGACGGCTTCGTCGCCAACAAAGACTGTAGATAGGGCGCCGGTCAGTCCGTAGGTAGCCGCTGGTCCGGATGGCTGCTGAGGTCCGGAGGGGAAGAGGCGGGGTCCAGGGGTCCAAATAAAAGCCAGTAGTCCAAGGAAGCAGTCCGGAGCAGAAGTTGGGGCCAGGCAGAGAAGAGAAGAGATGAGACGTTGTAGCTTGGAGATCTGAGTCGAGAGTGCGGAATTCCCCGTTTCACCGTTTATTTATATTGCCTAGCCGGGCCGGACGGTGAAACCGTCTAGGGGGTCGATTTCTCGATCCCACTAGGCTATCGGGGGCCATAACCCCAGCTACGTGCCACGCAGCTGGGGTTACAACATCTCATCTCATTCGTCTTCTCCTGCTCTATAAGTCGGTGGCCCAAACTCCTTTCCAGCTAATTTATTCGATTTTTGGTGGATGTTATAATTTTATAATTGGGGTCCCCGACCCCACATTACACGGGGAAATACCAAACAGAATTCTTAATATCTAAGTTTACAAGGGCTTAAAACATTCATTATGCTAAGGAGAGTCCGGCCTTCGTATACATATCGTTTATTCTTTAATCACTCCAGCCGAACTCCCACAAATCGATTAATAACATTATATAATTCGCTTAACCAAATCTTGATTAACATTAATGCATAGGAAAATCCGGGCGCCGTGATTGGCCGGGTCAAAGGCAGGGTGGCCCGCGCGGTAGCGGGAGGCGGAGGGGGTCGGACGTAAATACTCCGCTTCCCCCACCCGCCGGGCCAGTGTGGCCTCGACCGCGGCCGGGCACACAGCGGCGTCCGGTGAATGTTGAAAAGTCGAAGCGGAAGGAAGTACAGCTTACTACTTTCGCCTTCGACTTTTCCTCGTAATTAAGACACAAAATATGAAATGTTTTATTAAAATATGATTAAAGAACAATATTAAAGTAGAAGTATATGATAATGGTTTTGATTGAAGAAAAAGAAAAAGAGGACGACCGCGTCATCTTCTTCTTCTTTTCTATTTTTCATGACCCGTCCGGTACAACGTTATTCCCGAATTGGGTTCATGCTGTGGGCGGCCTAATGATAATCAGAATACCTAGACGCGATTTCTAAAAGACTTGGATGGAATTTCAAATTCCCGGGTGAGTGCAAATTGACCAAAAATTGTGCATGTTTGAAATTCAGACTACATTCTCTTTCAATATAGTTAATTGTCTGCAAAAAACTACCTTCTTAGGAATGAGTAATTGTAATAACGAGTCACGCTACCCGTATGTTAATCATACTCCGATAATGGCTGGACAGTGAATATTTTGGTACAGCAAACATCGAGAAATTTGAAAAAAGATAACTTTCTATCTACAGACTGAAGATGTTTGATTTCATGCACCGGTGACTAATCATCTGAAGTTCTGAAGGCAGTAGTTACCTCCGAATCATAATCACGGGTCACGCACACGGGGAAAAATCCGGTCGTGCTTTTCCCGTCCACCGTCCGCGTCACGCACACGGCCGCGAGAATATTGCGTACTATGGTGTAGGTACTAGGTAGGTATGCGTATGCAGGCAGCGAGATGTAGTAGAAGTAGGTAGTAGGTGCGCAAACCAGACGGATATATAAATAGATTCTCCTTGAACGGTACGTGCGGATGTAATACCTATATAATCGGCGAATGCGGGTGTGGGTAGGTAGTAGGTACTGCCTACTGGCGGGAGCCTGCGGGGGAGGAAGTACTTGCAGCCAGCCAGCCCTTGGGGAATGTCTAGATCTAGATTGTCTAGTGCCAGGAATATACCGCATAAAATCGACCACGTCTACAGCAAAATTGGAAAAAGTAATGGAAAAAAGGCATTCTTTAACAACGCTGATTTTACTTAAATATATATTTATAATTGTTATAATCTAATCATATTTGATTTTATTTATGGAACGATATCTCCAAATCAATCGCGAATGAGATCTGGTCAACAGGGAGGACACCAATAATAATAAATTCTAGAACACTACTTACTTACTTCCAAAACACGAGAGTTTAAATCCATCGTGTTAGCCAACAAGGGCTCCAACAGGTGATCTGAATCGAGGAAAACGCGTACCTCAATTCCCTGAACGAAAGAGAGATAATTTGGGTGCAGATGACTGCTAAGGAAATTAATCATAATAACATAATGAACGAGACCAAAATAATAACAAATCAACGCCCTTGTGCACGTCTCAATTATACGACAGTGAGACACTGGGTTTCGTTTGATTGATTCGTGGAAATTGACTCTTAATTCCCCGAACGTAGTCGGGATGAATTATGCAGTCATTGGACTTTTCAGTTGGCTACACACTGTCAAGTAAAATACATGTATAGTTGCATTTAAGTCGGGATGTTGTGGGTTGGATCAACAGCCGCAACGCGAAATAATTGTATTGTTTTTTGCTGGGCGATACCAGTCTGGATTGCGTTGATTATTAAATTATATGGATCATTCGGCACGTTTTTACAGCTGTCCCGAGGAACATGGATACATAAATAACACCACAAAAGCAAGTAGACAGTTTGAAAACATTGCTCATATAATGTCTTTTATTTGATTGATTTGCGGAAAGGATGTCTTCCAATTCCTCGACCGAGATCGGGTCGAATCAATGGAAATTGAGTCTGCTACGGAGTTATTACATTGACCCTAGCAAAGATAGATAGTTAAAATCATTAAACAATGTTAAAAGTTTTGAAACCAAAGTGCTTTTTGTGTATTGGACTTGGACATGATTGATAAATAGAACGGACGTCTCCTGATTTCCAAAAGAGGTCGAGTCGAATCAAAGGGAGTTAGGTAATACATCGTCCACCACATAAAAATCATTTAAAAAGTAAAGAGGTTAGTATTGAAACCTTTTTTTAATATTAGATAAGTCATACTGATTGATTCGCAGAAAGGAAGTCTCTTAGATCGGGTCGATCCAACGGACGTTGTGTGGACTCTGGAGACGATAATATATCGACTACGACATTTAAATAGACAATCAGAGTGACTGTGTGTTTGAAGCAACATTTCTTCTGTATTCTAGGATAGGTCAGATTTGATTGATGCACGAAAAGGAACCTCTCGCAAATATTTATTTAGTTCTCTTTCATAATTTTTTAATTTAAGTACTTAATTTAATTATTTAAGTATTTAAATTTAACAATTTTTTTATAAGATAATGTGTCCTTACTGGGGTACCCCGTTCTAAGGTCTATAGTGTTTATAATTTTCATAAAACAGTTGTACACCAAAATATGACAGATAGTACATATGTATCTAATATTTCATAAACGAAATTGATTAATTCAGCGGACATCGAGCACATAGCGACCACTCGCCAGTTTAGATAATATTATTATATACGTTTTTGTGATGTTGAAATCGGTTCCGCGTCCAAATTCACAAGTGCCCAAAGTACAGGCTTCCTAGCACGACTAGGAGATTACTGAAGCGTGCAGTGGGCAAGAAGCAAGTAACAAGTAGACCGGTGCAGATGACAAACTATTCCACCGGAAGAGGGGCCTATCTCCGCAGAAATGTCGCAAGGGTCTCAAAATAAATATTAAAGTTATTTTGTTTTATATCCCCGTCAGCCTTAAATAATATTTTCTAATAATTATTATTAAACTAGGTAGGTGTCATTTAGTGAAATTTCAACTCGATGTGTAGAGATAGTTGCCAGAATAAGGTTAAAATAAATAAAACAAAATAGTTTAAGATTCAAAGAATATTGTGATGTTTTTTAGGTAAAATTATTATAGTTACACATCTAATTATAGACTAGCAGTTCTGTGAACAGTAGAACCTCGCGACCAAAAAATTATTTTTCTCTTTTAATAAATTCTTTCAAATCATAGGATTTGTAAATAGGCACATAGGTACTTAAATACCTATCTACATACTTAATTATAATAATTGTAAACAATATTTTCAATAACATTTTTAAAAATTTTCAAATAAGGAATTATAGGTACATTTTGTCTAAAGAAATGTCACTATTCAATGACAATTCTTTTTTCAAGCTTTCTTCTGAATAGAACCTACCTAGGTAGGTACCATAATATTGAAAAAAAATGCTAATAAATAAGTCCAACTAAACACGACGATTTCACATTTGAAAAAATAATCTTTACTGAACCATTAAAACGGTCACAGCCTTGAACCGGAAACGGAACGTACAAATAAATTTACAGACAGACGGAATGTAAAACGATCGAGTTAAAACAAGACTTCGCTATGCTCAATCAATTATAGATGTAAAACATTACCCATGTCTGCAATCTCCTAGATATTTTATTTTATAATTGATCTGAAATAATCGTTTTACGTAGAAATTGTACACATGCACAGGTGGGTAGGTAGGTACCTACCTACTGAATTTTGAGATTAGATCGGTTTGACAGAATGTCACTTTACAAAAAATCATTTGAAACCATTTCCATGAACTGAATAACGCCGAACATAATATTATATTGTATCTTCATAGAATGCTTTATATCTATTTGTGAGTAGTGGAGAAAAATAAGCTAAAATAATGTATTCGGGTGTGATGGCCATGACGAGGATAGAAAATAGGTTAGGTTAGGTGAAACTAGGTAGTTAGGTTATTTCAGTCTGTTGTTATTATCTCAGCAAAAATGTATATATCTACAAGTATAAACGGATGCAGTTTAATTCCATGAATTTTTATTATAAACGACATTGAAGTGTTTTACAATAATTTGTCTCTAAAAAGTCATCATTTCAAAATACAACAAATTGACGTAAAAGTGAACGATTCTGATTTTCGTGTTCATTGAAGCTGAAATAATATTGAATAATTTATTTACACTATCATAGGGAAACAGACGAGCGGTGTTGACAAGTGTCATATTGATAGGTACACCAATAAATCATCAGTTGACATATATATAGGGACGTATGTGAAAGCAGACATGGATTTGAATATTTCTTACCTCCTCTCGGCGTTTCAACCACCTCCCACAAGGACTCTCCTCGAGGATTTCACTTTCATCTTCAGAGTCCTCACCACTCTCCCTAGGAGACTTTCGCTCCTTGTCAATACTTCTGGTTCCAGACATAACAAAGCACTTCACTTCTGTATAACAGTAAGAACTTCACTCGATGCACTTTTACTCAATACGATAGACAAAACCATGAATGTGTTTTGACTAGTGAACACTTCTTTTCCTGGTGATCATATCCAAGGTTATCGCTCGTCTGGACGTCATTGATCTCTTATTGAGATTGTTTTTTCATGAAAATTGTATATTATAAATTTTAACACATAACACTGATATTAGCACATCGCACAGAAGGCAGTTATTGTTACATATTTATAACCAGAATCTTCACAAATATAATAAACATCAAATTATCCACCAACCGGCGATGGTTCCGAGACTAGATAAATGACCGAAAGATACCGCGGATACCAGAAACGGAGCAATGTGCACACACACACACACAACCACGTAAAAATTGACACTGATCGCTGTTGTAGTGGTCATACTGAACCATAAGGCCGATGGACTCAGGAAAGACAACTTACCATTTATTAACTTGACTACTTTGACTAGTACTTACTTGAACTGGAAATGTTATCAGAAAATTCTTATATTTGCCAGAAAAAAGCGCTATTGCTATATTACCTTAAAAATCATCAGGTGACCCAAAATGCTTTTTCCCCCGCAAACGTTTTTCGTGCATATCATTATGGGACTGCGAGACGAGCAAGCGGCTTGATGGCCAGCACGTAAATTTGTTATCTATTGTTTTCTATTATTCTCTATGCTTTTAGGCTTGCCGCGGCGCATCAAGCCTCTCCTTCAAGCCTGGCCACGCCTTCGGTGATTTCGTGGCGGTCGAAAGGGGGTTGAAAGTGAATTTTGTGCGAAATGAAATATAACAAAGACAAAGCATTCTTTATTGTGTTATAATAAATTTTATATATTAATATTGTAATATAACATTAATTAGTAAAGTAAGGACAATTATTTTTCTTCATTTCTCAGATGTTTATTTATTTATTTAGGAAAATCAACAGATTGTTTACATCAATTAAATTAAAATTAAGAATACAAATAAAATCTAAACAGATTTTCACATTACTATAATTATAATAAAAAAACTAAGTGGGCTGAGATAATATTTACAAAAAATACAACTTTGTGAAATTAAATAAAAATTAAAAGAAGATGTAAGAACATAAATAAATAACAATTTAAAGTTAACATATAACCTGCTTAATAAATTTCAAATCATAATGTTTGGAAATATTTTTTTAAAAAACACAAGACCTGTACAATTTAACATATTTAATTAAGACAATAGCAGTTTCGTTATTATTAAACATTTAAGAAAATATTAAATTATTAACACCAGTAAAAAATCTTTTTAAACTCCATGGATATTGAAATTGGACGGCGTTAATAGAATCGCATAAATAAGTGGTCTAAAAGTGACCAAACTACAATTTAAAAATGACATTGAATGCCGAAACAGCTTTCATAATATTTAAAAAAAGTAAAATACTTGCAGACCTTAAAAATAACATTATTGAATTTGATGTACAATATTTTCTTTAAAAATCAATGGATTTCTTGAATTGAACCCAGAAATGGACAAATTGAACACAGAGACAATAGCTGCCTACTTTATAATAATTTTATATGATTTATATCATTGTTTTACACGATACGTAATATCTAAAATCACCACTCATCGTAATGTTTTTTGTCTATGGGTACTTATTTATCTATTCTCGTTTGTCTATTCCCGAAAAAATATAAATTCGCATCAAGCCCCACCGCCAGCACGTAGTATTGCGCAATGCTTGTGAGAAAGCCGCAAGCAAGCTTTGGAGACGGTCAAAAGGCTTGTCACAAAGCGCCATAGAAAAGAAACTACGTGCTTGCCATCAAGCGGCTTGGTCGTGTCGCATAGCCTTTAGAGAAAAAACGAACTCATATTAATGACTTAATAATTAAATCAACTTCGTAAAAAAATCAATGTCATTAGATTTTAAACTCATTCACCAATTCCATTTATAACCAAACTTAACTTCCGCACAAAATAATATTATACAAAATAAAATACCTAACAACTTTACTCGCTTGTACAATAAAAAAATGTGAATATTACTTTAATACCTGCATAACATATAAACGTTTTGCCTAAGGGAGCTCAATTTATTTTAGGCATTCAACCAAAAAATGTGAAAACCGATAAGTTTCTAAAGTTTTTCATTACCGTGGGTATTAAAGCTGGAATCAGACAGTTCACTCGAGGGAAGGTTTCCGCCATGTTTTTTCGGTCTAATCGTCCATCTTCGTTTCATTCCATGTTCACACGGCGCTATAGAAATAAGCGTTCAGTCGTCCATTCCGACCACAGCGTCGCCGAGCGAGGTCAACCGCGCTGGAATTCGTTTGTTTTCCAGCGCGGTCAGGCCCCGAATTTTAAGGTAAAACATGTCAGATGCATCGATTTTTACGAAATTTTGTTGACACAATTAAATTAAATAAATATAAAAAAACAGTATTGTTTCGTCTTATAATCCTTTTTATTTTTTATGACATAATAACACAATTTGATTTTACTTTTTTTATTACGAGCATTTTCCTACAAATTAATAATCTTACATATATTAAAAACATATAAAATACATGGATAATAAGGGGGACCCAAAAATTTATATGAGAGACTAACTAACTAACCATCACCTCGTTTCCCCGCAGGGGTAGGCAGAGAGGACGGACCGCTAAACAACTTGGTCTTGGCATACACTATATAAGAGGTGTTCCCAAAAGCAAACAAATTAGCCGAACGAATACCATTTTGACGTTTTGCGTGCGATGTGATAGCGTCCTTTCATGGTCCTTCCCGTACAGGACGCGAGACAAACTGATTGAGAGTTCACTCGGTGTTCAGACGTTTCACTTTGCTCTCTTCCGCGCGCATGCGCGCGCAAGTGAAGGATGCCGAATGAAAATATCCAACATTGTTGGATCGGTTCACTTGAAGATTTCATTCGGCAGTGTTCGGCACTTTCGATTCATTTCATTTTCAGACGTGTCATTCCGAGTAAACTAGGCCGAATGAAATGCGGAAATGAGCGATTAGTGAACCATGTGAATGGCGCTTAAGATAAGTAGTATAAGTACTTAATGGGCCGTTTTCTGAGTAATTCCAAAATATCCACGAGATGGCAGCACGGTCGTTACCGGTCCTCCTGTCATCTAATCTGTTGACCAAATCTATGGACATGCTATGGACTGACGTCTTTCAATGATCTGTCATTTCGGTAGCTATTTGCAATTTGTCTTCCGACAAGTTGGTTTATTTATGAGTTTAGCCAAACCTAGTTTGCTCTATTTGTAAGTAAAATGCACAAGAATTACGGTCAGTGGACTATTTTACAATTGAAGGAAGAGTTGAAAGGACGTAATGCCAAAACTTTTGGTAAAAAAGCAATTCTCGTAGAAAGGTTAGTAAATACACCACTATTGCTTATTTATATTGCCTACGATAATTTATTTTCTAATTTATCACTAAAATTTATTATCGTAATACGTTTTATTTAAGACTCGAAGATTATGATAAACATCATAATTTCAATCCTGCTGGCGTTGCGGACGAAGGTGTCTTGGAAATGGTAACGCCGAAGCCGGAAGATTTTCAAGACATCAACATGGCCTCCAATATTCCAGCACTGACGCGGGAAGAACTTCATAAATTCAGTATTTCCTGGGAAAGTTTGAAGAACACCGACAAAGCTGTAGGTATGTATTTTGAACAATACTTGCTGAGTGTTCGATGCGCACATGAAAATGGCACAACCTATATTTTAGGAAAGTGTGTTTCGGAATACAGGAAACATCTTTCGTATGCTGTCGATATACATTATAATTGTAACACTTTATTGGAATGCCAATGTGAGTATGAAGCTGGCGTATTGGAACATTGTAAGCACGTATTTGTAGTTCTACGTGGAATAGTAGATTTTAGTGAAAATAAAAAAAATCGTTGTTCAACAAAGTTGTACAAGCATGTTACAAAATTTTCATACACCGAGGAAATATCATGGTGCGCCTATAAAAGCGGAATATCTGCAACTAAAAAAAAGCGGTTGTCTCAACAACAGCTCCTTGATTTTGATCCTAGGCCTACTACTTGCAACAAGCCTACCACTTTCTGTCTTGTTTATATGTAAGCATTTGCATACTGCTACCTAACAACATATGCAGGGACATTGGAGGTCTAGCTTCGTTTTATTGAATGTAGAAACATTCTTATACAAAAAAAAATTGCGTCCTTGCGAGAGCCTTGAAGGAGTAACCTTATGTTACTTATACCAGGGCGGGTAATTAGTGGACAACCTCCAATGACTGTATAGAATGTAAATAAGTAGTAATTAAATACATGTCATCCAAATATTATTATTGGAAAAAAATTATCTTGCATATTTTTAATATAATTATTTTAAATCAAATAGGATTTACAATATTTTACTAAGTATATCTATTACTATGCATTGCAGCTGTTTCGCCTTCTGAAGGCATTGATTTGACAAACTTACTTGAAAATATTTATGTTTTTATTCTACACTAGTTGCATATTTAATTTGCTAATCTTATTTTCTTTATTTTAACAGGTTGACTGTTCACAAAGTTGCTCACACGTTGAACCGATGCTACTACAACCATATAATATTTGGATGTAAAAAAAATAAAATAAGTGCCAAAACAATAAATAATTTATGTATAATGTGAACCATTTGCTGTACTGATATGTTCTTCTATGTGTATAATGTTTGTAAATGTTTTACGACATATTTATATTATGTCTGTAATCTTGTTCTTTTCATATTGATCTCTAGAAATAAAAGAAAGTTTTATTTATTTATTTATATATTTGATAATTATTTTTCGTTATTTAGTACAACGAAACAACAATCTGTTTTAACCATGGCAGTAGCTATCGTGCAAGGTCACAGAAAACCATGACAAAACTGCAGCGACACCCACACTTTATTTTAATAAAACAAATTTAATAATGATCGTTTATTTCAGAATTTTGCGCAATACAATACATTCCATATTTTGAAATAGTACAAACATTGACAAAATAACAATGCATTCATACATAGAATGGAACAGAAAATAAATGAAAAATATAGTACTGACGGCCGTCCGTGGTCGAGTGGTAACAACACTTGACTCCCAATCGGAAGGTTGCGGGTTCGAACCCGGCATGCGCAAATAAATTTTATTTGATTAATTTGTGTTATTTCACAATTAATGAATAAAAATAATATATACTACATTTGCGGCACGTTCCAGAGTGGAAGATACTGTCAGTATCGCCCTGGTGTAAGACCACCATTCAGAATTGAGACGTTGCTTAATAATGGCTTTAGCCGTGTTTAGTGACTAGATCTGAATAGCCAGGTACTTTCCTCTTCCCCATCTCCTTCCCTTCCCCACTTTCCTTCAGCCTCACAACATACCCCAATTGGGGATGCCATAGTCTCACTGGCTCCAGACGGGAGCAGTTGGGACTCTTGTGAGGTATTCTCTATAAAAAAAATAAAAAAAAGTAGGTAGGTATATAATAATAAATCCAAAAAAATATGAAAATATCCATTCACGGGGGATATTTGACATGCTCCTATTTCCAGAAGGGTATCAGGGGGGACTCCATCTCCATCCAGGCAAGCACGGCAGTGATGATGGTGATTGACTGCGCCATAAGCTTCCCCTGCGGTAGAACAAAAGTTTATTTTAATATATACAGGGTGTTAAGGGACGTACTTGACTTACTTTAACCAGTGATTCCTGACATTATTCAGAGAAAAAATTTAAATAAAATGTTGGTCTCCTGTGACTTTTGCAAAATATCAGATCGAAAATATCACCGGAGACCGGGCAATATGCCTTTCACTGCCAGGTCTTCTTCTTGTGGTTTTGTAGAATTTATATATGTTTTCTCATGTATCAGACGCCTTTCCCGTCTGTTTCTTAATTCTAAATTACCTACTTCTACTTTTAGAAGGAACTACACCTTTCAGTAGCTTTTTCTTTACAGTACATCTGAAAATAAAATTAGGCTCAAACTGCCATACTTGCATGATATAAAATACAAAACGGCCTAAAACACTCCTACTGAACATTAAATTACAATAACGAGATACACATACAAGGGACGAGTAATGAAAGCAAATTAGATTGCCAACAATGAAGAATCAGCCGCCCAGAAATCTCGTGCCAGACAGTTTGATAACCGTGTAATAAAATTATTGCAATAATTGAAAATATGGTTAATTTTAAAAAAGGAAACAAGATATTATGTCTACCATAATTATTAATGTTAGTTGTGATTGACTACATTTATATTTAAAGGTACGTTTGTCAAATAATGTCAACTGCGAAAGAAGGCAAAATTTTGTACATTCTTTGTCAAATGTTTCTTTATGTATTCATTATACTATACAAGTACTCTTTATATTATACTGGGGATTCAATTATAGTAAGATATTAATTAAATAAGTCATGTACTTACTGTTATGGTTAATATTATTGAATATATAATCTGTGTCCCTGAAATGAGCTTTACAGACTACAGAAGAGGGACGTCTGATAGAATGAATCCATTTCGCTTTCAAGTCTCTATCTTTGGGAAACTCGAGCCCACTCCTATTTCTACACATTGGAATACTACAACAGGTTGACGGCATTATTATAATATTTAAAAACACTAAATTGCGTCAAACGGCCTAAAAAATGTATGGGATCTGACAGTTAAATAAAATAGTTGGACCGGTAGGACTATGAGCGAACCTAGCGGCCAAAATCGTGCGAAAACGGCCCTTTAGTAGTTGCGATCTTGTTGTTTATGTCACTTCTCTGCTGCTTTGTCTATGGTTTTACATTGTCATTTTGATTTTGCATTTGTTATCCGATGTAGCCGATGTATGTCCGGGATGTGTTCTGTCAAGTTGTGTCTCGTTTTATTTTTGTTTTCTTTTTGATGTGAGTGGGCTGTGATTATTATAATTGTTTGATTCTCTCAACATAAAAGCTTTAAGTTGAAAGTATTACTTTATAAATTAACACCAAATGGTATAAAAGGTACTTGACCTTAATATCCTTTCACTTTTCTTAAAATATTATGCCATGTAGATACTAGATACAATTTATTACAATATAAAATTGATGGTAAAAACGCGGCCGTAACATGGACAAATTTAAAATGTATCATTAATACAGCTTGTCCTCATTTGACTTCCTTTCTTTAGGGTTAACACAATTCCTTTGTTTAGTGTGGACATTTATTACACACCACATAGTTTGCTTGTTCAAATGATAAATTATCAAATAAACTTTTCTATTGATAAAATGTCTTCATCAGTTTGCGATAAAACTGGGTCTGATCTACTTCCCAACTACTTTTCGACATTTTTTCACAGCAGATATTTTTTCCCACGGAAATCATTGTCAAGAAGTACTTATTCTTACATCATTCTAATATAGACCTGATTTATTTGCTGATGCTTCATTTTATCCTGAAATATAACGTGATTTGAATTTTATTTGTTCACCAATTTTCTTTTTATTTCTAGATATTCACATTGAAATGATTGCTTAAAATCAGTGAAGATGACCCTCGTACCAGGTTTGGATTACAATGAGAAGCCATTAAACACAGTGTATTTTGACTCTCCGTCACATTCTGATACATTGTTATCAGGTCTCAATAGTCTAAGATCAAAGGGACATTTACTAGATGTAACATTATACGCACAGGGAAATGCTTTCCAGGTAAGAAGAATCTTTTACCCGCTCCTTAGCTGCTGGCCTTTTTAAAAATTATCAGCGAAACATACCTATTAATAATTGAAGACCCTTACTAAGAAGACCCTTGCATACTGTCAGACAATATTGTATAGCAGTATTCTTTTCAGAACTAAGTTATTTTACACTTGTTCATGTTCAACAATTTAAGATTGGAGTTAGTGTTGATTTATGTGTTTTATTGTAGGCCCACCGGGCAGTCCTGGCATCGTGCAGTGATTATTTCCGTGCCATGTTTACCGATGCGATGCTAGAATCTAAACAGAGTGAAATCAAGCTCAATGGAGTTACAGCAGAAGGAATACGACTACTTCTAGACTATGCCTACACTTCACGTCTCGGACTAAATCTAGCAAATATTCAAGATGTATTATCTGCAGCCAGCCACGTGCAAGTTGTAGCCGTCGTAGAAGCTTGCTCCAACTATTTGCAAGCTCAATTGGACCTAGAGAACTGTGTTGACATTGTTACCATAGCTGAGACCTATTCCTTGAATCAACTTAGATTGAAGGTGTATAGGTTTATTAGTGGACATCTGCGGGAGTTTTCTAATTCCAATGAGTTCTACAGACTGTCACCGCTGCAGCTGGAACATTTATTGGAATGTGATTTTCCTGTAGATTGTCCCGAAACAGAAGTATTGAGAATCGTGCTCCGTTGGCTGCGATATCATGATAGTATTGGGTATGTGGTTCATGAATTTTTTTATTATTTCTGATTGTTTTTATTGTGTTTTCTCTTTAACTGTGTGTCTGTGATAATATGTGTTGTTATCTTGAGATTGAATGATTGCTCATATGTAATTATTACAGCCAGCCCAATTAGAGGTTGCTTTCTTTATGTAAATATATAATGATGCTAAAAATAAAAGAGCATATCTCAGTGGCTGATGATCACAATGGGCCTGTCTGCGTCTGGGATCCTAAACCCTGAACTTTATATTTAATTTTCAGATATAAACAGAGACTATCTCACGCCATGAGGTTCTTACGGAGAGTCCACTTCTCGGAGATGTCCAAGTGGGAAATTGAGTCTATTCTGCAGAAATCCTTCTCTGGCGGGACCAGACAAGACCAGCAGTTGTATTGCCATATATTGAGGGATGCTTGCCATCAAGTCAGCTTAAAGAAAACTCGCGCTGCGCCATCGTCGGAGAGTAATGTGCTGGTTAATTCTAGAGGAATGGAATTGGCAGTAGTTAAAGTTGGAGGTTTCGGTATTGGAGGAATAACTAATGAGATAACATACTTCTTGCCCAGTAAAGGGAAATGGAAAAGACTTACAACCATTCCGCATGTGGAACAATGTAATTTTGGAACAGCGGCACTGGATAATGAGTTATATGTGGTGGGGGGGTGTTTCAATCAATCTCTGCAAGAAAATATTCACCCCTTTGGATTCAGATACAGTCCGAGATATAATAAATGGACTACAATGGCTCCCATGCAAAGAGAAAGATGTAGATTCTCTCTCAATGTGGTAAATATTATAAATTTTCTTTGCTTTTTGATAATTTTGCTTATCTTTCAAGAAGACTTTCTTATTCTGTTGCTTTATTAGAGTTTCAAAATAACCATCGGTAGTACATTTTTTATTTTCCATGTTGTTAATATCATAAATTCAACATAGAAAACATTCTGTTTACTTCATCTTTCAATCTTTTTTAATCTCCTAAAGTATTTGAGTATGCATTTAGGTATGTATTCCTTACATTGGCTGAACTTTTATTTTAGGTGCTGGATCATCTATATGCCATCGGGGGTGTGAGTGAGGTAGAAGAAGAGGGCGGAGAAGAAGAGAGTGCCTGCGAGAGATACGATCCGGCCACAGACACCTGGAGGAGCATCCGTCCCCTGAGCGGAGGACGCTCCCAACATGCCGGCTGCGCCATGCCGCCTCCCAGCTCTTCCCTCCTCATATCCGGGGGCCTGCATTGTTACCAGGTTCTATCTTCTGTCCGCTGTTATGATGCCACCTCTGACACCTGGGAGCCACGCCAGAGCTTGCTAACACCGCGCGCTGACCACGCCATGCTTGCCATCGGAGATAAGATCTACGTTGCGGGTGGATGGTATGAAGATGCCGACACAACCAACAGAATATTAGCAGACACTATAGACGTTTATGATGCCGCATTAGACAGGTGGGAAGTGGTCACCAGAGTTCCTACACCCAGATATCATGCAGGAATCGTAAGTGTGGAATCTAAAATCTACCTCATCGGAGGTTTTCACAGTGATGCAATGTTCGATCGTGCCACGGCTGCCATAGAGTGTTACGATTTAGAAACGGACATCTGGATAACGGGGGAGAATTACCCCCAAGACATCTGGGAGCACACTTGCGCAACCCTATACGTCCCTAAGTGCCGGGATGATATGGATGTGCTGACTGATAGCAAAGATCATCGTACTTTTTAGCCATACAGAACTGTAGTTTTAATGTTTTATTTATTGATCTTATTTAATTTATTGCGCTTCTTATGACAGTCATTTTGTTATTATGCATTCAATAGCAGACTTTACATGTACGCTTAGAAATGACCGAACCGCGCGCCGCTTCAGCCCCTGCGCAGAAAAGTCCTACAATAGCTTGTGCTGAAAATCATTACCTTAATTTATCAAACTTTACTTTTCTGCGCAGGATCTGGAGTACCGCGGAATGCTCGTTCCAAAGCTTATGTGTGGGAGAGCCTGTAATGTAATGTAAACAAACAGTAAAGACATTTTGTGTAATTTTAGCCTGTATGAGTTGAAATTTGTGTGGTCACTGAGGCTTAGGCTGTACTATGCCATTTAAAAAAGTCTATTATATGTACTTAAAATCTATATTGAATTCAATGTACCTATTATTTGTAAAGTATGAAGATATTTAAGCCTACAGTGCCCTTTTAAAAACAATGGGTATTTATTAGCGTTACATGATTTACTGACCTAAAAGAGTCAATGGACTGTAGGCCAGGCATTTATCCTACATTTACTTTAACCCACCACTCAAATTTGAATATTTGCTGAATGCCATCCTAGAAACACACATAGAACTAGTTTTCCTTTATTAGTGTTTGAATAATATTAGCAAAATTTAAGCAGGCGTGATTAAAAGGTAGCTAAATATTTAACATTATGTAAATGTAATTTTTGTACAAATGAAGACTAAACAATACATTCTATATTTCTGTCTATGAGAATAGGTTTGTTAAGAAGACGACTGCAATGACTCAAATTCTAACTTATAAGTTAGTCATTTATACACGTAATGTACTATTTTTTGATGCTACATTTATACACATCAAATATACATACAGAGAAATACGTCTTCATATTTATTGCGCCTATGTAAGGGGAAAACTATATGCTCGCCATTGGCGTGCAGCCCATAAAGGCTAAATAGCTGTGACTACCCTTTTCACGTCTAGATTTCTGAAAAAAAATAATTTTTCTGTAAATTTCTTGTTTAGTTGCAACCTGCCTTGGGCGCCATTGTTGCACGATGAACAGTATTAGCAACACGTGAAAGGCTACAGTCTACCCTTGGCCAAGTAGCAATGCACACCACTGGTGCTCGCCCTATGTATGAACCTCACCAATCGCGCTACGTGTGTATATCTGACTACAGACTTGCCGGAAGAGCTTAACAGAGTCGTAATAGTACAAATTGCTTTGTATGTATTAATTTTTAACAAGTCACAGTGTGGTGACACACTGCCATATAAAATTTTTGGAAATCTATGTAATCTTCTCTATGATATATTGGTGTATGACCATTTGACGGAGAACATTAAAAATAAATTAAATGTGTGGTTCAAAATCATAAGTAAGGTTGTATCAATAATTTTGCAATAACTCATTATAATTTAATGAACTTCAATCAATGTATAGGGTGTTAAGAGATCCACCTGACTTACTTTAACCAGGATTTTATTTCTAGTTAAAAAGGGTAGATGAAATAAAAAATAAAATATATAATTTTAGGTATTGGACATGTAGGCCTGGGCTGCGGGGTTGGGCGGTTAATAAAAAAAATATATACATATATAAAACAACAACAAAAAATGTCACCAGAGTCCAAAATTTCATTGACTTTTTTTAGGTACGTCTGTCTCTTTGTATTTATGAATTTTATCACAGAGCTGTTTGCAGACAACACAAAGTGTCCAATTTATTCCTAAACTGAAATAATGTTCTGAATAAGCAATAGATTATGTATTATATAATTTAATAAACAGCCATAAAGCTAGTATCAGTGACATAATGCTGGTTTCCGCACCTTATCTATTCTATGAGAATCGATGATGTATTTATAGAACGAAAGTTGAAGTCGATTCAACTTAGGGTTTCTATTCCATAGAAAGCACTCACAGATCTCTTCCATACATTCTATGAAATAGAATAGTTCACGTGAAATTCCAGCTTAAGATTATGTCCATATTGATTTAAATAATATGCAAAAGGTTGTTTTTTTATGGAATTTTTTTTGCAATTATTCAATAAGGGTCCAATATAATACAAGTCTCATACTTAATCCTCAGGCCACAGGAAGCAACTAAAGTCATTTCATCGCAACGGCCTCTCATGCGGGAGCCGACTAAAGTCATTTCTAGATTTGGGTCGTCGCTGTATTGCGTACAAGCATGTTACAGAACCAAAATTCATTTGTAACAATTCCCCATTCATATGTCTAGTAATATGTTGAATAAATTTATGTTGGCTAAAGATTTGAAGCGACCGAGACAGTAAACGTCAGCTCGTTTCCAATCTCGAAATTTTTGCCAATTGTGAATTTAGAAATTTGAAATGATCTCATTTGACTGGAAAGAACGTTTAGCTTTTGAGATTTACATCAGTGTTATATTGCGCTGTATGTTCCGAGTTTTAGAGAATGTAAGTTATTAAATTCAATGTGTTTTATTTTACAATTAACTAACATACCCAGAAAAAAATTATTCAATTGATTAATTTTAATATCATCATTCAAAGGGAAAAGAATTTTGTCTTTATTCTCATAGTTTAAAAAGAAAAATATTTGTAAGATTGCATTAGTATGAATAGGTTCACGAATAAATCCTTATTTTAAAAAAAAAAGCTAATTATATCGATACTTCGTTCAAACAATTGGATACAAAATTCAAACACAAACAGACGTAAGCACTAAGCACCCCTGGGTACAGCCCAGTCCGTGTTGAGTCAGTAATGTTTTATCTGATCGGTAATATTTAATTTTTGTTATACATATTGACAACATCCCAAAACAATTACATATAGTGAGTTACTTATGGATAGTTAAGATATGGATGCATTATTTCAGCAAGGTTTACACAAAAAAATGATTGTATGAAATAGGTTTAATTACAGTTTTAAAAAGTATTGAGTAGTAAGCGAGACAAGATAAAAAAATTTGCTGCGTGGAGGTGACATCACCTGAACCGTTTAAACGCAGCCTGAAGGTTAAGCAGTTAAGTTTATAAAGTATTTATCAAATTTCTATAAAAAGCTAGTAGATATTAATAATTGCAATGAAAACTATACTTGAAAAACTATTTATGCCTCAAACATTTTTATGACCGGTTTTATTTTGGGATTTTTATTAATAAATTATTGCTGGGCTGTAATTTGACAACATTGTTAAAACCTCTAACCTCTCATTTGTTGTAAGCCTGCCGGCAGGCGGGTGACAGATGAGAGGTTAAAAAATAAAATGAGATTTTAACCCTTATGTATGAAGAAACTTTGCGAGGATAAGGTCAGAATCGCTTGCGCCAATATCATTCCAGACTTTGCTTTTTATTTCAGTACTCTAGCCTCTCGGAATGATCTGATATTAATTTTGTATGGAATACGGCCTTAACCTCTTAACTGTCATCTGACATTCAATAGGTTATACCGTTATACGCAGTAAGGAGACTGAAAAAAAAACAAGTTTTACCAAAAGAATTCCTGGGATATTTTAATTTATTAATGTTAAAATTTATGTACATGTTGTAACTTTTAACCCTATTCTGATATTTTTTTGGTATAAATTAATGATTTTTTTAAAGCTGCTGTAGCGTTTTTCTTTTTTTTTAATGTCGGCGAGCAAGATTTATAAGAAACGGCTAAACCGATCAGCCTCAAAGTTTTACACAAGCTTTATAAATATATATTTTAGTAATTAAAGAAGGTATTTTTCTTATCGATAAATATTTTCCATTTTAAAAACAATTTAAACCCAAAATTTTCATCAAAAATTGTTTATTTTTTGTAAAGCGTCATTTTGTTACAAATTAATATTTTAGTTATTCCTTTTGTTCAAATACTAGATAATACCTTATATTAATGAAATCTTTTTTATTTTTTGATTTTAAAAGTGCCAATCCAGAAATACTGTGCCCACCTACACGATGACCTACACAAGATCGGCTACAGCAGCTTTAAAAATCGTTATTTTAAAACAAAACAAAAAATATTGGAGTAAAGTTAAAAGTTACAACAACATGTACCTATATAAATTTTGTTGAAAATAAATTAAAATTTCCAGGAAAAATTCTTGAAAAATCACATTTTTTCGGCATCCTGACTGATGACCCCAAAATGATTTCACACTTATTTTTGTTGAAAATAAATTTTACTAGAAATTTATTTTTGTCCATTATTTTAATTTGGTGATGGAATTATCGGGTTATAACACAGTTTAGGTTTGAATTAAGGGAATATTAATTCTTATTAAAACACCTTTCTTGGGAAATTGTCAAACTTGCCAGCCCAGTAATGACAATTCTTTCTTCTTGGTTTGGGTTGTGTTTGAATAGATTATTAATAATATTTATAAGTACTAAAATATCCTTTATGCATTGTTAGGTATTATACTGATCTTCATACGTTAGTGAGGTTGCAAAATTATGAATACTTTTTTATTCAAATGTAAACTAATAAGTTATTATCGAGCGAGTTCCAGCATTCAATAGCAATCTGGATTATTTGTCATTGTATCCAACTTACACAACATTATACAGTATGGTCTCTATCATAGACATATGAATATGTATAGACCTGCCCTAAGTGATAAAAGCGTATTATTTCCCCCTCCTTAATTCTGGGTTCCATGGAACCGGCCGGGCTGGCGTATAGGTACGCGTGAATCTAGAAAATGTGACGTCATCATTCTTGTGCGGACTAGCGTCGAGCTCTTATCGGTACGTTTTACGAAATAACACGGCAAAAATGGTAACTTGTGCAATTAAAACATGTAAAAAAAAGGAGTGAAAAAGAGTATAAACCCAATTGTCGTATTACCTTCCATATGCAGGCATTATTTGTCATTATTTTAAGCTTATTCACATCATATAATATGATCAGTTTTAGACATGAAGCGAAATTCCCGGTCCCGTCGTGTGCACGTTGCAGTTTACTGTGATAAGTAAATTATGAAACATTTGTAAAAGTGTCTTAACTTAACACGGTAACAAAATATTCGACTCTCAAAACCAGCGAACGTTTCTTCATTTTATATGGATTACACAAGTTTGTTCAAACCGGGCGAACAATTCGCGCTCCCATGTAAAAAGGTCTATTCATTCAAAAGCAGATTTTACTTTTAAGAGCTAAATGGTGATATTATAATGCGTGATGCCTATATACTGTCGTATTGAAGGATTAACGAATCACATATCGTTACCGTCAACTCATCCCTCTCCGCCCCGCTACAAATGGTTATTACCCCTCTCCCTGATTCTCAAGTCTATGAATAATATGTCTGTGGTCTCTATAATCCAAACAGTTAAAAGCCGAGCCTGTTCAATTAAATTAATTTTTGGATTACATAATCTAATCTTTAAGAAAAACTTTATGCATGCCTTACATCAATAATATTTTTTTATTTATTTAATAGTAATACTCAATGTTATGTTATAAGGCATAGTAGGTATCTAATTTTTTTTTCTGACAAGCACCTTATGATACACCTCATCAAGCAATTAGCGCCAAAGTGTTCAATCTTGTGTTTTCTTTTAATTGGGGTCATTTTTGAATTTCACTTATTTAGGCAGTAAACACAGTTGCAACCAAAACTCAATTGACAGGTGGTAAGTGAAAGGATGTCACTTTTTAACTCATTGGCTAACTGTTGTCACGCGTGGGTCCCTACACCCATCCCAGTTACCTGGTTTGAATTACTGAAGATTCAGTTTATAGTGAAGTTCGGATTACAGAAACTATACTGTATTTAATGTTGGTTGTTTTGTTAAATTTTGAGACCTTCCTGTATTCAACAGAAAAATCATATTATGTAAATCAGACGATTTTTCGATGGAATGTAAGTGAAAAAATATTTACGGTTGTGATGACACTTTAAATTTGTTACTTTGTATGCTGCTACTAAAATTGTTACTTTGTATGCTGTTACTAAAAAATGTTTTATCTCAGAATAAATATATTTGTTGGAACATTATTTTGGGAAAGGATTCATTTATTTAAAATCTCCTTAAAAATGTAAAAGTAAGGAAAAAGGTGACTTTTAAAAAAGTGTTCAAATAATATAAATTTAAAGATAGGAAAATGTTGCCTAATAATATTAAGTGTTGTATCATAATTTGATAAGAAAAGTTTTATTCTACAGATTACAAATTTTGTTTGCCTATCTAAATTTAACCCATAAATTGCTTTTATAAAATTTAATAAATTAGCCAAAAAAATTTAATTTTAAGCTAGGTAGTCATCATGTCTTACATAATATACATATCCCTTTCCGACTGGCAAAAAATGTCCGAAATTTGATGGGCCACACTAGTAAAACTCTTAATTATGTTGCCATAGGGCTGGGCGACTTACTGCTCGAAACATGCGGGCTTAAAGGTACCCTACATAAGCAGCTCCCGCACGTTCGATCGATACCAGTTCTGTTCCCGAAAACAGATTTATTTTCTGTCAGGATTTAAAAAAAAATCAAACTCACGATCGTATGAAGCCGGTCGGAAAGGGATATAGATAGATAATCACTTTGTATATAGTAGAAAGTCACAATACTATCGACTTTATAGGCTCTAGATAAATGCTCCGTTAAAAGCGTTGACTAACGGATTTGTAATAAATCATTGAAGAATCTTATATAAACCGTTATTTATTTTGTAATATTAAATCAATAAATTGCCAAGTTAAATTAGATCAAAGATTTTTTTTACTACACTGTATTCACAGTAAGAAAACACCATGGAGGGAGGGGAGGATATGGCTCGAGAAATTCTAAGAAAAACGAACCGGTTCCTCAAAAATTTCAAAATATTTTGTCACTTTTACAATTACTTTTTTAATAAATATTCTAAAAGGAACAGGTTCCTCTGAGAAATAATATTTATAAGAAACAATATTTACAATAAGGGACAGGAATATCGACCATCTGTAGTAAGCGGCGTCTCGTCTCTCACATAGACTGTAACATAGGACGCCGGTCATCTAGGGAGTGCTTGATCTCGATTTGCCGTGAACTGCTAGGGTCGTGTTTCCAGAGGGGGGAAGAAGTGGGAGTCCAGGTGTAGCGAAATTAAAGGATATCTCAAAGTGAAGTTCCGGGGAGGGTGGGCAGGCAGAAGAAGAATAATAGCTTGTGGTTGTCCGAAATAGAGCACCTTGGTCCAGGTGACGCACCTCTAT
The DNA here is from genome assembly GCA_951813805.1 of Limnephilus auricula. Classification (NCBI taxonomy): domain Eukaryota; kingdom Metazoa; phylum Arthropoda; class Insecta; order Trichoptera; family Limnephilidae; genus Limnephilus; species Limnephilus auricula. Next base: position 21,101,813 of record OX638394.1, read on the forward strand.
TTATTTCGGTACCCCATTCCTTATTCCGGCGGAGTGACAGATATGGTGCGACCCTGTTTTGTAATGAGTGAATATTCCACGTAAATTGTAGTGAAGTTTGTAATATTTGAGGCTTCTCTTTATTATGCTCTTTAAATCGACCCCAATCATCTCTTCAGCCTTTTTATTAAGTCCAAAAACAACGTTGACAGACTAGATGAAGCATGGCATTTGATATATTTATGTAATAACAAAATGTCACGAAATTTACATATGACAGTTGGCGTTTTTAATTATCCATATTGGAATATTACTCGATGGATAAATCTCCAAACCTGGACACTTCCACACATTCAAGAAACCGAAATACGACCCTTCAAAACATATGTTTTTGTGGAAAACAAAACATTACACGTCTGAACGTGCATTCTTTACTGTGAATCCAACTGAACTGCGCATCACAAAGTATTTCACAATATTTTAAAAACGTTGTGAAATTTACTGGATCGGCTTGTATAAATACAGCGCCACAAGCAATAGAAGCTCTTTTTTATCACAAATACTGGTCAGAACAACACCTGGCTCCCGGCAGGGGCTCCGGGCTCCCCGGACCAGAGCCCTCTTGCCTCGGGTACCACTGAACTTGCTGACGTCTACCAAACCTTTGAAGTCGCTGTACCCACAACTCCTGGCCATCTTGCTCCGGATCCCTTGCCCGGAGCCCCCTTTGCCAGGAGCCTCGTATCTCTATTCTCTAATGATGACGCCTGAGTCCCCTTGACTCGAGCCTCGCTAAATTTGCTGACGCTCAACGAGAATCTTTGAATCGCTGCACCCACAACTCCTGGCCATCTTGCTCCAGGATCCCTAGCCCGTAGCCCCCTTTGCCCAGACCCTCGCATCTCTATTTTCTGATGATTAAAGCTACACCTCAATTGATGACAACGTCGAGAGATGCGTACCATGTAGAGACAGCACGCCCAAAAGATTGGAGATCTGTTAGCGACCCTGAGGCTTACGCTACCATTGACATCGGCGGAGATCGTCCCAGCCGATAAAGCTGTATATTTAGCCACATGTTATGACATCTGACACGCAGTGGCAAGCCGATCTACTCGTGAGTTTGCTACAATCATCCCAGCCGATGAAGCTGGTACCGGATATCCATTAACCGACCATGTGTTATGATATCTGACACGAAATGTTAAGATTGTTGTTGCGTGAGTTGCTGCGACCGTCTCGGCTTAGGATGCTGATGCCAGATATGCATGCAGTGCAGTAGTATTAGTTATTAGTATGTGTCCTGTAGAATCACTTGACAGTAGAATGCTTTTTGTTAGATACATGCGTTAAAGTACTACGAGCCAGATCGGGAGAGACTGATTGAGGGAGACCTAACCTCTCCAGCCAGACTTTTTCGACCCATCGCCTTGCACCGCAGTGGGATTGTTGAATCTGTGGGAAGTGAACATTGCAGCGATCTGGAATCGGTAGCATTCCTATTGGTTCCTTACATGCCAATAGCTATCCCTCAACATTCTCAGTCACTGTCTGCCGTGACAAATTTAACGCAACCATTCCGTTCTAGACTTTTGAAGAAATAACAGTATTGCCAATCGCTTCTTGTTCGTTCCCACTTTCATATATGAATTCTTTATAAATAAAATTATGGTTCGGATGTAAATTGTTTCATTAAATTTGTAAGTACAGTGTTAAATGCTTATTTGATTTATATACAATCCATCCTACACACATTAACTAACTAGCTAACCATCTCGCCGTTTACCACGGGGATAGGCAGAGAGGACGCACTGCCAAACAACTCGGTCTTGGCATACACTCCTTGCTTCATTCACATTCATACATCTTCTCATAGATGCTCTTCTATTATTCCGACTCCTGACATGGCCTGACTCTAGTATCTGGTTCACTTGATCGTGTTGTCTTCCTCGGGTGTTCACAACTTCTTCCATTCACTTTTGCGTTGTATATCCTCCTTACAATTCTTTCTTTCTTCGTTCACTCCTTCCTTTGTTCATTCTACATATCCAAACCATCTGAGGGTCCCTTTCTTAATTTTACTCATTACGCTTACATGAGCCTTGCATTCTTTGCGGAAATCCGCATTCCTCACACGATCATCCATGGTTTTACCACACATATGCCTCAAGGATTTCATCTCTACAGCATTCAGTCTACTTTCATCCTTCCTCTGCCAGTTCCATACCATACAACAGGGTAAGTACCAGCACTCCATTGTGGACTGTTAGCTTTGCTTCTTTGGACAGCTTTTTGTTGGCGCCAACGGCGTTCAGTCCACCATTAATGGAGTTACCTGCATTCACCCTTCTTTCAATATCCCTATCAGCCTTCCCATCTCTCATAAACATACTTCCCAAATACACAAACTCGCCACCTGCTCCAAGTATTCACCATCCATATACATCACCCTCATAAATCCATATGTCCGACACTCCTGGACACATTGACCCCAGATTTCTACCTTTTTCCTTCCCAGAACTTCCTCTCCCTAAAAAGGCCCTCCAAAGATGACATAGGCCTTGAGGGAATTTTTTCTTCAGGGCCTCCTGTGTGGAGACAATTAAAACTGTAAACAGCTTAACACTTGGCCGGCTTTTGGAGTGGCAGATTAGTGACAGCTGTATTATTAAATATAAAAATAACATTTTCAATTTTAACTTAACCACTCGACCCCTAAGCTTGTTTTCACGACAACATAACGATAGAAGTGGTATCATAAGCTTGTGTTCAAGCTAACGTGTTAACTCTACCATTCTCACAGAAATCGTTATAACTCCGTTGTTGTTAAAACAACATTTCTGTTCAAAGTTGTCCATAGAAATAGATAAAAAATACTTATTTTGTAGATACAGTTTCACCCGCCAAATCGCATGACTTTTTGTTAGACTTGGTTAATTTTTTATTAAATATTTTTGTATGAAATGGTATAAAAGTGAGGCGATAAAATTGTTTATTATACATTTGTATGATAAAATAAGACGTGTTTTTTTACGTTATCTGTGATTTTAGTACTGTTTTCACATAAGAATTGTTTGCATTCTAAATTTTAATATTTATAATTATTTAAATTTGGTCCTGAACGCAATACCAGATCGAATGCCTTATTTTATATACAACATTTCAAATCAAAATACGCACAAAACTCCTTGCTCGGGCGTATCTGCAAATCTTATTTATTTATTTATTTGATTATAAGATTTACACAGTACATTAAATATAAGTTGTATGGTATTTTAAATAAATTACATGGTTTTGTACCTATTACGTAAATCTGTAAAATATCAATAGGTAATTTCGCCTGGGTTTTAAAACTATATTATGATGAAACTAATGAAAAGAATCAAACATTGGTTGACTAATAAAACATAAATGAAAGAGTATGGGTGGAGAAAATTTTACATTTTAAAATCAAAAATTATTTGCTCACTAAAGTTTAATAAAATGATAAGAAATTTAATAATTTTGTTTTGTATGTTCGCAATGAATCGTGAAAAATGTCTAATTGTAATAATTTTTCATAATGGGTATAGGTTGTGATTGCGCGAGTGATTGGTGAGTTATTTGCTGCATTGGTGTTGTGGGCTTCTATATGAAGAAGAGAAGTGTGCCTGGTACGCCGCATTGGAGCATTTAAACCAATGACGGATAGTAATTCGGGACTATCAATATTATTATTAAGCAGGTTATACAGAAACAATAGATCCGACAATGTGCGTCTTTTTTGTAGTGTTAACATATTATTTGTAGTTTTGTTGTATTTTAAAAGTAAATGTTTCGAAAATTTATTTTGTATATTTTCTAATAAATATTTATTATGCTTGCTTATATTATTTCTATAAAATATTTTATAATGCTGTAAACATATTGACATCTTCCACTGTAATAATATATAATATAAAATGCAGGGTGTTACGGTACGTTCTTTACTTACTTTAAGCAGTGATTCCTGACATTATTTGGAGTAAAAAATGTAAATAAAATTTTGGTCACCGGTGACTTTTTAATAACATTTTTTTTCTTTAAAATCAAAAAAAAAAAAAACTTCCATATGACGTCACTGGTCACTCAGCTGAGTAACCGCCTCACTACTTACCCCGCCCCCAACTGTCCAACATCTACTATTTTTTATGTTTTTGTAGAAAGAAAAAAAACACCAAAAATGTCACCGGAGACCAAAATTTTATTAACATTTTTCCTCCAAATAATGTCAGGAATCACTGGTTAAAGTAAGTCAATTACGTACCTTAACAACATGTATAGTATCGAATTTCGATTGAGTCTCGCTAATTTTGTTTTCATTAATTAAAAAAATATCATTTATCTCTAATCTCTCCCTGCTTTTGGCATCTGATTCTTACTCCATCTCATAGTTTTTAAAGCTGTTACATAATCTCTATCATTCAGTCCGGTGAGCGCCACCCACCAACCCACAATATCATCGATTTGGATGCCCCAAGATAATTCCATCCTTCTGGTCACATAATAAATTAAGTTGTATACATTGAAATTAAAACAAACTTTTGCACAAATGAAAGCAGTTTATTTTACAGATTATACATAAATTGAATTAACTTTGACAAACCATTATATAAAACTCAAATATTACATGATACTTCTAAACATGACACAAGTATTGCGTATAGTATATATATTCTGTAAATTGATGATCTCTTTACTTTAAATGATAAATACCTAAAACTAATTAGATTCCTAGGATAAATTATGTTGACTGACACATGCAGGGCCGGACCTGTGCAGGTGCAACTGGAGCAGAGTGCTCCGGATGCCAACTTGCCAAGGCGCTGATAATACCTAACGCAGCGCCCTCGAGGTTTTTACTAGCGCCAGGCGCCATTTGGCTCAGGGCCGGCCCTGGATACATGTTAAGATTACACCAACACTTCAGTTTAATAGAGACAGTAAAAACTTTCAAAGAATACAATTTACAACATCAACAAAGTTGTTATCACACCCTATTAATATTATTCTGAGAGTGACGTAAGTACCCATCTCATATCCATGCAGCATGTAAACATGAAAACTCAAAATTATTACTTGCAACTAATCAGTAAATAGTTACACGTTCATTGATAATATACAAATACATACATAAATAGACATTTGTTAAGAGACGACTATATAAAAATGAATATTCTAATTGTTCTAAAAAACTTAATGGAAACACAATTAAAATGTCAATACACTACACCCTTCATAGTTCATAATCTCTTCAGGACCCTCTTCTTGTCTTTTAGAATTTTCTTTTTCTCTGCAGTTAGTTTCTTATCCCCGGCGTGCTTCTTAGCGCAGGGGCCTCCTTCAGTCATCTCCAGGTAGGCTTTTGACACTTTTGGAGCCTGAAACAGGAGTTAAATAATTAGTAGGTACATGAAACCTATGGCAATCCATATACAGGGGCTCCACATGTGGTCGGACACTCTTGAATTTGATTCTCTACCCTGTCAAACAAGATACAAACATTTTTGTGTTTTTTTGGTTATAAAATGGTCAGTAATCAAAACCAGCATGGTAAGAATTTAAAGTTACACCGAAGAGAGCCTTTTTATGGCACCACTCCCCAATTCAAATTTTTCTCTATTGAATTTACAATAAAGTAGTTTCGTTAAAAAGAAACTACTTTATTGTAATTAGTTTTTAAGTACCATTATGTTTTCTCCTGTAAATCTTGTTATTTGTATGATACTGTTTTTGGAGATATCCACAAAAAATATATTCAAATAATTTCTGTTTGAAGCATTCATAGACAAGGAAACAGAGTTATGCTTTTAGTGAGTAATTCAAAAATGCAGATTTCGAAGTTACCTAGTTGTTACCTCATCATATATTTTTTGACATAACATTTATGGTTTATAATTAAGTAGGTAGGTATTTAACCACTGGAGCGACCACGCGAAAAAAATAATTTTGCCTCGATTGGTCGAGATTTCCAGACGATAATTTTTAAAATTTTTCAACAACATTAAAAAAATCATACGTTTGAATTTTAAGATGGAGATGTAAAAAACTTACTAGTGCTATACAGCCAATGAATTAACCTGTATTTTACTGTTTATCTGATATTTGTAGGATTTATTAAAAAAAATCGTAAAGTTTATAACCTCGCGGATCCTACGTATTTGTTACTTTGAAACACCGTAGAGGTACTTATTCGAGTCAACATAAAATAATGAATACTGTCTGTACAAAGGTACACATCTATGGAAAAGGGACTTGATTTTAACCGTAAACAGCTGATCAGAAATTCTGAGCAAAAAAAAATATTTAAAAGGATTATTTTTAACATCGTTCTAAAATAGTCTACGAAGTTCGGATTTGCAACATCTATGGTCATAATAGATAAAGCATTTCAATAGCCTTGTTTTAACACCAAAATAACAAACATGGGAGCTACAAATATTTAAAAAAAATTTGCGGAATCAAGAGTAATTGGCTTTTTTTAACCGAAAAGCAATCATAGACATTTAAAATGGTGCATATATAAGCCAAAAATCACTCCAGTAGTGGTTAAGTGTCTACTTACAAATTTTATGATTTCACAGTAAATTTTGTTTTTTAATTATTATTATCATAGAAAATTAAAAACATACTTTATGGACGCGACTTCTACAGTTCACAGAACAACTAATTGATGCTTTAGAGATAATAATATTGTAATTATCATAATTATTTTTAAATGTACTCTACCTGTGCATGGATTTCAGTCATCATTTTCGCCCTTTGTGAGTAATCATCATAATGTTCAAGGAGTAATTTGCCAGCTTCTTCATTGAGTGCCGATTCTGCATTAGGCACTATTAGAAGACACTTTACAGTCTGAAAATGCATAAGTCATACTATTAGTACTTATACGTGCATTATTGCACTAGACTACCATATGTGTATATTGTAAAAGATGAACATTAACCTTTTGAAAGCTAGCATAGGAAAAATGTATTTTTTCATTACGACGTAAGAAATTTGACATTTCATACGAATCCAATATTTATATCATTTCTTTTGTGATATATTACAAAAATTACATGATAATAATGTAGATAAAACGATCTTTCTGATAATAACTGAAACGTATTCTTTCCACAATGAAGTTATATCAAAAACAACGAAAGAATATAGAGTTTCTAAACCAACTCCGTCCATATTTTGACGCGGCGGCCATTTTGTCGGCCATCTTTCTTGCCCGCCGCATCATCGACAATTTATTAAAGTTATTCCGAGAGGCTAGATGCTATGCAGTATTTCGTTACGTCGAGAACGATAATGGCCCAAGCGATTCTGACCTTGTTCTTAATATAATTTCTTTATACATTAGGGACAAAATCGCTTCCAAAATCGATGGTACACCGGTGTGCGTATGGCCAATTAGAGGTTAAAGGATCCCCCTTCACCAATGAGCTTTTGGGTAATATGATTAGGAACTAGCGATGCGTAGGTTCAGCCTTTGAATGGGTTCTTGAACCCAAGTCCTTTGCGGGAAGCAGATCCAACAACTTTTTCAAATCAACCACTCCCAGAGAACTCGTACCCGGATGCAGACCCGAATACATCTACCCAGCGCTCGGCAGTGTCGCTTCCCGGCACCCACATCCGCGTAACCCTCGCGAGTTCTCAGTGAGTGGTCCGAGTCTACTCCAAGTAATGGGTCCGGACTCGCATGTCCGAGTTCGGGGCCAGAACTGTGCCTCTCAGCACCCGCCACAGATTCCAATACCCAGTTCGTACCAAGAACTCGGAACCTGTAACCACTCCTAGAACTTAAGTTCTTTTGAAAGGAACTCTTCGCTATTAGGAACCAGGCATTATTCAATAACAAAACTTGCAGGATGATGCTAATATTATCAACTGTAGCATTTGTTATTACTTAGAAAAGTCAGGCACAAGTGTGGTGAAGTGGTGGTAGGTTGCACCACAGAATGCTGCAACTGCTGTACTTAGAAGTGGGCCTAAGGGACATTATTATTTATGTCTGCGACATTGGACCTGTATTTAAGGATTGGGCCTTGCAGCTGTGACTGTTTTGCGTGATAAGTTGTACCCGTGTAAAGCCCGTCATATTATGCATCTGTTACATTTTCTGTGTTGCGTGTCTACAATTTTGGAATCATCTCGTGAAGATAATTACCTAACTGCTGAAATTGGGGTGGAAAAATGCCTGTAAAAGGTAATCAGTTGTTTCACTTACTAGCAATATATGTTTAATGCCGAGATCTGATTTCCAATCCTTCTTCAGGGTGTTAACGCAGATTTCTCCGTTACTTGAAACATTAGGGTGGAATATTTTGGTGATGAAGTATGCTTTCGGTGGTGAAGCGGGAAAGTCCTTGCAAAGCGCTAATTTGATTTTGAAAACCCCACCAGAATATGGAGTGCCAGCTAAAGAAATAAATATAGATAGTGAATTAATATTATGATTGCACAAGGATATTATCTAAAGTGATATAGGGTCTGGTGTTTGACTGGTCTCTGGTAGATATTGTACTAGATTATAATGCATAATATTATGCTAGTGTAAGTCTCTTCATAAGGGAAAATACAATCGAGGAAAAGTTCCGAATATATAGAGTAGCATATTATTAGAGGTCTATAATCTTAGCGAGAAATGCGAAAAGCAAGTACACGACTCGGGAATTCAATTTGTGTTGGTAAATACCTGGTCCATCAATATACGCTTGAATATCTGTTATATCGCACTCATTAACGATGACTTTTATTCCTTCTAGCGGTTTCTCAGATAATTCCTGCATTTCTCTGGCCACTCTCCTGATGATTTGAGGCGAAAGATTTTCAACGTTCGACATCTATAAACAATGGAAATAACGTTGATTATTGTGCAGGGAATTCTATCAATCTTAAAAAATAAGAATGAACGAGATACTTACTGAACTCATCTTGTAAAAACGAATAAAAATTTGACAAAAATAACGGGATTACTAGAGTAATCATATAAAATTATAAAGCAAATGTCAAAAGCCTTGTGCGACTGACATAAAATCAAACATGGAAGGTATCCAAACACAGATGAAAATAATTTTGAATTTTGTCCAATAATAACCATAGACGATTTTCAATAGTCCATGTTTGCGGGGTTTGTCTATGTTTGAAGAGTTTGCAAAGTTGTCACTCTGACAATTTAAGCATTCTGATTGGACAAACCAGTGATCGAGTGATAAAACAAGTGATAAACATTACAAATGTACATGTATAAAAAATAATATTTTTTTAATGAGGCTGGTTGTAATGAGTTTTATAATTTTTTGGGGAAAATATTTACAAAATAGGGATAAGCACTTTAAAAATTTTTTAAAAATGTAGAAGTTAGACAATAGTTAGTAGTAAGTAATTCAGCAACCGGAATTGAAAAAGAATGCATTTTATTGTTTTTTTTTTAACTTTTACCGTCGTAATTCGTAATATGGCGGCCCTTGAAAAATGACATGTTTTGCTATATCTGTATATTTTGATGCCAGTAGTGAATAAAACAGAAATAATAATAATAACCAAAGAGAATAATAATAATAATCAAAGAGAATGTATGGCTTTTCCGAAAACTATAGAATATATATTATATCGGGATGTTCTATATTAGCGCCGTCTGAGTATACATTTAGGCACAATCAGGTTTTAAAAATAATTCACCAAAGTTTGGTAATTAAACATATCTTGATTGACTGTCATAATATAGTACCATATTATGAATACGAACCAAATTCATTTTTAGAAAATATTTTTTTTTAAATTTACTATGAAAAAACTATACTAACAGACAGACCAATTAGTCACAATAGACCCGATATAGTTTTACATGACAAAATTTAAAAAAATAATTTATATCATTGATGTAGCTATTCCAAATTCCTGTAATATTGAAAAATCTGTTTCTGAAAAAATAAGAAAGTATACAGATTTAGGAAATGAAATTAAAAGAATTTGGCATTCTCAGACTATAAAAATATTACCATTTGTTATTTCGGCTACTGGTATTATACCTAGCTCTCTCATTAAAAATTTAGGCATATTAGATTTGTCAAAGAATTTGTATATAAAAATGCAAAAATCAGTCATTTTAAATACATGTAGGATTACGAAAGATTTTTTAAATATTTATATTGAGGGATCTGTAGGATTTATCGGTCAAATAAGGAATTCCACCGAGCCGAACACTCTGATATGAAAATATCTGGAGTCGGTGAACTATTTTCCCATCTGGTAGATTAACATGTTGTTCTTGTATTGTTTGGTATTAATTATACTTATATAATACATTTTTAGATGATCATTTATATGCCTATTCCTATGGGAAAAACTAAACCCGGACCTGTAAATCTGGTGCGAAATTATAATACATACATATATACATACCCACAATCGAATAGATTAGATCACACTAGTATTAAAAATGATATTAGGATTAAATTTCAAATAGGTTAAGAAATTTTTTAAAATGCAATCTATCTGCTAAAAATTGGGCAATACCTCTATTAACGTACTCATTTGGTACAATTAAATGGTCCAATACAGATTTAGATAGCTTAGAACGATTAATTAGAACTACGTTAACAAAGTTTAATTTCATCATCCAAATTCAGGTATAGAACGAATTAATTTACCTAGAAATTTAGGAGGTAGAGATATAGTCAAAATAACTTCTTTGAAACACAATCAGGTAGAAATGTTAAGAAATTTTTTCCATAGAAAAGCTAATAGCTCAGAGCTGCATAAAATAATTTGCAAGTCAGACAGAAATATTTCACCTTTAAATTTATACGACAAGAATGCCAACATTTTCATAGATACCAACCAGGAATTATGAGAATCCTGGTTAAATAAAATTATTCACGCAAAACAATTATCTCAACCAAACGTATGGTCACAAACTCTCGTCAAACAAATGGTTGAGTATTGGAGAGTTGAGCGCAGAAATAGAAGGATTTATGCTTGCTATTCAAGATAATCATTAATACCAAAAATTATAGGAAGCATATAATAAAAGATGCAAATCAAATTGATGATTTATGTAGAAAATGTATGGCTTTTCCGGAAACTATAGAACATATTATATCGGGATGTTCGGGATCGGGACGGAGCGCCGTCTGAGTATACATTTAGGCACAATCAGGTTTTAAAAATAATTCACCAAAGTTTGGTAATTAAACATAACTTGATTGAACTTGATTGAAATACATGTAGGATTACGAAAGAATGTTTAAATATTTATTTTGAGGGATCAGTAGGATTTATCGGTCCAAATAGGAGTTCTACTGAGCCGAACTCTCTGATATGAAAATATCTGGAGTCGGTGAATTATTTTCCCATTTAATAGTCTGGTAGATTAACATGTTGTTCTTGTATTGTTTTGTATTTATTATACTTAAATAGTACAATTTTATTAATTTATTTATTCATTTCTATCATCTTACATACAGTTTATAAATACATGGTGGAAGTAAAACAAAAAATATTCTTTATAAAACACAGTAGATAGTAAGTAGACTGAAGAAAAAAAAGCAATGCAGATTGCCTGAATTACTTTTGCACGGCGCTAAATATATGACGCCTGTGAAAATATGATTCTGTCAGCTACACTACGTTAAAGCAATTTAGATTGCGTGAGTTCTATTTGCAAGGCGCTAATATATGACGCTTGTGAACATACGATTCCGCAAGCTACACTACTTTGAAGCAACATAGATTGCCTGAATTCAATTTGCAAGTCGCGAATATATGACGCCTGTGAAAATACGATTCCGACAGCTACATTCTTTGAAGCAATGTAGATTGCCTGAATTCCATTTGCAAGGCGCCAATATTGGTAGCCTGTGAAAATACGATTTCGCAATCTACACTACTTTGAGGCAATGCAAATTGCCTGAATTCCTTTTGCAAAGCGCTAATATATGACGCCTGTGAAAATTCGATTCCGCAAGTTACACTACTTCAAAGCTGTGCATACTGCCAGAACCCCATTTGGAAGGCGCAAATATATGACGCCTGTGAAAATACGATTCCGCAAGCTACACTACTTTGAAGCAATGCAGATTGCCTGAATTCCTTTTGCAGGGCGCTAAATATATGACGCCTGTGAAAATACGATTCCGCAAATATATGACGTAGTGTAGCTTGCGGACTCGTATGTTCACAGGCTTCATATATTAGCGCCTTGCAAAAGGAATTCATGCAATCTACATTGCTTAAAAGTAGTGTAGCTCATGGAATCGTATTTTCACAGGCGTCATATATTTGCGCCTTGCAAATGGAGTTTCGGCAATATGCACAGCTTTGAATTTGTGCAGATTTCGGAATCGTATTTTCACAGGCTACCAATATTGGCGCCAAAAGGAATTCAGGCAATCTGCATTGCTTCAAAGAAGTGTAGATTGCGGAATCATATTTTCACAGGCTACCAATATTGGCGCCTTGCAAATGGAATTCAGGCAATCTACATTGCTTCAAAGTAGTGTAGCTGTCGGAATCGTATTCTCACAGGCGTCACATATTTGCGACTTGCAAATTGAATTCAGGCAAACTATGTTGCTTCAAAGTAGTGTTGCTTGCGGATTCGTATTTTCACAAGCGTCATATATTAGCGCCTTGCAAATGGAGTTTCGGCAATATGCACAGCTTTGAAGTAGTGTAACTTGCGGAATCGAATTTTCACAAGAGTCATATATTTGTGCCTTGCAAATGGAGCTCCGGCAATATGCACAGCTTTGAATTAGCGTAGATTTCGGAATCGTATTTTCACAGGCGTCAAATATTAGCGCCTTGCAAATGGAATTCAGGCAATCAACAACTGGGTGAGTTGAACTCAACCACTGACCGGTCATTCGTGGTGACCGCCGGATAATTACAGATGAGTTGTGACGCATTCTCTCCTTCAGTAAAGGCAGTATGATGTGAAGCTCATGATGAGATTCACTTTGAAAATGCGGAGGCCATGAAAACATCCATGCGTCGATGACTTACATATAGGAAGCAGGACTGTGCCCTTTACCACACTGGAATTCATGCCATTGTTAAACGATGGAACAAAACTGTGGAAATGGACATAGATTATATTGAAAAGTGACAAATTAATCATCAATAGTGTGGCTCTCAACCGGTGTAATTGCATTTTAATTTCTTGACAATTAAAAGGAGAAAAACAATAGCAGGCATTACTGATTGACTAACCCTTGGAATTTTTTTTCTGAAAAGCGCCTGCACAAGCGAACCTTGAGGATTTGATGGCATAAGAATCCATTTCCAAAAATGAGAGCATCTTACATTTTTTTTTGCACCGCCACCTTTGGGTTGATTATTTTAGAGAGGACACGTTTGAATGTATTTGTGAACGCCGACAGTAACAAAATGTTCTGAACTAGTTTGGAACATCTGCCCGCAGAACCCACTTCGGTTCAGTTCCGTTGTCTCTATAAAATGGTTTATTTTATCTGTGTGTACAAATACATTTTAAAATGATTTGCCTGTAGTATAATAAATTTTCCCAAATATTTTTTTTGTGAATATCCTACAAGAGTCCCAACTTCTTCAAGTCTAGAGAGACAAGAGAATCTGTAAGACAATGGCATCCACAATTGGGGTATGTTGTGAAGCTGAAGATAGTGGGGACTGGAAGCGGAGAGTGAGGAAGAGGAAGGTGGGAGAGTACCTGGCTATTCAGATCTCATCGCAGAACACGGCTAGCTATTTCAAGCAAAATTTTGAATCCACCAGGGCGATACTGAAAGTATCTTCCATACTGAAACGTGCCGCAAATATACTATTTATTATTTGGATTAAATTATTGTGAAATAAAATCTACTCGTGTATGCCAGGATTTGAACCTGTTACCTCCGGATTCGTAGTAGAGAGCCTTACTTCTCAACCACAGAGGCCGTTAAATAAAAAATAAAGGCTTTAAATCTTAAGAACTAAAATTCATTTAGATTTTTTGTAAAACTATTCCATAAACTTTCTTATTCAAACAATTTATAAAATCTACTCACCATATTACAATAAATTTATTAAACATATCTAAATATAATATACTGTTGGCAATAATGAAACGCTAAGTAAATGTTTATAATGAAATATATTGTCTCCACGGTAAATGACAATAATAATATCCAATGCTCGACAAGATCTCGCAATTCAAGTTCCAAGCCGTTCGCTTGCGTCCGCCCAGTTGGTAGCTGTGGCAGTTGCAGGTCCAAGCAGTCTTGCCAACCCACGGTGTCAATCCCTTCTTTAACGACGCAGGGGCTGTAGTAGTTTCCCAGTTGGCCGCCAGAGGCGCTAGCAGTACCTCTGGCGGCAATATTTAAATACGTTGCTAACAATACAGTAGCAAACACTATATAATATTATCATCACATAATATGTAGTATATGTACTCGTATAATGTGTGGAATATAATATGCATCATGTAAAAAATCGTAAACAACTTTTATTTATGTTACGTTTGTAAGTACATATACCTACAGAGTTTGTTTGTTGTCGAGTTTTTAATGTTATCACTAACAACCCTGGCCAAAACCTAATCAAGTATTTTAAATGTATGTTCCTATGTTAGTTGTAAATCTCTAACTTTAATTCAGAGTTGTAAAAAATATGTAAGTAATATATAAGTCGTAATTATAAGTCACTAGTCTATGATAGAAGTCTTAGAGGTAAACCACTTGTTATAATCACAAACCTTAGTTGTAAGCCTGATATATTAATTATATTATATATTACGTATGTATTGATGTGATTTTTCACAAAAACGGCATTTTATAAATTAGCCAAATATTATTATTATTATAAAGAAGTCTTACATTTTTAAATGAATTTAAATATCACATTTATAAAAAAACTATCATGATTTAATAAACCATACATAATATTGCGGGGTAATTACTACAACTAGGTAACTACAAAATCAGCTTCTTTGAGTTACACACAAAACCATTACAAAAACCATCTTTATTTCCTCTCCCATGTAGGCCACAGACAGAAAGATGTTTGTATATCACATGTATGCCACAAACCCACAATAATAATGTAGTGGCTTACATGGGCGAGAAAATCAAGATACGGTTTTGTTTTAACTTGAAAAAAAATGTAGTAGTCCCAGTTGAAAATATTTTTCTGGATTATGGTCATTAGGTTTTCGAAATGAAAGTACCTATAATATACATTAGCATAACATATACGTATAAAAAAAAATACAGTTAAATACCAATATAATTATATACTAAACAAAAAATTAATCAATGAATCCTACAAATTATTGTAACATGGGTTTAATATATTTAATAATTTGACGTGTTATTGTAATGTTTTATATTATATTTTGTTCTATGTTATTGTCAAATATTATATTGTTTGAAATATTTCACGGTTTTACGCTATATTCTTCAAAAACTACTTGTATATTCTTAAAATTTTTCACTTTTATAACTTTTGGTATAAATTCTATGTATTATGTGTAATCCTCGATAACATATTATTTTATAATCTATAAATCTATGTAAAAGTCCCTATGGGCGTATAACAACAATATATAAATAAAAAATAGTACAGTGGTTCATTTAATAGTGATGTGCCTGATTCGTTTTGAGATAACTTATAAAACTAAACCAAATAAACATGCAATAGGAAACATAATTATTAATGTAATTATTTATAAATACAATACATGTATTGTGACATTTTTGCTTTTTAAAATTAATTTTATTCTTATAACACAGCAGTCAAAATTTAAAATTAGGGAGACATACTATTTTTAATATCTGACAACAGCTTAATCTATATAGACAGTCTTCTTTTTCTTAATATTATTTTTTAAAACTGCATTGTTAGAATTCATCCAATCCGGCAGAATTCTTTTTGAAAAAGGTTGTTTCTGAGTTTTCCCACTGTCATCTGCAATCAATTGGGATTCCAATACCTTTCCAGGTTGGCTATTCATTGAATGAGTTGAACCTTGGGATAAAGCTTCAATCACAACTTGATCGAGTTGGTCAAAACTACTATTTGAAAATATACCATCATTATCCCACTCACTTTGAATAATTGTTTCTTTTGAAGTATGTACATTGGGTTCTATTTCCTCCAGTTTATCAGATATAAAATCACCTTCATTGCATTTTTCCTCATTCATAGTGCCAAATTTGTTATTATTAATTAATGTCAAGAATGCATTTATAGATTCACCATTTGCAGTGTTCGATTTGTCTGATATTATATTAACTGTGTCTGTTTCTACAAGACCCGGAGTTGAAATTTTTACATCCAACAATTCTATTAGTGGAACTGGTTTTAATTTTATACAATCAGAAACATTATTAATATCCTCTAGCTCTTGAAACTTTTGAGGGGTTCTATTTTGTAAAATATTTTTTACTTGAGAGCTTGGTCTATAATTAAATACACAGGTATCAAGAGTGTTTTCATTTGGATCTTCATCGGGTTCTTTCTTTATGACTGTGTTGTTTTCACAGTCAATAAATGAGTAAACGTTGAAATTATTTTTTTCTTGTAAGCTTGGTCTGCACTTAAATACACAAGCGTCGGGATGGTTAGCTTTTGGTTCTTCATCAGGATCTTTCTTTATGACTGTACTTTTATTGAAGTAATTTAAAATGTTTTCTCCTCGAGAGCTTGGTTTATGCTTAAATATCCAAGTATCGAGGGGACTAGACTTTGGGATCTCGTCAGGATCTTTTTTTATGATCATGTTTTTTTTGCACCTATTGAAAATATTTTCTACTTCAGAGCTTGGTCTATACTTAAATGCACAAGGATTAGGAATGTTATTTTTTGGATTATTGTCTGGATCATTTTTAATAATAGTGCTTTTTTCATTGTCGTCAAGTAACACTGAAGAATACTTTGATAAATTTGGTATCCAATTATTGGCAGGTGTTACCAACGCAGAAACGAATTTTATACTGTTGTCGACAGTAGTAATAGCGAAGTCATCTCTATAAGGAATGTTTCTTAAATGAATTCTGACATTTAAAAATGCCACGGCAATTTTAACTTCGTCCATTGAAACGTTTTCTTCACAAACAAACTTAATCTCATGGAGTTTCTTCAAATCTGAAAAAGAAATGTTTATTTAGTTTGAATTATTTTGGATAGCAACTTGTCTGAAAACCAAAATTAAGATATATAGATTTTTTTTTATATAAAAAACTATCTTTTTATCTTTTGAAGGTTATTTATGGAAAAAAAAAACATTAGTCGAAGATAATATTGTTAATTCTGAAATTTGAAATATGTGTTCGACAAATATGACAGTATCATAATAAGGTGTGTACTGGACGCTCACGCCAGTAGCATTGACTATAAAAATGCCGGCTTCCTCTTCAGGGTACCTTGGGTAAGGCTTTACAAAATGAAACGCAGACTTCACGAATGTCACAGGACAACTAACTGATTTAGTCAGTTCCATCTCTATTTATTAGCCTAAAAAGTATACAGTGCTACACGTGTTAATAGGTTAGTTATTTCTTATCCAGAAAGGAATGCATGGGATTCTGGATTAAACAATACATGCATTATAGTCCGCAAATTTAACTGATAAGCTCCCACGGTTTGTCGTGAGAGTAATTCAACCTTGCAAAAGCAATATGACACGTGTACAGTCATAAAAATCTTATCAATAAGATTCACCGTAGAAATGGGCGACGGTACATCCATATGCTGTCCGATACAGGGTGCAATGGCAAAATTGGTTAATGCGTATGTCCCGGTTAGACGTGAGGTTCTGGGTTCGAGTTCCAGTTGCAACCATTATCTTTTATTATTTTTCTGTGTCTTGTTCATTTTCATATTTAAAAAAATTAGATTATTATTTTCTTCTTCAATGAAATAATATATAGATTTATTTAAGGGTGTACAGAAAGTAAATCTAAGGATAGGAGCAACTTTGGTTGCAGCGACTTATTGGACAACAAGTTGGCAACTTTAAAAAACTATGCATACACCGAATGGACAAAACTGTTGCCTGCAACTAAAGTAGTTTGTTTATTTATTGTTTGAAACATTTACAGAGTGTTAACAATTATAACATTAAAAAAATGTTATAATTGTTAACAGCATTGGAATGTGCACAGATATTAACACTCCAATTAAAAATGTTCACAGCATGCGTAATCAAGGTTTAGTTGTTACGAGATGGAGATGCTAGTAGTGAATAAAACAGAAATAATAATCAAAGAGAATAATAATAATAATCACATAGTAAGTGTACAGAAAAAGAAAATAAATAAAGAAAAGACATAATAATAAAGCAATTATATTTCTGTTATGATATATCATGGTAGAAGATTGTTAATTTGTTTTTTAAAATATGCGAGACTGTTTGCGAAGATATCTATAAGGTCACATTCAATTGTATTGTACAAACGAGACATTCGAGACAGTGGATTGAAGTATGCAATATTGTTATTATCTTTTTCAACACTGAATATATTTTCACTCCTTAAATTACGTCTATTAAGAACTTTAATATGAATATTGCTCAGACAATGAGTAGTTAGAAGTTTATCATGAATAATTTTATATAAACAAATTAAGTCAGCAATATGTCTTCTTTTTTCCAATGTTGTAAAATTAAAGTGTTGTAGTCGTTCCTCATAAGATTGGAGTAAGGCATTAAATCCAAGTTTAAATGATAACAGTCTTAGGAATTTTTTTTGCACAGATTCAATACTTTTGGAATATTTTAAATAATGTGGGTTCCAGATTACACTCCCATATTCCAATTTGCTTCTGACCAACGAGTTGTACAAGGTTATAATGGATTGGGGGTGTTTAAATGGTTTCGATATTCTATGAATGAATCCAATCATTTTCAATGATTTACTTACAACATCACTGATGTGTACATTAAACATAAACTTTGAATCAAGAGTGATTCCTAGATCTCTTATAGTGGTGACTGCATTTAATCGAACATTATTAATGGAATAAGCACAGTCCTTTCGTCTTCTGTTATAAGTAAATGTAATAATGTAACAATTTTTCAATATTTAAAAACATATCGTTTTGAATGCACCAGTTATTTAGTGTGTAAAGGTCTTCTTGAAACATTATCAGAATCAGAGGAAATTTTGCGGTAAATCTTCAGATCATTGGCAAATAGAACAAAATCACAGAGTAACATGGGGCCAAGGTCATTAAAGAAGATAATTATGTGCCACCTAAACTTACCGTAATTAACAGCTGGTGATTGAGTAGCTTGAATAATACTGAATAGTACAGAAGCTGATAAAAGTCGACGAATGTCAACTTTCGAAGTAGCTTCTACAGCAGAAATTAAGTGTTCAAGGATAATGTCTTCTGACAAATTTCTGAAATAATCAAAACAATTAAATAAATAGAAGACGTAAAAATACTTAATAAAAAAGTTAAATAATAGGTGAAAAACTTAAAAATAAAATAAATTTACCTCATGTTAGCTATTTCATGAAGTTCCATCCCATCTTCAAACATCGATACAGAAATAAATTCTGAATCTGTTATATAACGCAGTGGATATTTTCTCAGTGCATCAACTAGGACTTTTGGTTCTTGCGGCAAATTTGTCTCAACAATGTTTTGAACAATATTAACACAAGACTGGCCAAATTGTTCAATAGTATTTAAAGATTCTTCATCGACCGAAAAAGAGAAAAGAATGGATGAAGATTATTTGTAAGTTATCAAAGTAATAAAAAATATTGCAATATTCATTATTTTGTCATAAAGTATATATGCTTAAATACAGGCATATAATTTTAAAGAGACCCTTGCTTACGTAGAGGTGTACTGGATGTTTTAAAAAATAATTTAATTATAATTTTGTTTTTGTTAAAAAGCAGAAGAAAAAAAAAAAAAAAAAAAGTCTAAATTTAAAAAGAATTAATGATCATGAACATCGCTGTGCACCCAGAATCTTTGGACATTTGCAGAGTAACGCCGTTCTTCCACGTAGCTATTCACAAGCGACGCTACCGCTATCTGTCAAACAAATTTGCTAGTGTAGCACCTAGCGGCGTTTTCAAACACTAATAACAGTATGGAAAACACAGACGAGCGGCGATCGCGTCGCTTGAAGGTAGCTCCATGGAAGAACGGCGTAAGAGGTAAATGCGGGTGTTCTAAACTTATTCTGAGCCCTTTTTTTAAACTTTCGAATCGGTGTGCACCAATAAGTTCAAATTTCTTTTAATTAAAATGATTTGCCTGTACCTGTGCATATTTGTAAGAATATGCCATCTAAATCCTGAAAAAATTTACAATAATTTTTAAACTGTCAGGGGAAGAAAATAAATGACTGATAATTTGATAAGAAGTGTGAAATAGTCTTACCTTTGTTGATTCCATGATTGGTTGCAGAAGTTGTCAACACCGACAATTCCCCTAAAGCATTATCTACGGAGAGAGCTTTAGGCATCATTTTTCGAATATTTTCTAAAGAGTTTTTTAGATTTTGTAGTTCCTGAAATAAAACCATTTTAGTTTTTTTACACATTGTGTATTGTAAGAGATTTTATGCAAATTTATGAGATCGTCATATTCCTACCCTTAGTAGTGCTTCGTTATCAAATTGCGGCTGCGTTTGGACAGAACATACTTGTGGCGTAGGTTCATCCTTGATCACAGGCATTTGCCTTTCACCGTGCACCACTGCCTCTCTCTGTCTCCTTAAATTAATAAACATGGTATTATGGTCTTGCCATTGAGAACTATGTTGTAGCCTTTTTCATTCTAATGCGTTGGTTACGAAAAAAAATAGACGTTACAACCAAACTATCAGTGGTATGCTTTTATAGCGTAATGATATATGACACTGTACGTAGTTTGGTTAGTGGAACCAGTAAATCTTTTGTAAAACACTAATCTTAACCTTTTCAAAGCAATCTATTTCACCAGGCGGAATGTTCTGACACAATGTATGCGTTTTAGTGAAACTTCATGGATCGTATATTTTTATTATTTTTAAAAATAATGACGAAAACTTTGTGAAAAACTTCTACTACCATCGTACCAAGCAGAAAGGTTGTTCGTGTCATGATGGAGGAGTTGTTAGCTAGCAGAGGAATTTAACTCACGACACGGCAGTGTTAATCTGACTCATTTGCTAACTTAGCCGATAAACCGGTACGGGGATTCACTTACAGGGATAACCACCAATGGATCACATATGTGACAGCCGCGTAGATAAGGTTAAGAAATGTAGGGATGGAAGAAAAAAGAAAATCATGATCCATATGTTACAATACAATAAAAGGATGAGATTCGACCACGATACTATACAAAATGTATGGCAAAGTTCCAACAAAATCATCAAATACTAATTTCAGTTATTCTGCGCATCCCGGTGAAATCTGGTTTGCTCAACATTTAAACTCAAATTTGCTTTGAATTTAAGTATCATTTTCAAAATTGGAACTGATTAACAAAACCTACCTATAACATAATATTTTAACAAAAAGTGACTATCTTTTTCAAAATTAGAATTACAGTATCACATGATTTTTCACAGTTCTGTGCTAGTTATAGTATAGTATATAATATATACATTAAAAGATAAATATTAGAAGGAATAGCTGTCTTACTTTAAGTTGCAATTATCGCAACAATTTGGCTTGGCTTCTGTCGGTGGTTCTTTATTACCCTCAAAGTAGGATATTATATAATGCCTTCTGCATTCACTTGTAGAAACATAATGCTGCATGACAATGCTCAGCGCATCTTTGTGAGCTTTTAACTCCTCGGAGAGGTTGGAAAAATCTCTGAAGTACCTAGAAAAAAAATAGACTGGTGTTAACCACTTGAGCGATGGAGATTTTCAGATTTTCGATTCGGCCGCGCTCTTTACAAAACTCACACCTCCAAATATTATTAAAGGAAAAATATGAACTGCTCAATGCGGTTTATAGCCAATGAATCTATCTACATTTAACCCTTTATCCCATATTTTTAGGTTTCAATTTTTTTTTTTAACTTCTCGCAGGCCGCAGTCCCCCCGGCGGGTCCGGATTTTTGAAGCGATTTTGTCCCTTATGTATAAAGAAATTGTATGAAGAACAAGGTCAGAATCGCTTGGGCCATTCTCGTTCTTGACATAACGAAATACTGGATAGCGTCTAGCCACTCCGAATAATTCAAATTAATTCCCAATGACGCGCCGGGCATCAAAGATGGCTGCCGGACACAAGATGAACGGCGGACAAAATGGCTGCCGCTTGATAATATGAACGGAGTCGTATTCGAAGTCTACATTTTTTCGTTGTTTTTGATATAAATTTATTATGGAAAGCATAGATTTGAGTGATTATTAGGAATTTCGTTTTATCTACATTATTTTGATGTAATTTTTGTAATACATCATAAAAGAAATGTTATAAAAATTGAGTTCGTAAGAAAGGTGAGAAGTGTCAAATATTTTACGTCGTATTGAAAAAATATATTTTTCCTATGCTGGCTTTCAACAAGCTAAAGTGTAAAATTTTTTATTTATTCATAATGGGTTTTTACAGTTCTTATCGCTTACATGAGAACAAACCTGTTATAAAAACTGAGTTAATACACAAATAGGTATATTATACAACTACAAGTGATACATAATATAATTATTAGCTCAACATATTTTTAGCAACAGCAGAATATTTTTTCTGAATCCAAATAAATTACCGACGAAAATATCTACTGCACCACTCGAGCGATTGGTGTTCAGTTTTTGATTTGGCCATTCGATTAAATTAATATCATTCCTCAAATATTAAAATGGAAATTTATAAACTGAGGTTTAAAGCTATAATTACTGAGGTTTAAAGCTAATGAATCCACCTAGATTTCACCGTTTATCCCATATTTGTAGGTTTGTTAAATGTGGTCCAATTTTGAACCGATATCAATCGCAGAAAAATAAAAGCAGTCTAAATTTGGACCTAAATTGCTCCAGTGGTTCAGTGCACTCTGTCTTATTATATATCGATGGTCCCGAAGAACAATGTCGGATGTGCGATTTTGTAGTTTTGTAGTAGAGCTTTTTAAAATATCGTTTCTGCATTTTTACTATTTTTGGTATCAAGGAACATAGTGTTGTTTTGATCTTTGGCATTTCATTTCATTGCATTAAAAAATCCGAAAATTGCAGACTTTTAAATCAACAAAATAAGCCAGTTAATAAACTAACAGAAGGATTTTCAATTTTTGTCAGATCCGACATTGTTCTTCGGGACCATCGATATGTATTTGATACATTTGGGTCAGAAGACCAAAACAGGAGATATTATTTTTAAATGTTTTCAGGTGAAACATGCTATGACATCTTAAAAACTCTTAAAAGTCATCTTAAAAGCTATGACATCTTAAAAACTCAGGTACGGGATATACGTCATTCCTATGTCTACGTACGTTAAATTATCGTGAAAACACGCTTATGTGTCCAAGCGGTTAAACAATAGGAATTGGGAACATTATTTCAATATCGCTAAGACATAATGTGAATTATTTCATGTCAGTATACTGAGATAGTGTAATGGCATACAAATGCTGTTTCAGTATACTGATCAGTAAATATGAGGCGAGAAATGGGCGGGTAAACGTATAATGGTACGACTATGGGAGACACTTTTTAAGAATAGTATTATTAATAATACAGCAAAAATCCAAAGAAAATTGTGAGAGTCATGTAGGGGTGAAGATTGTTACAATATCCTAGAAAGTGAAGGCTTGTGGAATGTCAAGATCTGGGATCCTGGCTGCGTTACATACCTTAGTACTATATAAAAAAATAATATGCAATTCTGAATTTGAAATATGAGATAGACAAAAATGACTTAACATAAATAGGTCCCAATGGCCGAGTTAGTTAAGGCACTGTCCCGGTAAGACAGAGATCCTAGGTTCGATTCTCAGTTGCGACCATTACCTTTTTATTTTTCTGTGTCTTTTTCTGCTTCATGTTTTGTTTAGATTTATTAGTATTATCTTCTTCTTCAATGATATAAAACAACATGACTTACTTATGGACATCGAGGTCTCTACGGGAATGAAAAAGGACACAGAGGGCTGGGAGGCCATCACGGCCTGCCCTCCCGGCCTCTTGGTAATATTTTTCCATTTCAGTTGATGTCCCATAGTGTATCACGCACCTTGAAATTAAACAGGAAGTTTTGAAAAAAAAACAGAGAAATTAATCTCATAAAAAACATTCAATTAATATCAATACAAGTTAATGGCGTCAAGTGACTGAATGCATTTACAAATGATTTATTTATTTATTTAGGTTGGTAATTATAGGTACTAATTATTATTTATTAAAACTAGTATTTATATTGAATAGGATAAATCCCTGGATTATTTCCCATACCAAGAAGCGAACCACTCGTGAAGCGTACTTTCGTCACTCGCTTATTTCTTCTCTTGGCTACTACGACACGTACTACCGATGATTCAACCAGTTCCACGTTTTTCTTCCTGCTTTGTTACGCTGCCATTTGGACAAATCACAAGATGACTGGCCAGCATTACCGTAAAATACGTGTTACTATTAGCGCCTCATGCAATGATGAATATCAGGATACTTGTTGTCTGACAAATAATGTCAATTTTCCAAATTGAAAGTCCCACTTATCAAACTATCATATCCAGGATTAAACTGGGATCATATCCAGGATTAAAGTGCTTAGAATAATCGAATAATAATAAACGGCACATTCAGGAAGGAAATAATACAAAACAACCATTATCAGGCGCGTTATACATAAAGACCAACTGTCGAATTGGCATTTGTTTCGGGTAGAGGTGGTTAACATTCCTGTCCCAGATTACATGGTACGGTTACATGCAACCGGTTCCTTTGCTGTCAATATCACTGTAGATATTTTTGGAATATTTATATAAAACTAGCTTAAACCGGCATGCGTTGCAATGCAACTAAAACACGAAATTGTGTGTTCTTTCCCATTCCCTTCCAGCGTCCCCTTCCTCTCCCGCGTTCCCCTTTCCCATTCGTCCACATTCCCCTCCTGCGTCCCCTTCCCCTCCTGTGTTCCCCATCCCCCTTCATGCATTTCCCTTCCACCTTCTCTGCCTTCCCCCCTCTCTCGTTCCCACTCCCGCGAAACCCCCCTCCGTAAATTCCCTCCCCCTCCCGCTTCTTTTCCCTGCCGCTAAACTCCAAAAAATACATCCATTTTTCAAACAACTCGCGTGTAACCTATTTCAAATTTTTAATGCAAATTTCATAACGCCATAGCTCACCAGTACATATATATATTTATATAAACCTTCGCGGGCTTGTTCACAACAATTAAAAAAAATTATCGCAATCGGATGAATACTACAGGAAATAATTTCCTAACACCAGAGCTCACTATTCTATAACCATCGCGGGCATGCGCACATTAAATCCTAAAAGTTTCATCACAATCGGATGAACGGTATGGCAGCGCATAAAATCCAAACAAACAATCAAACATTAATTTTTATATATACATACGTTTAAGAATTTTAGAAAAATTGTAAAAATCACAATTTAAAAATTTTTTTTTTTGAAGAACCGGTTCTATGTCGGTCTCTGGTAATTGAAACCGCAGTAACAACCTATTTCAGGTATCAAACATCTCTAGTTTCGGGACCTCAAGCTCGTCACGAGCCTGATGCTTTTCTTTTTCTTTCTAAAAGTGCTTGTATGAACTAACCTTGTTAAATACATTTTCTATGAACCTTGGGAACTACTAAAGTGAAGCTGGGTAGTAACTAGTAAATATAAAGCTCAATTATATTTTTCTTACCTTACATCTGGCTTGTTTATACCCATTCCAAAAGCTATTGTGGCAACGATTATTTGAATTTCGTTGTTTATAAATTGTTCATGGATTTTCTTTCTGGTTTCAAGGGGCAGACCGGCATGATAGAATTCACAATTAAAACCACTTCCTAAAAAAAAGCCAGCAAAATATTACATTAAGACTTCATGTAATTAGTATTAAAAAAATACAGTTTTTTTTAAGGGTGGCCAAACTTAACTACGTATACATATTATGTACCTAAAATTTTTTAATAATTAATTTGAATTAATGTTCTTCTTTATAGTACAATATATTGTTTGTAGTTACGATACGATACGATACGATTGTACCACCCCAGCCAGGAGTACTCCTGTCCCGGTAAGACCGGTACACCAGGGGGCACTGATTTGTTAGGACTGGAATACGTGCTCTAAGGATGGGAAGGAGGTTGGAGTTTAATCGACCGGTATACATGGCAACCTAATAAGCCAATATTGGAATTTAGGATGGGCAGGAATAAAGGAATGGATTGAGCGTTATAATTTATTTTTTCCTTCTTTATGCCTTCCTTTTTCTTGCCTCTTCTCGGCTCTTCTTCTTTATTGATCTTCTTGGCTTTCCTTTTATCTTCTCGCCTCTATTTGTCTCCTTATGGATCTTCTTGTATTTTCTAACTGCTTACCGACTGTTCTTCTTGAATATTCAAACCTAATAATCAAATAAATGTAAAGTGACACCTCTCGAAAGTACAATGGATAAAAACTGAAATAAAAATAAATAATAAACATCTTAATGGCCGACGCCAAACTCTCGCTGCGCGCCTTTTAACTCCGTTCGCGCAATATCTCTCCCGTCAATTTAATAGTAAATAAATACTCAAGTACAGTCGTCATCTCAATGAACTCAATTATCTATGATATAGCTGTCATTAAGTTTACCAACAAATGACAAAAATGTACCCAAATGTGAGATTTTTATGGACCCCAAATCGGGCTATTAATTCTACTAATGTGACTGTCTCAAACCTAGACATATCAAGTGGGGCCTATTAACATAAACAAAAGTGAATATGACTTATCTTATTGATCTGAAGAAATTCTTTGTCTTCCCGCGTCCAACACTTTGGTACACCACTTGAGATTGACACGGACTCTCTGCTTATGAATTTACAAAATGAACATCGATTAAGTTTTAAAACATATAATTTAAATCTAGCATAACTTCTTTCCGAGAGAGATAAAATTATTTCGCGAAGTTTAACAGATATAACTGATTGTTCCGCGTGTGTGTGACAAAATTCAAAAAGGTAGGTTGAAAAATAGAATAGTTATTTGAAAAACAAGCCAGGAGCAGAGCAAGTATGAACGGGAATGAAGCAAGGGAGTGTGTGCCAAGGCCGAATGAGGCCTTCATGGTCCATTCTCTCTGCCTATTGTGGTCAATTACTTAGTTATGCAATGATAATCAATTAGTTAGTTATATTCATTGTAAAAAGTAAATTTTACCTTTTAAAATTGATGCCGCCTTTTCTGTGTTCAGTTTCGTTAGACAGTAAATAATAATTGAACTTTTTTTTAAATTGAAGGCATCATTTTGATTGATGACGGAACTTAAATCTGCATACATACTGGGTGACTTATCTCTAACATCAAAGAACAAATTTGGTCTGTCGAATCCTGAACATAGCACTTGAGGACATCTGAAAATAGAAAAAAATAAATTATTATAAAAAAAACAAATAAGGCAAAGGGAAGAAGAGAGAAACATTAAGGAAGTATAATTCTTTTCCTTTCGTACGGTGGGGGGTCGAAGCGGAATATCAAGATCTTTGAACGAATCTAGTATTTCGATCCTTTGAAAACTGTGAAAATATAAGGGTTTCCTACATACAGTTTTTTGTTTGTTGGTACCGTTGTTAACTATTTGTTAATGTAGCTTAGTAACTGCATTACAGTGTTTGGGATTTGGCTGAGGAAAGGTGGAATTCGTTGCACTGTTTTGTGTAAAAGCAAACTTGTACAGATTACGATGGATCGTGTCTTGGATCTGTTTGTTTGGATTAAGGAGGTGAAGTTTTAAAACTTTTTTTGTTGCAATTTTGTACAACATGTCAGTATTGTGTCAAAATTTCAAGTAAATCGGAGCAAAACTAACGAAGATACAGGGTTTCAAGCGACCGGCCCTTTTCGATTTTCGACCGGTTTTTCAAGTATAAAAAACTTTAAATTGATTTTCTCGCAAACAACATTTTTAAATAGAAGAGTATAATAAAACAAATTTAAAACTTTTTCTCTTTAATTTATTGACCGTAACCGGATTATAATAAAACAAATTTAAAACTTTTTTCCTCTTTAATTTATTGACCGTAAATGGTTTCACCTTGTCAAAGCCATCTTCAGGCTGAAAAAGTGGAAAAAAGTTTTAAATTTGTTTTATTCTACTATTATAATGGAATTCCACCACGAATTGTCAGTTTCAAAAATAGAAATATTAACATTTTTGAAGTTCGTGAACATCATAAGTCAAAATCTACCTGACCGATCCTTTTGGAATTTTGTACACTATTTCTACACATAAATCAACAGGTAATTAGAGTTTTTCTTTTACCATTTTTTTCCATTTTATATATTGTTATATTGCATTTTATACTTATTTATTGATATTTTTAATTGAAAATTGTTTCAAAGATACTTCAGATGTATATATATGAACATATGAATATTACTAGATCTGCCCTAAGAGATAAAAGCGTATTATTTCCCCCTCCCCATACCGGTTCCATTTGGAGCCGGCTGGGCTGACGTATAGCTTTGCGTGAATCTAGAAAATGTGACGTCATCATTCTTGTGTGGACTAGCTTCGAGCTCTCATCGGTACATTTTACGAAATAACACAGCAAAAATGGTGGCTTGTGCTATTAAAATATGTAAAAATAGAAGTGAAAAAGAGAATAAACCCAATTGTCAAATTACATTCCATAGGTAAGCATTATTTTACAACATTTTAAGTTTATTCAGATCATATAATCAGTTTAATAACATATACTATGACACCGACATACATGGCGAGTCATTTCTCGAGTGTGCTCGTCGCTGTCAATTATGAAACATTTGTAAAAGTATCTTAACTAAATATGGCAACAAAATATTCGGCTCTGAACACAGCTACTAACTTTACTTTGCCGTATTTGAACTTCGCAAGTTTGTTCAAAACGTGGCGAGCAATTCGCGCTCCCATTTAAAAAGGTCTATTCATTCAAAAGCAGATTTTACTTTTAAGAACTAAATGGTGATATTATAATGCGAGATGGCTATATACTGTCACAGATTGATTTATTGACGAATCACATATCATTACAGTCAACTCACCCCTCTGCGCCCCGCTACAGTTGGTGTTTACCCATGCACCTCGTTTAGTAATATTTATATGTCTATGTTCAGATGTTTATACTATAGCGTGTATATGAAATAAATAAACCAACATTATTCACATCTCCAAAAAAAAAATTGCCTTCTTTTCGCCTTTAAAACCTTAACCCCCCCCCCCCTTAAATCAACATTTGCAATTCAGATATCAGAATCGTAACTTCCACAAAAGCTTATTATTCAGAAAACTGATAAAATCATGTCTCAAATAGAATGGTTAAGCGCCCTTGAGGTCATATTCTTTACTAAAAACCGCAATAAAAATGATAATGAGATTTCGGTGAACATAACAAATCAAATAGCCTATTCCTTCTCAAATTGCAAAATCTTACCTTAGTCCCAATGACTCAATGATATCGTTAGTGACTGCATCGGTTGCAGTTGCAGTGACGGCTAGTATTGGAACGGATGGCAGCAGCTTGCGGAGTTTTCCAAGGTCCCTGTACTGGGGGCGGAAAGCATGGCCCCACCCCGACACACAATGCGCCTCATCTATTGCAAGGAGGCAAATTTTTGTGGCTTGATGGAGGCGTGTCAACAGATCTTCACCTGAATATAAAAGGTTAATATTAATGAACTTGTTCGAGATTTCTGCCAGAACAGGGAGAAAATAATGCATATCATGTGAAAGTTGATTAATTGGATATTTAGGGCCAGTTGTTTCGGAAAATTTCACGTATGAATTTCCATCAAACCGTCATTCACCGAAAAATTGGGTTGTTTCAATCTCCGCCAGAAGAAACTTCAAAGAAAATTTCATAGGACCAGTTGTTTTGGAATTCCCTTCAAATTTGAATTTCCTTCAAATCGTCATTCACCGAAAAATTGGGTTGTTTCAACCATAGAAATGTGATGTGAATGTGATCAGCCGAGTTCAGACAGTTAGCGAAATAATGGGAGGCGCATGCGCAGATGTCAAAATTGTCATTCGGCGGAGAACACTGAGTGAAATTTTCAAATATATCGAACATTATTTGCAGTTAAAACAAACCCATTTCGTATTTGAAATGAAGGAAGACGTGATTGAGTGTCAAATTTGAAATGAAAAAAAGAATCTTTTCATTTTTTGAAACATTTCCATGAAATTTTTGTTGAAATTTCTTCTGACGGAGGTTGAAACAACTCAATTTTTCGGTGAATGATGATCTGAAGGAAATTCAAACATGAAATTTTCCAAAACAACTGGTCCTTCAGTTTTTATTTATTATTGAAATTTTCCGAAACAACTGGTCCTTACAGTTTTTATTTATTATTGAACACAGATGATAATTGACGACTAAATTAAAATGATGTAACTCAAACAGCAGAAGAATAGACAGTGAAATAAATGTTCTTGTAGTTTTCGTTTGTTTTTGTTCTGAAATTTGAATTATTCAAGTCGGTAGATAATTGCCAGTAGGTAGGTAATTGCCAGTAGATAGCTACATATATCCTTTTGATGCAACATTAACCATTATATTTAATGGTGCCCTTAACCTGATATAAGCGATTTTTGAACATGTGAGCCATCGGCGGCTATCCCCATACACGGATTTTGCATATATGATCCATGAAGTTTGACACACATACACATAGAGTCACATACATAGAGTCAAAACATGCCGCGTGATGGGATAGATTGCGTTAAAAAAGGCCAGCATTGAATAGTTTTATGTTAGATCAATGAAAAAATGTTTACACCTCAAACTACAGTTGCCCATTTCGACATAGAAATGCCCTAGTGAGATGAGCAGCGTAAGATTATTATTGTATAGCTTTGTTATTTTTTTGAATAAATAAATAAAAATCATTGCGCATACTGCTGATAGATGGGTTTTACCTCTCCCTCCTTCTCATGAACGACATATATAATAGAAAGATCGGTCTCACAGTTACCATAACCCATTAGTTCCCTTCTCACTTTCTGAGGAATGCCACAAATGAGCTAGACAAGTTTAAAAAAAAAAATTATATGAATACCGCAAAGGGTTCCAACTGCTCCCGTCTTGAGCCAGTGAGATCATGGCATCCCCAATTGGGGTATGTTGTGCGGCTGTAGGTAGTGGGGAGGGGAAGGATAATGGGGAGAGGAAGGTGGAGAAGTACCTGGCTATTCAGATCTGGTCACCAAACACGGCTAAAGCCATTTCAAGTAACGTTTCAATTCTGAATGGTGGTCTTACACCAGGGCGATACTGAGAGTATCCTCCAGTTTAAAAGTAATTAATTGTGAAATAACACAAATTAATCAAATCAAATTTATTTGCACATGCCGGGATTCGATCCTGCGACCTCCATGGAACCCGTCGAGGGGTGAGGCCAGCAAGTATTAAGCAATAGTTGACCTTCAATGCAAGGGTCGCAAATATTATTACGGTCACAAATGATTTAATTTTCCCTTTTGACCGCAAAAAAAAAAGGTATTTGTTATTGAAGAAGAAGATAACATTAATAATCTAAATGAAAATATGAAAATAAACAAGACACAGAAAAATAAAAAATAACGGTCGCAACTGGGACTTGAACCCCAGACCTCTCATCTTACCGGGAAATAACATGATTTTTGAAAGAATGAAGTAAAATAAAAAATTACCCATTTCACCGGTGGCATATTCAGGAGTCAAGTACACTACGCGTTAGTGATTGTTCATTAACTGATTCATAACTTCCGTTTTCTTATTTTGAGCCGATCCTAGAAAGCAGGCTGGAATATTTTGACTCTGAAATAGTAAATGAAAAATATTAAAATAAAATTACCATTAAAATGTTAAAATTTTTTTTTTTTTTTCCATAATATACAGGGTGTCCGGGGGTAAAGCGCAGTAACTTCGGGAGGTGATTCTACATGATAATATAAGTAAGTAAAGGTAAATGACTTTTTTCGAAATTCCAGCTTCAAGGGGTACTTTTTAGGTAAAACGATAAAATCAGTCCGTTGTATGCGGCCCGCACTAGGTACTATTTTACGCTGTTACGGATGACTCACAAATATCGAACGTCGCGGGCTGGCGCACAGCAAATTTATCGGTAAGTTTGTACCTTACACTAAGGATTTTTAACGGGTACGTCTTTTTGTATGGGAAAAAATGTTGGAAATTCGAAAAAAGTCATTTATCTTTTTTACTTAAATTATCGTAGAATCACCTCCCGAAGTTACTGCACTTTACCCCCGGACAACCTGTATAGTCTTCGATATGATGATACAGACTGGCAGATATTCTAAATATCACCCTGGTTAAATACCACCAATCAGAGCCTAAATTAATGCTAAACGGTTGTATGTCAGAATTAAAATAAAATAAATGTGCGACGAGTGTGAGATACACAGAAACTGAAAATGCATAAAGGCAGTCATTACAGACTGAATTACTGAATACACGCATACGTATTTACGGGTGAAAAAAAAAGGTTCAAAAGATATTCACAAACCTTCAAACAGATCACTTGATCTTCCATGAGTGAGATAAGAGGCGAGATGACAACTGACAAACCCTGAGTAAATACAGCGGGATATTGGTAGCAAAGAGATTTTCCATAGCCAGTGGCCATTACAACGCAGTTGTCCCTTTTCTCTTCCAAAATCGACCGGATTATTTGCCATTGTAAAGGTCGGAACACAGTGTGCCCAAAATATTTTTTCAGAATATTACAGTGTTGCTCTTGTGGTTGTCCTTCTGCAAAAAGAGGAAAAGTTTTCAAAAGTAATATCAAACCCAATTTACTTTGTGAAAGGTCCCGATTAAAAAAATAATTACCTTTGATTGAGTGCGAACATCTCTGAAGAATTTTGGCAACATTTTGATTGTCAGGAACCATCTGAAACGTATTTATTATAGTATGGCATGTTACCGAAAGATAAAAAAAAAATTATTTCTAGAAATGAATACCTAGGTTAGAATTTGAAGAATAATTTAACATACATTTTCAATATTGCTATCCTGGTTGTCCTCAAAGAAGTCATCAAGCATATCCGAAATCATTTTCACATGTTTTACAACTTTGAAGGTTGGTTTTGTTTACAAACTTCATTTGACAGGACGTCCACTATTTTGATTGTGTACAATGATATACTTCGTTGTATAAAAAGTCATTAATGAAGTTGTTTTTTATGTTTTAAGTCTGTAACTGAAAATCGAGGATTGGCAAATAAGTGCATAAATGTATAATCGAAAACATATATCTGTAATCTAATCTAAAGTACTTTTGAATCGAAGTTTTTTTTTACTTTTGACTTTTGACAGACTGATGTTATAGGCGGTGAAATTAATAACTAAATAAGTCAACGTACATTTTTTTGATGTTTCATATTCTTTAGTACCAAGTAAACTGTGGTACCTCATTTCACCGCGCTCAATACCGAGTTGTAGAAATAATAATATAATAACTATATTATAAAATCATATATCACAATACTTCAGATTCTCAGAAAAGCAAACCGCGAAACCGCTCACCAAATAATTTATGATACGAACAGAGATCGCGCTTTTACCTGCTGGCTTCGTATCGGAATATTTAACCTCGCACAGCGCCTCCCCTTGACAATGCGGAAAAACATAATAATATGGGAAAATGGTGTGAATATTTGCTAGTTGCAAAATGGATGTACAGTCCGACGAAAATGTTTACACACTTTGTGGATAGTTAAGTCGGGGCCACAATGTTTTTATTTTCCGTGGCCCATGGAAAACAACAAACGTTGTGGCCCTGCCCCACGTTTATGGTAATGTTTGAGCTACGCCCATCGTTCACGTAGCTATTTTCAAGCGACGCTACCGCTACCTGTCATACTATTTTGCTAGTTTGCTAGCGGCGATTTCAAACACTAATAATCGTATGGAAAATACAGACGAGCGGCGATCGCGTCGCTTGAACGTAGCTCCATGGAAGAACGGCGGTATTGTTTGTGAAATTGGTCGCAAGAGACCGGCCTTTTTTACACACACGTACTGTGTACAAGGGCAATTTTCAAATTTTTTGTACAATATTTCGAATTATCTATTATCGATTTTCAGCGAAAATGAGAAAATCTATTTTTAATACCTGTAGGTATCCTACTTAATAGAAATAACATATTGTAATTTTTTTTAAATAATAAAAATTGTAAAAGCTTAATATTAATATTCCATTTCTAACAAGGCATAAACTCAAATTAGTGATAAAGCAAGACAAAATGCTGTTTCTCAGTGAAGTTTCGCGAACAGAAGAAGAAGATCACTGTCGGATGTGAATACATGATATTATTAGGCACCTTGTTGTTTCGTTGTTCGAGTCAACCCTTAGGCCTCGGTCAGAATGAACAGGCGGGTGGGTGCTCGCACGGGTGCTTGCGCAGTGGCGATAGTTCGTAAAATCGCCCATACCAGTCGCTTGTCGCGCCTTGCGTGGCCGCAACGGGCGTTTACGTGCGATTGATATTTTGCGCCCGCTGTCGCTACCGCGCAAGCCCCTCACTCTGGCCGAGGCCTCGGGCCGCGTATACATTACATGCATGGAAGGGACAAAGTAACCGCAAGTGGCGTTTCGCGCCGTTCACAGTTGCTTCATTCCTTTCTCATAATTCGTGGTTCGGTTCGCGTCACGTTGCATGCATATATACGCAGCCTAATAAGTGCGCATGCTAGAGGTACAAACCACCATATTAATATTTAATGTTTTCAGGACACTTGTTTGACAAAATTAACAAAGTTAATTATGAATGGAATGTAACCGAGATTAAAATAAAGTTTGCCTAAATCCCAGATGTATTAGTCCTATATCCTATATGAAAAACAAATTAAATAATAATACATATGTATGAGCGAAGGTTCTATGGTGGATTATGAATATTTTTAAAACCATGTCGGGTATTCAATTTTATTCTCTATAAATAAATAAAAGGCTCAGATATTTTATTAAATAGGTACTTATTGTGTTGCCATGTTCTGTAAATTCAAACAGATTCTCCTTAAATCATAAATGATTTAACGTGAAGATTTGCAAGTCTTCGCTTTCGGAACACTAGCGGGAAATTTCATCCCTCGTGAAACAAATATTTGTACAGCTTTATTTAACTTTGGATTATTATTTCATTTTGGCCAAAATTTCTACATAGCAAAGGGAAACTGGTTTATTGTGGGATCTATTCTAAATTTTGTGCCTCTAAGAAAAACACCCTTTATTAGCGGGATCGTATTTTCATGAGCGAAAATTTATTGAGATTTCGGGTAAATGAAATTTTGGCATTTATTTCGTGGAAAATTTAGCATTTTTTGGCCTTAAACCAAATGTGGATTGGTCTTGTTAATGGTTAATTGCCAGGGATCGAGAGCCTGAGTTAATTAAAAAAAATAGCAAATTATGACATCATGTATTGTGTGAGTGTTATGTGTATATTGTGTATGAGTGGTAGATGTTCTTAGTGTCACTCTGGTAAAATGCCACCTTTTAGAATCGAAAAGTTGCTTGATATGGCTTTCGCTATGTTTGGTGACCAGATCTGAATATCCAGTTGCTTGTCGACTTCCCTTGCCCATCTACATCCCCTTCCCCATCCCCATCCCCAAAGCTTCTCAACATACTCAAATTGGGGATTCCGTGGTCCCTCCGGTTACTGAACCCCGGGCAGATGGGACTCTTGTGCGACATTAAAATTTATGAATGACGTGTCGTTTTCGATATTTCCCGCGCCGCGTCCCTCTCCCCCCATAAATTAGCCATCTATTTTGTCTATGCCTTTGAATAAAGCACGTAGATCTAGTAACTATAATTATATCATCACAATTGGCTATACAACCCGTGGTGGGTCATGGCCTCCTCAAGAGTCTCCCTCCACTCATATCTGTTTTGTACCAGCTCTCTCCAGTTTGGAAGCTCCAAGGTACCTACTTAGGTAACTATAATTATATGTACATACTAATCTAGATTAGTATAATTTAATTATAATAATCTAGATTAGTGTAATTTAATTATAGTTGTTGTTTAGAAGTCAGAAGGAGTTTTATCTCCGATGGAAACAATAAAATTCGATGTGTTGTGTCGCCATTGTGTTCTTCTCTTTTCATTCAAAATTCCGACCGTTTCAGATCCTGACTAAATGGGAACACAGCACACGTGACAGTAATACATATGTGATGGGTTGCTACTCGCTCGTGTTGGTCCAATTTATTCCTTCCATTTTGAGAGGAATTAATTACAGTGACCCGATTCTCAAAGTTAAAATATGGTAATATAAGGTCAGTTAGAATAAACGCGCGCAACAGCGACCGTTGAATCCCCTTAATATTTCTCAATCAGTCTTTAAAATTATAAGTTAAAAGTTATAAGGAATTCTAGTCAAACAGGCATTCCGCACTTCTACCGATTTATAAGCATGTACGTATCTCTTGAACACTTTCAGTTTTGAAGTTCCTAAAAAAATATATGTTATTTTTTAAGATAATATCCGTATATTGTTGAGCCGAATCGGTAATTAGGTATAGATATTATTATTTTTTGAAATTGATAAACAAATGTTTAAGATAAGACTTTTACGCATAACACAAAGTGTAACAATTATTATAAGCAATAATTATTAGCCTGAAACACTCAGTAATTGTTGAATGAAACACTATTAGCGAGTATGATAAGCCGCCGTAGCCGAGATAAGCCGCCGTAGCTTAGAGGACAGAGCTCCTGACCGGCAATCAGAGGGGCGTGGGTTCGAGTCCCGTCGGCGGCATGTATCTTTTCTCGGGAGTTTTTTTCAATATGGATGAGTGTTTCAGGCTAATAATGATTGCTTATAATAATCGGTAAGTATATGATATTCACTGGATAGAATCATTTCACTGGATGGAATCCATGTTCACTCCTTCCTCTCCTCAAAAAGACCCTCCACACGGCATCTTCACAGATGACATATTGCCTCAAGGAAATTATTTTCCTGGGCCTCCTGTGTGGAGTTAATGTAAAAAAAAATAGAAAAAAATTCCGAAGTATGCTACGAAAATTATTAAAACACATTTGGTTCTGTTATTTAGCATGTTATAGCTATGAAAAAATTCACATTTAGCAACCGTCGAGAGATGTTTGCTCTATTTTAAACGATTCGTGTTTTATTAAACAATTTCACAATATTATCGTTTCTAATATTAGCGCGTTCCCTCTAACATTCGTATCTACGTGTCTGCCCTTCTTCTTCCTTTTGAGCGCCTACTACCGGGGCTTATTACGTAAATAAAGAAAAAAAGATCGACAAGTAGGTAGATTACAGGGGCTTAACCATCTACCAAGATTGGGGGGGGGGGGGGGGGAGCTTAAATTTTTATAGACCTTAAAGGGAAGGAACAAGGAAGTAGTCAGAATAAACTAGAAATATTAGCAAAAGAGTTGACGTGTACCCGGCGTTGCTCGAGGTTGAACAGGAAATATTGTTCATAATTAAGTAGGTAGGTTTTGGATTTGATTTATTAAATAATTTTGAATTTGGGAGA
This sequence comes from Limnephilus auricula, assembly GCA_951813805.1. Lineage (NCBI taxonomy): Eukaryota > Metazoa > Arthropoda > Insecta > Trichoptera > Limnephilidae > Limnephilus > Limnephilus auricula. The sequence goes on from OX638394.1 coordinate 21,139,463, forward strand.
CGGGTATGATTACCACCGCCCCGGGAACCATTTACTGGATAACCAACACCTCTGCTGTAGGTCACCCAAAGTGGCTCGCTGCGTTTGGTGACTTAGCAGAGGTGCCCGGGTTAATGGGGTGAGATTTGTCCAAATCCTGGCGGCGGGTGCGTTTGCCCACCAACTGCGTGGCAGGTAGACCTTTTGACCCCTCCAGCAGGTCTCTCTCGGAACATCGCCCTGCACAGCAGTGGGAGGGATAGATTCATACGTTCATCACTCCTGGGCACACTGACCCTCATATACCTACCCACCCCTCTTACATTTTTCCTTCCCAGAACTTTCTCTCCTTCCTTTCTTAAAAAGTTTTTTTCGCAGAATTCTCAAATATGACATAGGCCCTGGAGGGAATTATTTTCCTCAGGGCTTCCTGTATAAAAAATTAAACTTACTTTTTGGATTCGAGGTCTACTGTTCACATAACTATTCTTACCTATTAGGTATGTATAAACTCATATTATAGAATACTTTCGTTGAGTAAGTACTTACCTAGTTCAATTATTACCTTATATAATAACTTTAATTAATTTAAGGTTCCGGTAGCCCCACCCGTTTAATTAGGTTCAAATATCACCTGAACCCCTTGGGGTTTCCCCGCTCTACCACCGCTGTACGTATGGGATAACATGTGTTTACGGCTTGTAATTTATGCATAAAATGCGCCTCTAGGTTCCATTTTCCACCATGCGCCCTAAATCCATGCCCGTTGAACCGGGTCTTACCTGTATTCATATCGGCCGTACTTGAAAATCCCATCAGCTAAATGTATTCGAACATTGTACAACATAAGCATGACTGAAGCTCGTTTTATCTTTTCTTGCTGCTCTATTCACCCGGGATTACAAACCTTGTTATATAAATATATACTTATTATTTTAATGAATCATTTCTCAATCCTTTTGGCGAAGCGACCCCGTTGAAATCCAAAAATAGAGTTAAGACCCTCTGACTATATATTTTAACGTTTATCAAAAGATAACATTAATTACAAGAAAAAGATTATGTGTTAATACTTCCCACGGGAGACAAGTTCGAACTACAAGGCATGTATAATATTGTTCGCTCTTAATTAGTTAAGAGCCATTGACCAGCGGCTGAGAATAAAAGTTTTAAAATGCTTGCAACTGTACAGAAAGGTTCCAATTAGAAAGGTCTATTATTCCCCGTATCAAATTTTTTAATTAAAAAAATTAATATCGATTTATTTTATTCAAAACTTGCTTTAAAATATACCTACATTCGAGTAAGCAATAACAATGCTCAAAACGCACGATGATAAATTATTAAATATCGTGTACTTCTTGTAAGTATTTTTTGATCATAAGTATTTATGATTTTTCAATAATGTCTCTAATATTTTAGTTTGTAAGACCTCAAATAAATAGAAAACTGAGGTATTTGCTTCACAAAACACGTTCTTGGATTTATTTTTTAATGATTTTAATTTAACTAAAAATATAATTCTGAAAACTGTCTTCACTAAATTATGTATTGATTTATTTTTTCTGTATTATTATATGATTTGAAATTTGTGTTGTATAAGACAATTGAAAATTGAACAAATCTGCCAACGACCAACGGTATAACCTTAGTATATTAAAAATAAACTTAGTTTTTCAAATTTAAAAAGTGCGTTTATCACATAAAATAACAATATTTCAAAATCAATTTATGTTTTTTGGTAAAAAAGAGTCGATACGTCTAGAATTTGATTTAAAAAGGACAATTTTTTTGTATTCTCTGGTAATACCCTCTTAACTAAGTTACGAAATCTTGATGCGTTTACTTTAACTTCGTGAAAATCGTGTTATTGATCGCGTATTGGAGAACATGAAAAGTACTTAAGCGGAATGAAAAATCAGACAATAGTATTTTAGAAAAGATGGGTTCCCAACCGATTTTATGAAAATGTTGTTGAAGCTTCGAAATTCCCCGAAGAGATTCACAACTAACTAACTAAATAAGGACTGACAAAACTCTACTATAACCTTTGTCTCAAGATTTTGATAAGTTTTGACTTGCATGACGATGTTAATTTGGAAGCTTAGTAACGAAGGCGTTGAAAAAATTTACCCCGTTAACCGCTTATTATGTTTTTGCGAAAATGTCTGTTATCACTTGAAAATAATGTACTTATTTGTGTTTCAAATTTCGATAGTACAGGAGTGTCGTTCATCTGCCCTGATCATATAATGTTGTCCGAAACGTTGGCTAAAGAAGGAGATAGCGCAACACTGCACAACACCCCAAAAATAAATAACTAAAAGGCTATAGGAAGTTTAAAAAAAATTATTAAGGCGATGCACTACTAAAAATAAGATAGCTTGGAATTGTTTTAGATTCTTTAATTGCGAGTAGAACACATATTTGACTTTGAAATAATCGAGTATTTTTTTGATGACTCTTTTTATAAGCCAGAAAAATCAAACCTATAAAAACTGCTTTAGTGTTCAAAATCTCGATTTCAAACCCCCTTTCGGTGATGGCTTTATTATATAAAGTGAAAATATAAATTATTTAATAAATTATCGTACACATTTAAATATTTGTGCCTGAGCTACGCAAAATAGAATAAATCAAAACAGGCGGCTGGTGTTAAACTGGAATTTAAACCTTATCACCATCTACCTAAGGAATGTTATTGTTAGCGGTCTGATCCCGAATTTTACGCGATGTGGTGCGTCGGTTTAACAATTAAAAAACACCAATTGTTTTTAGGCGTATTTGATGTGTTCTAAGAATGAAACTGTTATTTGTTCCAATATTTTAATAATTAATTAGAAAGCAACAGAGATAAGAACGAAATGCCCCGTCAAATTAAAACGCGAGCATTTCTGTTTTTGAACGTGAGATGAAAGGAAAGATATCCAACGTTAATTAAAAAGGTCAACTCAGATCTTTAAAGAAAATACACTATTTAACAAAAGGCAAAATTTGAGCGAAGATTTATGCTGTTATATTTTTTATGTATGCTAAAATATTAACAATATCCAGAACCGGCCATTTAACTTAACTTTATAATGCAATTGCTTTAATTAATTTTGTATTGCTCGACGTTACGTTAATTTATTTTTCCGTTATGATGGTAATCATTTAATTTATTCAGATACAAGTAAAAGCAAATTATTAGAGCAACTCCATGGAAATTTGATTAATTTTATTGAGGACCAATTATGATTAATCGAGATATAATGCTTCGGAAAACCCCGAAACATTCAATTATTCTTCATTATGTCATATGAGTATTACGTGTTGGTTGCAAAGTAGAAGTTATTTGCTGGAATGTTAAGGCCTTGTATTCGGATTATTCAGGGATTTAAAGGAAACATTATAGGTTAATATAAAGCAATGTTGGTTAGTTGATTCACGAAATTTTATCACAGCATATTGACTGCGGATTTCAAAACAGATCTGTTTAGTACAGAAAATTTAATCGGATAACTTGCATTCGAAAACTAAAAACATCTCTTGAAACTTGTTTTGTAGTTCAAGTCCCGCTTTCTTCTCCGTGATCTTAAGATGAAACCCGATGGTGAAGAAATTTTAAAAATAGATTTTACTAAATTGTTGCTGTCGGTGTTGCTCTTACCCCACAGGATATTGAGCGAAAGGGACAATGCACCTCGGGCTACAAATATCTAACTAAAATCGAGGTTTTGTATTCCCCACTTTTCTCCTCCAAAAGTGGACTGATTTTCGATTTTTTTTTACCAACTACATAAGAAAAAACTATTCTATGTCTGTACGTTTTCCTTTTTCAAAAAAAAACATTGTATAGTTTGTATACTGAACGTCTTTTGACGGCGTTTAAGCCCGTCAATTTTATTGATTTTTGAAAGGTCATAACTTCTATAAAAAGTAATTTATCAAATAAAACAAAAAGTACCGACACGCTAGTATTTGATATCTATTTTATGTAAAAACAATATTTTCTCTAGGGTTAAAATCCAGAGAGATAAATAGGGAATACGTTTGTATGTAAAAATCACCGCCGGGTATCCCCTTAAAAACTGAAATAATGTAGGAGGTAAGCAGGGAAACCTTCAATAAACTCTTTTCAAATGTATCCCCTGTTGCTTATGGCCTATTGGGTCCCTGTATGCCGGAGGGTTATCTATAATATTATTCACTCACTGTGACAAGGCAGGAGGTTGACATAACATAATAGCGTCTTCCTGCTTTATGTTCTTTATATCAGTTTTTTTTTACATGTGACCTATTATATGACATATAATCTTATTTTAGGGTTATTGTGTGAGTGTAGAATATTGACATAACCCTACTTATATACTCCCGAAACTCCGTTTGGTTATATGGAATAAGGAGATAGAATGCTTTTATTTGGTTGGTGTATTTAAGATGACCAAATAGTAACCATCAATTTATTTATTTTCCTTTTTAATTTTTAATTTTTAATTTCATTCCAAAACTCCCTAGGCCAAAGTTTTGCCAAAACCCAAAATTCCTTTAGAACAATTTTCTTTCTGTCCAATCTAGAAACTAGAATCTAGATGTAGAGTATTATATTTTTTATTCTGGAGCCTTACTCTAACTCGAGTTTGAAAGTCTCGAAAAGTTTGTTGATGGGACTTTTTTTATTCCATATATTTTTGTGAAAATCGTTTGTCGTGGCAACATGTACATTTTGAGGGATAAAACTTGAATTTGTTTCAGAAATGGTACACTTAATATTTTCGATGGAAAAAGACAATTTTGTAGATGGAAAGGGGGCTTTCGTCAAGTAAACATATTTGTACATGCACAATACAAAAAAGGAAAATAAGACATTTCGCACCTGATATATTAAATAAATAAAAAAATCTTGCCAACTCTTCTGTCTTTTTCTGAATTCTTCTGAAGTTTTTATTTAAATTTTCTAGTGCATAACTTTGATACTATAAAGTTTCACATAATACAGAAGTTTTTGTTAGTTACGAATTACGTGTAAGTGGTGCTTGAAGGTACCATTTTATTGGATCGTAACTGTAGAAGAAACAGGGAATATGTCAAAATATTTTGTATCCATTTTGATTTTGCTACGCTATATAATGATTGCTACGTAGGAAAATAAATGCAAAGTAACTATAAAAAAAATATTGTAATCAAGGCGTTTCATTGTCAATAAGATATGTTATTTAATTTAAAAAAATATTATTAACACGGAAACTAAACAGGTAAATGTTAAACCTAACCTAAAAATAATTGAATGTAATTTTTTGTGTGGCTTTTAAAGATATTTTTCGAAGTTTGTCCTATTAAGAGCTAATAAGTTGATTATTGATTTATATTCAAATTAATATTTTAGCATTAATGTGTTGCAGTACTCAAAATAATTGAAAATAACAAACTCCTAACCAATACTCAAAATAATTGAAAATAACAAACTCCTAATCTAGATCAAATTAATATTAAACAGTAGTTAACGTTAAACAATAATGAAAATACTGCTATGAGACTCTTACAACGTAGAAGGAAACTATTATATTTTTAATACACAAAACTGTAGTACGAAGTCTCGTAAAATATGTAAGTTTTGTTATGCTGAACAAAACACTGCATAAATCTGCATATTTTTATAGGATGATACATTTCAACATTGAGCAATGCGAGCTTTTCCATGAAGAAACGGAACGTTTTGAATAAGACCAATTTTAAAACTAAGTATTTATTTATCAACCAAAACCTTAGAAAATAAAGTTTTTTTTTAGGTTTTGTTTGATAAATGATTAATTGGCACATATAAAACTCACACACAATCCTTTTACATTGCACAAAACTAAAAATAAAAATTAATACAAAATTTTACATTTTTCAAAGTTTAGTCAACAAAACTACAAATAGGTAAATATATTTTTAAATAAATTACCAGAAAAGATAATATAATAATAATAACTTCATAGTATTCAAAAGAAAACTAAGCTTACTGAAAGTTAAAAAAATACAGGGGTATTATTATTATTATAAAAAACACTCCTGTATAGGTACACAAACACAGCCTTTTAAGAAAGGTTCATCTAAATTAAAATATGGATAATTATTTTTCACAAAATAAAGTACATATTTTTTAATTAATCATCAAAAATTAGTATTATGAAATGTTACATTATCTACAAAAGAGTTTTATTTTTAATTTTTTATAGGAATATCGCACAAGAGTCCCAACGGCTTCCGTCTGGAGCCAATAAGACTATAGCATCCGCAATTGGGGTATATTGTGAGGCTGAAAGTAATCGGGAGGGGAAGGAGATGGGGAAAAGGAAGGTGGGGAAGTAGATAGTTATTCAGATCTGGTCACTAAACATGGCTAAAACCATTTCAAGCAACGTTTCAATTCTGAATGGTGATCTTACACCAGTGCGATACTGAGAGTGTCTTCCACTCTGGAACGTGCCGCAAATAAATTAATTGTGCTATATTATGTTTATTCTGTTTTATTGGTTTTGCATCGCACATAATTAACCCGTTTAATCACTCGTTTATTGTGAGTATTTATACCTATACGAACAAACTTACTTTTTTATGTTATACTTTCTTTTATTTACTATTTCAGGCTTATGTTAAATTGAAACATCGTTTTAGTATTTACCTAATTTGCACAAAATTTTATTATCGTACTGTTTTCTTAATAATAATAATAATATTTGGATGACTTATATAGCGCCGTTTTCGTGAAAAATCACCTCAAGGGCGCTATACAAATTTCAATACATTTCTACAATCTTACTTCTAACTACAGACTAGACAAACATAAAAGCCTATGGCTAAAACATTGCATCCATCGGTTCTTCGATCAGTGGTACAAAACTATATGTACAATGCATCTGACTAATTAACGCGATGCTGCCTAAAAATGTATATGTATTATTGATTTATTTAGGTATTTTTTTTAATTAATTTTTTTAATTAGGAAAATATACAGGACCATACTTACCTAATAGCTCACTTGAGATTAAAGTTTAAAGATGTTTATTTAGAGAAATTTAGATACAGTTTGCGCGCAGAGGACATAATAGCGAACACATATTCTTGGAAAAATCATTATTTAATCCTGGTCTATATTTTAATACTAATATATAATTTGTTCTTTAATGAAGGTGTTTGGGAAAAGCAAAATTCATTGATGGGCGGTGGAGTAGTACAAGATTTGAGTAGAATATTTATTTTCTTAAATTAAGTCTCTCGGATTGCTGTGAAGGCTTCGAATGATGTTAATCTAATAAGAAAATATGATTTAGATATATTATAGGCAATACACGATACAGGTAAATTTATTTAATTTAATGGTATGAGAGCCTAAATAAGTAGGTTTTTGGTTTTGACCTAAATTCTGTTGGGCTTGTTATATGCATTCCAAGCCTTATGCCCTGGTACTTTGAATGCGCGATCTCCAAACTTAATATTTGGCTTTTGTTTAGGTTCTATCAATTATTTTTAATTGATAAACTAATGTTCAAGACAAGATTTTATGCATAGCACAAAGGGTAACAAATCTTCCGAGAAAAGATTGTTTCAATGTGGATGAGTGTTTCAGGCTGATAATTATTGCTTATAATAAATAGGTTCTATCGCTCTACCTAGAGCTGATGATGTTCCTGATCTATGGATTGACTCCCTTGGACCAGTGTTTTTCAGGACGCATAGTTCAAATATGTAAAGTGGGGCCATTTTATTGATGGATTTAAACACCATCCAGCACAGTGTGTACTGGATTCTTTCAGAGCTAAGCCAGTGAAGGTTGTGAAGATGTTCTGAATGTTCTGACTCCGGTTGTGAGCCGTGCCGCTGCATTAAACACGGATTGAAGTTTGTCGGTTTGAAATTTCGGAAGGCTAGCATAAATGCCGTTATACTAATCGAGACGTGAGACTACATAAGAGTTGATGAGTAATTTTGTTGCCTCTGTAGGAAGGTTTCTTCGGACTGATTTGAGTTGTGTTGTTCAAAAATCCGATGCTTACAGTCCTATTTATTTGACTTTTAAGCGAAAAGTCCGAGTCTAGATTAACCCCAAGAAGTTTGACTGTTCTCTTTGGAATAATATTGCTGCCAGAAATGGAAATAGGTGAATCGTCTACCAAATGTTGCCGTTTGTTTATGGGGCAGCACAGAGAGACTCGGTTTTAGATGGGTTCAGTTTCAGCTTGTTTGAAGACATCCAACGAGTTATTGCTTCTAGGCATTCAGCTACACGGATTTTGAGACTGTTGATTTTGTTTGGAGTGCAGTAAAAATAAACTTGCTGATCGTCAGCGCAGCAGTGAGACAAGAGACCAAATGACCCAATTATTTTAGCGACATAATTTGTAAAAAGGATGAAGAGTAGTGGACCTAAAGAGGATCCCTGGGGTATCCCTGAAGAAAGTGCAGCGAAGTTAGTTAGTTTATTTCCAACCTTCACGGCTAGTAAGCGATTGCATAGATAGGATGCCAGCCAATTTTTGACGTCGGAATTCAAACCAGATGTTTTCTCTAATCTTTCAATGAGAAAGTTGTGATCAATCGTGTCAAATGCTGCATTCATGCCTAGGAGTGAGATAAGTGCTAATTTTCCTGACTCTATGGCAAGAGTTATATCTGACGGCATACGAAGTAGTCCGGTTTCTGTTGAGTGGAAAGATTAAAAAAAACTTTTGAATTTTTAAAAATTCACACACATAGAATTTTTTTGATTAATAGTTTCATACACCGCCTACTGGTTAATACGGAATATTTTTTATTCAAACTGTTAGATTTAGCTATATTATTACGGATATAAGTTTTTAAGTCGTGGGAAATGAAAAAACATGCAAAAAATATGCATTTAACATTTTATGATGAATCTGATGAAAGAAATCTTCGCCATATTTGGCCATATTCTATTTACAATCTCATAGAAAACACACACATTTTCACATCTTCCATGGTACCAATTCTAAAATATTAATAAAGATTGCCATACCGCAAAAATCGAGGCTAGAAAATTTTGAAGCTACCACGAAATCTGGGCGTGTTAGGTAAACACTCATTTACCGGAGTTTTGGAAATAAAATGACGTAAAAAACATGTTGCTAATTTCAGTAAATATTTTTTATAAATTTTATTAACTTTTTTATCACAAACCATGTTACACAAACATAGCGTAGCCGCTAAACAACTTGAAAACTGGGATGTTTTTCTTGCTTTGACGCGAGCAGGCGCTACGAAAGGGGCACTTTATTTTATATCACAAACGATGTTACACAAACCTAGCGTAGCCGATAAACTACTTGAAAACTGGAATGTTTTTCTTGCCTTGACGCGAGCAGGCGCTACGAAGGGGGCACTTTCTTTTGTATCACAAACCATGTTACAGAAACCTGCCGTAGCCGCTAAACTACTCGAAAAATCAAAATCTAGGTTAGGTTATAAGTGTTTAATTTTACGATTATATTGTATGAATGAGCTCAACCAGAAAGTAGGTAGGTACTGTACCTATACTCGTTGACAAGAATTTTTTTTATAAGGTTGGTACTATCGGCAAATGTCATATTTGATTGTGTTTGATTATCTATTGATTAAAAAAGGAACGCTCCGTATTATCCGTGTATCGAACTTCGACAAGAAATATTCCGTATTATCCGGTAAGCGGAGTAGTAAACATTTACCTTTTTTTGGAATGCATAACTGTAGTACTCATTTTCCTTTCTAATATCCTCTGACCGAAAATGCATATAAGTGGGTCATTCATTAATAAAAATGTTGTCAGCAGGAAAACAGATAAGATAGATAACAAAATATATTTGATTGATCATTTTCTACGTTTTCTTAAAATTCTTGTTGCAAAGGTAGAGTATAGGCGCTGTGCATCGCGTATTGCAGATTCCAGTCCTTTCGAGAAGGTGGTCAAAAATAAGAATTCGGCGTAGCGAGGTAGATAGGTGCAGCGGTATCAAGGTACATGACGACCGCTCAATACAAAGGTACTAGGTAGGTCGCTATAAGTATACAAAATTGTTAGATATACTAAATTGTTTAACACGAGAAAGTGTATGATCACGTTCATATCTTCCGTTGGGAAAGTAAAAGGAAATTGTTCAGCGACTACAGGGCAAAATGAAAATAATATCCCTCTTGGGAAATTACACAATTTTCTAGGTAAACAAATGAACCGTAAACAGTTAACATGCAACATCCAGATATTCACTAGAATAACAGAAACATCCATTCCAAGAAGAAAATGATATAAAATAAGAGTAAAATGTTAAAGTAAAAATTATGTAGGTACGTACTATTAAAATAGTGGAAAAATCTCAAAATTCAAAGGAGATTTTTGGAATTATAATTATAGTCAATTGTTTTTTTCTCTTATATTTAAGACAAATATCTACTCCCTGACCATTCACGATGGGTCAGTTATATATTTTTTACTCATGTGGCATGGGTAATTAGATAAAATAATTCATAGATATATCTAATTGAAGAAGATAACAATATTAATAAATCTAAACGAAACATGACATAAAACAAGATACAGAAAACACCAGTCGGTCGTTTCAATGGCCGAGTAGTTACAGACGTTGTCCTGATAATTCAAGTCAAATCCTGGGTTCGATTCCCAGTTGCGACCATCACCTTTTTATATTTTATTATTTTCTACTTCAATAATTACGTATTACAGTGATGAGTTGTTATGGCTTCAAAAAATATTCCAATAAATAAAATAACTAAGTATTTACTTTCAAATTAAGCCTAAAATCAATATAAACAGTTGTACCTAACTTTTGAAGTACATATTCTTGTGTTTTAAGTTTATTAATTAAGTTAATGAAGATAATATTAGCGAAAGTCAATCGAAAATCCGAAACAGAAATTTCTGTTTCGGATTTTCGATTGACTTTCGCTAATATTATGAAGTTCGAATTTCGCTAATGAATGAAGATAATATTATAATTTGAGGTTTAACTCTTTAAGTTAAAAAGTTAAAAATAAAAATAAAAATATTAATTAAGTACTTAAATTTTTAAATTATTTTATAAACAATAGCTGACCCGGCAAACTTCGTACCGCCACAGAATCAATAAATGTTGTGTTTAATTTATTAGCTGAAATAAATTATGTTTTTATTAAGCTTAAATAAATAGGTACCTACTCTAAGTTCAAAAAATGAAATTGAGCTGTTGACTAAGCACGAAATGTTCGGCACACTATAACATTGACAGTTCGAATTGATTCAAATATTGTCGACCAACGCATTTTATTTGAAAAGCCCAGAAAAGCCGTTCCATACAAAATATATGAAAAAATGTATTTTCTTCACAATTATTTTTCCCGTAATTTTTTCCGATGTTTTAATAGTTATTCTGTTAATCGGGACGGAGACAAATCCAACAAATCAAAGATCATAAAAATCGATTCAGCCGTTCTTGAGTTATAAATGGTGTAACTAACCCGACTTTGTTTTATATATTAAGATAATGGCGCTTCTCCCCAAATTAAACACGAGAAATCATTTCTCTATTGAGATTGGCAGTTCAGCTAAAAACTAAGTTTTGTAATTATCATTTAAGTATCTGTGTTTTTATGTGAAATATAATCTCTATGTATGCACGTTTAATAAATAAATTGTTTTTCTTTCTTTAGTTGGTCATCAATTTCAAAATGTACTCCGACAAGCCACATAAATCTTTGTGGAAAAATAACAATTTATCGTAACGCGTTTAGCCGAGTTGAGTACGATCGTGAATACGTCTAAACTAATGAATTCATTCCTTTCACCGCGGGACAGAGGGTTCGAAGCTTGGCGTTTTCACAAAGACCTGCACCGCTGTAATCACTAAGTATAAGTGAGCTCGAACACAGGTTTAATTATAAGTTCATCCATTCGATGTCAGTTTACCTAGGGGGTAACTCGGGACGAAAACCACGCTAACTGATCAATGCCCATTTCTGCGTTCCCAGTTGCCGCTGGCTCCCATAGTTCAGTTGAATGGTTACCGGAGTGGGTTCAAATATTTCAATCAATGGCTGAATTGAAATTGATGAACCATAGCCGGTGCTCTAGAGGAAAACCAGACTCACTGGGAAATATTATTATCGGAATATGAACGCTTAAAAATGCTATTGAAAGAAGTATTTAAAAGGACAACTTGTAGGTGTGCAGCGTATTTGATATATGACTAGCTGACACAGAATCAATAAATGTTGTGTTTAATGTATTAGCTGTTTGAATTAATTCAAATCATGTCGATCAACGCACGAAAAAAATATATGAAATTTTATTTTTCTTCATAATTATTTTTCCCGTGATTTTTTCCGATGTTTCAAAACGTCTCAACCGCAACCTTGCAATCTCGTAACCATTGTAACTAAGCATATAATATTTATTTCTGTCAAAATAGACGACAAGACTGCATGGCACTTGAGATTGACATCATAAAAGTATCACTGAAGAAGAAGATAACACTAATAATCTAAACGAGAATATGAAAAAGAACAAGACACAGAAAAATAAAAAAGATAACGGTCGCAACTGGGACTCGAACTCAGAGCTTCTCGTTTTACCGGGACAAACGCCATACCAATAAGGCCACTGCCACCACTCATTTAAACGTCATATTTGTCAATCTCATATTAAAAATTTCAGAATTAATAATATTATCTTCGACTAGTTTCATATTATCGGCAGCGGCCTATTTTTATTAGAAACAAGTATTCTATGAATTGGTTTCTCCGTTATGTTTTATTTTACTGTATCTTGTTATTTTTCATATTTTCGTTTAGATTATTAGAATTATCTTATTCTTCAATAATATATCACATTGATGGGAATGACCTTGAAAAGTTATAAAAATAGAGTTGTTCCAATAAAAAATATCATAAAAGTACGCTCATAAATAAATTTATATCATATAATATGTTTTCATTAATTTATTGTTTGTTCTATGTTAAACATAATATATATACCATCCATTCCCGTATCCATCCTTGTTGAAACGTCGGCGTATGCTGGGAGTCAGCATGAGTCACGTGAAGATTTTGCAGGAAATGTATGGACCTGTGCGAAGCATGTCTGCCTCTTTTGAAAGCCGACATGATTTCCACACTTCAGAAGGCCGACGACTTTTTAGGTAATCATTTTTTAAAGAATTATTATTATTTAATTAATTAATTTTCTTCTTTATTCTGTGGTAGAGACCACGAAAAATAAATTAATAAAAAATTTAAAAAATTCTTCAAGATTTCGCGGTATCTTTAAGCTAAATGATAATAATATATCGTATAAGTTCACTGTAAGATGTCTCCATAACGCCATAAAATTAATTTGTCTTTCCACTTTCGTACGATTTACAAAAGGGACATAAATTACATTAGAAGGATTATTCAATTTTATTAAAAGCCCGTGGTCGAGCTTCCGGGACGGTAGATTCACTTAAAAGGATATTTAATAAACACAGTAACGATGTTGGATTAGGGACCCGTGCTTTATCTACGGACCCGTGTCACTGCTGACAACATTGTGAGAATGAATCATTATGTTTTTACGTGTATGGAATTATCCGCTTCTACGAGTCGGTCTGTACGCGGATACCTCTTTTCGTTTCCTCGTTAATTAAACTTAACCGGTTTTACTTTGCCACTTTAATAATATACGGTATACAACACGGTTTTTTGCAACAATCTTTTTAATGATTTTTTAAGATTATTAATGTTATCTTCTTCTTCAATGATATATTTATTGATGGAAATAACCTTCAAAAGTTATAAAAGAGAATTGATCTTATAAGAAAGTTATTTGTTTGGTAACGCTCGATTCACCTGTTGGTCGGAGAGTTGAGCGTATTTGTACATTTGAGGAGTGTTGAGCCAAAATTTCTCAAAGCTAATAGTTGATCTGTAGGATCGTGAACAATGGACGAAAGAGCTGCTCCGGCTCTTGGGCTAGCTTTACATTTGTAAGTTTTTTCCTAAGTTCAACACTTCTGGTCAATGGGCACATTGGATTTTCAAAATGCAATATGCCCATTGGACAGAAGTCGTAAATTTACGAATAAACTTACAAGTGTAAAGCTAGCCTTGCAGTTGATTTTTTGATAGTTTCTACTACTCTGAAAGTCAAAATGTAATACATATTTATAACAAAGTTGCACTGTCTAATAAAAACATATATTGTTCGAAGTTCATAAACTTTGTTGTTGACATGACCTCCAAAATACGAAAAATTTCATGGGTTTAACATTGGAGAATAATATATTTAACCTTCTTGGGTTTAACATGTTTAGCGTTGTAATAAATTCTTAAAATGTTTTAAACCGCAAATATTGTTTTTTGAATGGAAATGCACAGCGCACCCTTTCATTAAAGTACCCTTCGTTTAATAAAACTCTACGCACATGTAAATTGGTTACCCAGAGCCAAGTCCATTTTTACTTTGAAGCTCACAATGCCTAAGTAATGGGACATTTAAATGGGTCATAGACATTGTCGTAATAAATTAGAGAATTTTCAGAAAGCTATGTGAATTATGCTATTATGTAATGTTACGTTACAAAGAGATAAGAATATGATGTTGAAAAACCCGTGAAAATTCACGGCAAATGTAATCTTTAAAGATCATTGGAGATTTAGATTTAGATCTGTCAAAAGTGTGAACAAAAGAAACACACCTTTCACATGTAGATTTTTTATTCAATTAATAAAATAATGTTGTTACTTTACTATTTTACCGATTGGTTTTCACAATCAATTCCAATTTTTTAAATTGTAAGTTAAATGGAAATGAATAATTTTATGCATCACATTACATTTCATATTACGCACATCATCACAGACAAATGAAATTAATATTTTTGATGAGTTTTAATATTTTAGAATTGTTATTTATCGCCCAGTGCGAAAATGGTTCGAAGGCATAAATAAAAGAGCTGGCAAATTGTCAGGGGAATTGAAACGTGTGGCATTTCAAAATGAAGATTTATTAAATTTTATGAACACGAAACAACGTCGGGGCAAACATGTACTAAGCGAGTATGAACCATAACTACTAAGCTATCAATTTTATTGTTCTATTGACTGACAAGTTTTGTTATACATATATTCGAAATAGTAAATAATTATTCAGCAGAATAACATGATTTGTAATCACGAAGATGGATTTTCGATATCATGTCAAAACATGAAAGCGACACTGGAATTAACAAATATACTGAATGGTTTTACGACTTAATTACATTTGAACCATCCAACTCCACATGGCGAGGACTATCAATATCACTGTTGACTAACAGAGAGAACGTGGATGGAAGCTGAGCCTACTGAAGCTTCCTTCGATGTAGTAGTTATATTGATGGAAGTTTGTAATGTAATTTCTTAGCTTCAGAAATTTATATCCCTAGTAAATTAATGATTGTAATTATTATATTGGATTTTAGTCACACTTAAATAAAAACCAAAAAAACATATTTGAACAGGTAGGTACCTACCTCCGCACATTCTTCTTCCCCATATCCATCATCCCTTCGGACTACCTTCATAACATACGAACATACCCCAAGACGGACTGTCATAGTTTAAGACGGTTGGGAGTCTTGTGCGTAATTAACATAACAAAAATACAATACTGTAATAGTTATGAGTATATTTCCTAACACATTGTTTGCAAATAACTTAAAAGAGTTGAGAGAATTTTTCAATAACGGCAATGAAAACAGAGGAATCCGGTGGTTTTGAGGGGAAGACTAAATTAAAGAGAGTTTTTTTTACATTAGCTCCACACAGGAGGAAAATACTTTCTCTCAGGGCCTATGTCATCTTTAAGGATGCTGTGTAGGCTATTCTGAGGAAGTTCTGGTAAGTAAAAAGGTATCATGAGTGGGTAGAAATCTGTCCAGGAGTGGCGGACGTATGAATCTCTCCCTCCTACTGCAGTGCAAGGCATGTTCCGAGAGAGTCCTGCGAGAGGTCAAAAGGTCTCCCTCAACAAGACTCTCCCGATCCGGCCTGTAGTTGGTGGGCAGAAGCACCTGCCGCCAATATCCGCCGCCAATATCCGCCGCCAATATCCGCCGCCAATATCCGCCGTCAATATCCGCCGTCAATATCCGCCGCCAATATCCGCCGCCAATATCCGCCGGACACACCTCACACCATGAACCGGGGCACTCCTGCTAAGTCACCGTACGTCGCGAACCACTTGGGGTGACCTAAGTCAGAGGTGTTGCTTATCCAATAATTGGCGGCGGTACCCATTCCCGCCTCCCAAATACAACCGGATCCTCGTTTCATCGGATGAATGTAGAGCGAACTAAAGATGAAAATCCGATGGAATAAAATCAAGAAAAATGGGCGACTGAATATCTGATTTGCACTTTTATCAGGCAAAAGCATTCTCCCACAAAACGGTACGAAAATATAGGGGCCTATACGACCGGTTTAAAAAAACAAAATATAATGTCGGATGTTTCGATTTTTTGTACTCGAAAGTTCCATGTAATTTAAAATTTATAATACAAACTTTTAATACATTATTGATAAAAAGACGTTTTCAATAAAATACTAGCGTCGAGTCACAAATCATTATTCCATTTTATTTTGTTTGAAATTTGGAGGGTACCCAGTAATTGCTAATTCTCGGATTTGGGCCTCAAATTTTACGACCGTATGTATGTTTAAACATCTGACAGGCCGAGAATCAGCGTTTAGAGCTTCCGGTTATATGTAAAGAAATCAAAATAGCGCAAATTGTGGATTGAATGGCGACGTTAAATATGACGCGAGTTACTTAGATCTGGAACATTGAAAGTTCGTTGACATTATACCTTTACAATTTGGGAGACGGGAATGGGTACCGTCGCCCCGTGAGGTTTGTCTAGGTCTTGGTTGCGGATGATCTGGATACAGTGAACCCCAGATCCCTACTCAACATTAATACCTTTTTCCTTCCCAGAACTTCATCTCCTTCCTTTCCTTAAAAACACCCTCCACACAGCATCCCCAAATATGACATAGGCCCTGACAGAAATTATTTTTTGTCAGGGTCTCCTGTGTGCAGCTAATGTAAAAAAAAAAAAATACCTACACAAATTAATATTGCCTTGGAAACGAAAAACTCTACGAACTTCAACCTCCAAAAAATTAAAGATCTTATATCCACAATAAATTACTTTCTAGAGGTACTAATATTTGTAGGTAACATATGATAAAAAAACATTATTATTTACTTTTTTTTTGATTATCTTAATGAGTAAAACCTCAAATGCGACCTATTTTTTTCTGATTTTCTTGATTAAAAATTTTGTTTGAGAGATCCTAAGATTATCTTGATTGATTAATTATTTATTGTTAACAATTTATTTACAATATTTTATTCTTCGATCATTATTCAGGTAAAAAAATATTCAGGATACATTACAAACATTACTCAGGATAAAAAAAAATAGAGAAAAAAGGGTAATTACATCAGCACATCTTTGATAGAGTTAACTTTGTACAACTTTCTCCTACAAATTCGAGTCTCGCAGAGTATTTTATCGACGTCAGTGTTCTTGGTGAATGTATGTTCCATTCAGCGAAAATAAACATCCCTTGCCCGTACGCCTAATGCATATGTAATGAGCATGCTGCATTTGTTTATATGCGAAAAACGAGAAAACCAAAGAAAATTCACCTTTTACAGATGGTATGATATAATATAAGTAAAGTTCCATTGTGTAGCTTTGAAAAACGGTTATAAGAATAATATCCATTTAAAAAATTGCGGTATAAAATGAAAGCAGGTTAAGAAATAGCATCTTGGTTTATAAATACTAGAATATTACGATAACATTTAAAAATGCTGAGAGACATAAATTATTATGTGAAACCCTGGTTTGTAGAACAATAAAATATGGTTCCCAAATTTGATGCTAAAAAAAAATCGAAGGATGAGTTATTTAAAAAAATTTCATTAAATATTTAAAATTAATTTTCACATTCTGTGAAAGTTATATTCAATTTCTGTGATTATTTCAGTTTTATATAGCCTATAATGATATAATAACAGAACTTACACAGAACGTGAAAATTAACTTTTTTTTTTTTTTAACAATGTGTCCTTAGACTAGAATGTTCTATGAAACTGAACAATAAAAAATCTAAATACCTCAAACGAAAGATTAAAATACTCCAGTCTCAAAAGCCTAACTAAAAGGCGTATAATAAAGGACTTGTCATGCTTATAATATATGATATATATAAATATACAAAGTACTTAACAATATGATTAAATCAGAACTAATTTCTAAAATAAATTTTAAAGTGAGAACCAGACCACAAAGAAAATATGAAACCCTTGGACTAGAAATATACAATAGCAATTTAGAATTTTTCCACAGATTTCGCATGTGTCGTTTGAAACGAGTCGTTTGTATAACGAAAGTTGAATGATCATCGAAATTGGAATATTTTTCATCTCACCTATTAAATTTTAACAAATCTTAAATGATATTTTTACAAAAATGATTTTGTTATTATACTTGATTTTGCACTAGTAATGTTTGATAATGCCTTTGGAAGGCAAAAAAGCTGCCATGCGTAATAATAATTACATAGAAGAACTCGTTTATAATTTTTTTAGTTTTATTAATTAAATAATAATATTATTAAACATTAAAATGGAGTTTTATAAATTTAACTCGAAGTCTGTAATCTGTAAATTATTTTTCTTCTTCATAATGTTCTTATTGGTTCTAAATTTAATGTTCTAAAATGTTCGTGGTCGCACCATCATATCGCGGTCGGTCGTAAGATGTCGCGCCTGCCCTAATGGTGAAAACCTAAAACATATTCGAAACGCGGACACAAGCCTGGCGAGAAGCGCAAAAAAATCAAGTGCCGCATGGCCAAAAATTACATTAAACTAGCAATAAAATAGACGCGCTTTCCGAAAATTAGAATACCCCCAAAATAATTAATGTCGCTCTCGATTCCTGCGGGACCATAAAAAATGGTGAGCGACCGCTTTTAAATGGAATAAATTTCAGTGGCTTTTTCAAGAGAAGATAACGAGTGATTGGAGAGCGGTCGGAGGAAATCTTTGCGAAAAAATAACATTTCGCTTTTCCGTTAGTAAATAAACCAATTTATCCGAGAAGGGTGTGTTATTGGTCGAAATCACTTTTAGAAAGAAGGCTTGAAATGCCACACGCCGAGTTCTATATCCTTATCCTCACGCGGAGCTATTGTAATTTTATCCGAACAATAAAGTGTTATTTATGTGATTTTAGCGAGAATACATTGTAAGGTGGTTTTAATATAGCAGAAAATACTTTTCTTCTTTTCCCCTTTGTCCAAACGAGAAAAGAAAAAATAAAGTAATAATGAAAGACCCAAATTTTTTTTACTTGAGATTTTGCTACGCAGATTCGAACATGCTACCTAGATAGTGCCTTGGATAAATTTGTCCATTTTTATTTAATATTGACTTTTCTGCAAGTCTAGGGCAACAAGGCTTATTAGGTCGTGGGTTCAATTCCTGATCGTTTATTTTTGATATTTTTCTGATATTTCTGTTCCAAAATTTTGATTGGGAGTCGCTAATATTGTCTTCAGTGATAAAATATTACAGTTTAAGGCTTAACTCATTAAGTTTCAAAAAAATATATAAGTATTATATAAGTATTGTAATTATATTATTTTTAATAAAAATAAAACACTTTTTTGTTTTAAAACCACGATATTCATTAATTTACTTTACCGACCGGTTTCGCTTTACTCAAGCATCTTCAGGGTACAAATTAATACTAAACAATAACTACAAAATGTGTGCTTATCTATACATGTAGAGAGAGACAACCATATAACATATAGAAAGAGACAACATTTAAAATTATTACAAACAGTGGGGATACATTAATACAAATGAATTGGGAAAAAACCAACATATAATTATAGACCAATGGGTTATCAAAAGTGACAAAAGGAAATTATTAATAGTTTACTGGAAACATACCTAATATTGGGCTACTAGATACCTCTAATAGATTATTAAGTAAGGACAATTGGTTTTTACAGATTTTTTAATTTCTAATGCTTCCAAATTATTTAACCGGTTACCATGCCCACTTTTATGTAGGATTTTAGCACCGGTGCTTTGACAGAAAGTATGATCCTTATCAATCAGGTGATTAGCAAATTCAGAAAAACCGTTGTTATTTAGACAGCGAAGGTGATCTCTTATCCTAATATTAACATTACGCGTTGTCTTGCCGATATAAAAGGCAGAACAATTATTACATTCCAGTTTATACAACCCCGAATGACTTAGTTTGTCGTCTACATCTCGCTGTCTAAATAACAACGGTTTTTCTGAGCTTGCAAGTTTTCTTTTGAGCGTACAACTTGTTTGCTTAGTAGAAAAAATTCTAGAATGTACATTTATCTCTGAAAAATACGATAATAGGGACGCCATATTTTACGACAAGATTGAGCGTTCAAGCCGAGTAATAACTATTATATTTTTAGAAAATCGTCCCCGAGTCTCGCAAGCCCCGCTACACGGGTTCACTAATTAAAACACCGCGCTGGAAAACATTTTTAATTTTCCTGTTGCAAAACTGAAACGTGAAAATCCAATGCATCGAACGTAGTTTTCCTGCTCGGGCATATAGGAGAGGAATTATTATAGTGGAAGCGCCGTAAAAACAGAAAGCCGTGGCTTCATACTATTTTTCACGTAACGGTACGGGCGGTGCTATGTGTGTAAACAATGCTGCATCGGCGGAGTGGATAAACACGATCATGATGGCCATGTTTTACTGGTAAATGAGATATCACATTGGGATTTAATCAAACAGTATGCCTTCGCGCCACACTATTTCACACGTAACGTTAGGCAAGCAATGTTGTACCGGATGGGTGGTTAAACACGATCACGAATATTATGATGATGATGGGCAGGTAAATGGGAATATCAAATTGGGATTTTGGGATTTTTCAAAGGTTTTGGGATTCGTTTTTCGCTTTAACATTAACCTACACCATATTATTATTTTTATGCCATCTGCAATTTATTTATTTTTTATGTTTATTTATTATAATAAAATATTTTAATTTCAATTTACCTTTATATAATGTTGATTTCTTTAAGTTTATCTTTTTATTTTAACATTGTTTTATTATTTATTTTTATTTTTTTTTATTTATTTATTTATAGATACAAAATAAAGTACAAGTTACACATTAGGAAGCTTTGCCTGTCCAACTAGGAAAATTTCCCGTTCCAGGACAGACAAATTGACAGGTTTAGTTCATATTATTCCTTAAGTACATAATTGCAAACAAAAATAAAAACAAAGATAAAAACAAGAAAATTCTTTTTTTTTTAAATTGAGTTGTGTTACGAAGAAATATATAAAAAAGATACATACATTTTTTTTGTGACTATGCAAAAAAGTAATCTGTTAGCATATTAGCTATTCGGATTTACCGAATTAACCTGGTAACAAATAATATATTCAGAATTACAGAGTATGGGATAAGTATGTAAGTTGGGAGTGTTGAAAAGTGTAAACAAGGTATCTGATAACAAGATAGAGGAATAACAATAAGATTTACAATATAAAGATATAGAAATGTGTTGAGAAGTGTGAACTTATAATACATATAGATATAAGCATGATTATTTTCACTAATTTAAAACATGTTTTCAGTACAAAATATATTATACGACAATACGAGTATACATCGCGCTCATGTCTTGAACAACTTATGCTGAAATATAAAAACAATAACTATAAATATAGAATATAAACAGAAAGTATGAAAACAAATAAATAGTACCTGATTTAGAGCTACTTTGGTAAAGATATTGTGAAATTGTTGCATTGCTTCGTACGTCATACATGCTGTGTTATGTATATTTATTATAAATAATCACCGCTGTAAGGTACCAAGTTTCACACAGCTAGTTTAGTGTGTGCGTGCATGATACGACGCAGTGATTTACCTACTCTGTGCAGAAGTATGAAGGGGCGCACAACCATAAAATCCCAGGTATAAAAACATCAAAAAGGATGACGGAACATTGCGAAGCAATATCGGACTCAATGAAGTGTGGTAGGAATTTTTATATAGTTATCTGGAAAGTTAGGTGATTTTGTTTATCAGTTAAACAGCATATGTTCACTTTCAACTCTCCCTAAGTCCAGAATCCAATCATTGACTAATTTACGCAGGACGTTTGCACTTTTCAATTTCCAAGAACCGGGTATAAGATTGAACATTTTTGGACCTAGGTAAGAGTATTGTCTTTGAGCAAGAGATGTCATAGTAGTAAGTGGAACAATTGGTTTCCTCCCTGCATGTCGGGTGTCGTGATAATGTACTACGGAGGGGAAGAGGTGACGATATTTTTGCGTGTGTAAAATAACTTTTCTTATGAATAGTTGCCTCACATCCAGAACTCCTATCTCTTTGAATAAATCATTACATTTATATAACACTGTACCATAAACAAACCATATAAAAGTCCATCATGGTGTGTAAAATAAATAAATAAAACTGTAACTTCAATTTTTATCTCAGTCGTACAATTAAAAAGTGTAATAGTTATTCTCCAAGAACAACCGAAAAAATCTTACATTTTGGAATCATTTTTGCAAAGGTTAAAAGTAGATTTCTCGAATTTGTATTTCTTTACACATACGCAAAGCATTTATGTTATTAAAAAGCACCACTTCCATGGATTTTTTATTAAATCCACTCAAAAGATCATTTTAAAATAATTGTTCAGAAACAACCTTTTTTTGGTTAACAATTCACATATATAACGTTAAATTAACAACATGACATCATTAAAGAATTAAAAAATAACACAAATAATACGAGTAACTACTCGTATTATGTTGAATTATACGAATATAATAGTAAATTGGTTATTAGAATAGAAATTATGTGCAAAAACATTATATGTATCGCGCATCAAATATCATATCAAAATGTCTTACACGTGAAAAAAAGGCAGATCCGCGCACGCGTCTATCTACCGAAGTTCAATGTTGCCAACATAATAATAACATTTTTTTGTAACTAATAATCCGAAAAAGAAAATGTACAGTCTTTTACAATGTGTAAGGCGCTCCGCTGACGAGGCAACTGAAAACCAACTAAAACCGGCTGTTTTCTCTGTTTTGATTGGTCAAAAATCTTGTTTAACCATAGACGAAGAACAATCAGCTGACAGCTGGCAACTAGCAACGGCCGGCCAGGGCAATCAGCAGTGCAAGTCGCAAGTCACCGCTTGCGTTACCATTGACAACAGGTGTTTTTTTTTTTTTTTTTTTTTTTTTTTTTTTTTTTTTTTTTTTTTTTTTTTTTTTATAGAGAAACCTCACAAGAGTCCCAACTGCTCCCTTCTGGAGCCAGTGAGACTATGGCATCCCCAATTGGAGTATGTTGTGAGGCTGAAGGTAAGTAGGGAAGGGAAGGAGATGGGGAAGAGGAAGGTGGGAAAGTACCTGGCTATTCAGATCTAGTCACTAAACACGGCTAGAGCCATTATTAAGCAACGTTTCAATTCTGAATGGTGGTCTTACACCAGGGCGATACTGAGAGTATCTTCCACTCTGGAACGTGCCGCAAATATAATATATATTATTTTTATTAATTAATTGTGAAATAACACAAATTAATCAAATAAAGTTTATTTGCGCACGCCGGGTTCGAACCCGCAACCTTCCGATTGGGAGTCAAGTGTCTTACCACTCGACCACGGACGGTCGTCAAAGTGTTTGAGCGGGATATCACATTGTCATGCAAAGACAGTTGGCAGTTGAGAGTTTTCAGTTGCCTCAGTGGGCGGAGGCGCTAACAAAACAACGTTTAACGTCGTGAAGTGTTTTTTATAAGTAAGGCTATAAATGTGTAACTTGATTGCTAGCGCTTACGCACTTGAAAGTGCTAATTTTATAAATAAAATCATGTAAATACTCTGTAGATGTTCCAAAATAACAAATAAATAAATGAACATCACATAAGCAACCCAAAAAACCGTTTTTTTTTCGATCCGAGTTTCGTTTTTTTGATACTATCCTACCAAATAGAACATTTTTATTTAAAAATTTCAAATGAATCATATTGTAGATATCGCCAGACGTGGCCAGTTGAGCGCGGTATGCGGCTTATAGCGAAACGAATACCATACTCGTATACCTATCTCGTTATAAAATTGCTCAAGCGAGAGATACCGTAATTTGACGAAATGTGAGTTTTCGCCCGCTGGTAATATGGCCTTAAGCCGTTAAAAGCATCAATATGAATGAAGATATTGATTATTCGAGCAACACGCGTCGATAATGGCTATAGGATGTCACTGTACTGAATAACACTCCAGGCGGTATCAAGGAGCAACTATGTATATGGGACGGAAGATCACAGAAAGAGGTTTGATCAGCAGGTGCGCATCCGGTCTGTGAAGAGCAAGTTGAACACTAAAGAAATCTTGCAGAAAAGCGATATAGAGGTAACCTTTTCTTGTTGATTTTACGCCAGAATTTTTTTGAAGTTAATACTTCTTTACGCACGCTTGACTTGAGGGGTAAACTGGCGAATGCGTTACGGAAATTACAGCGTTACGAGAGGCATAATATCGGGCGTTAAGAACGTTACGGAGGCGAATGATAATGAATTAAAATTAATTTTGAAGTTCATTCCTCACAATCTAATTGTAACAACAGTGCTCAAATCCGTAGTAATGGCGTTTGGAATGGGTGCTGGCATTTATTTTAAACTTTGTAAGAATTAAATCAACAATCCCATTCTAAGCGTAATTCCCATAACAAAATTAATCAAATTTTCGTTTAGAGTGTGCGAACTCAGTGCATTGAAACGACTGATTTATCACGATGATTGGTAACAATCAAAGATATTAGAAACACGAGATATGCTATAGGCAGTTTGAACCGTATGGAACTCTATTCCTTCGTGTCGCCGATATTTTTAACTAATACTATTGCACACCTTCGCTTACGCTAAAGTATCCGCCCCTTTTCGAACTCACACTTAAAACTTGTCGTTTTCGTTGGCACTAATACATAGAACAGATTTCTATGCGTACACGTTTTGAATCCATTCGCGATTAGCAACACATATAAATGACGACGAATAAAGCTTGCAATAATACAAATCGATATAGATCGATATGTTAGTTTAAAATGATTCCAGTTAAAATTTTGATGAAAAATTCTTATTCTCAGAACCGATAAATCGGAACAAGTGTGATCAATTCTCAGAACCGATAAATCGGAATAAGTGTGCTCTAGACTACTGACACGTTTAACGTGTCTCATAATCTATAATTAGATAACTGATTTTTAACAGTTTTTGGTTTTGTTCAATAATGTTAATCAATCACAATAACACTCACAATGTTTTTATTGTTGTAAAAATCCATAATAAAACTCAAATTTTTTACTCATGTTAATTTATTTTGTATTTGAGTACTTCCGAAGAGTCCCATCTGCTTCCAACCATCTGGAGCCAGTGGGACTAGGGCATCCGCAATTGGGGTATGTTATGAGGCTTCAGGTCGTGGGGAGGGGAGGAAGGCGAGGAAATGGAAGGTGGGGAAGTACCCGGTTATTCAGATCTGGTCGCCAAACAAGGCTAATAAATTTAAAGCAATCTTTATATTCTGTATGGTGGTCTTTAATCAGGGTTATACTGAAAGTGTTCACAATTAATAATTTTACAATATTAATGACAAGTATTTTGGGCAACGCTGGGTGCTCTATCCGTGTTAGGGCCTTTATTTTGCGATTTCATATTTTGTTTCATGATCTATTTATTACCCATGTTTTACAGGAAGCTTTTTAAAAATAATATGTAGACAGTTATTTTCCTCCTCTTTGTGTGCTAGTTTTCATCAATATCAGAACAAAACCGTAAATTAAAAAAAAAAAACAAAACCCAACCGGGTATACTCTTTTTTAAAATACATGCACAACAATTCCAACAAATTAACAAAAATATTTACAAACATGTATGTACTATAGGTATTTCATTTAGCTAACAAACATTTAAAAAATACTTATTATTGACCGGTAAAGTGGAGATATTTGTGTAATACTTGTCGCTTCGATAATTTTGGTGTTACGTTTTTAACTAAGTAAATAAACGGATATCAAGATATTTTTCCAACGGCTTTAGTGAGTTGAACTTAATGATTATTCATTGGTGATTGGTGATTGGTCATTGGTCATTGGTCGGAAACCAGTTTCCCCTTCTCCCCGTTGCGTCAATCCATTTTTCTTTAATTTTTCCGTCCTTCGGAAATCTGAAATAATTAAAATACTATAAGTTACTACATCTAAAAACGGATATAAATTATTCTTTTACTGAGATAAATAAATTATCATGCTTTTTTGTTATGCTTCTTCCCGTCCCGAAAACCTTCCCTACCACCCCTCATCGCTCTCTCACCACCGTCAAACCCCTCCTTTGTTTCCCTCCCCTACCCACATAACCCTCCCCCTATCGGATCCCTCGCCCCGGATTCCCTTCCCCTTCTCCTTACCTTCCTGCCGCTAAACTATATGAAATACATACATTTCTCAAACTAATCACGCGCCAAAAAATATAAAAAATGCGTAACGCCAGAGCTTACCGTTATCTATATTGAAATCTTTACGGGCGTGCCCACAATAAAACCCAAGAGTTTCATCCCAGTCGGATGAATGGTATAGGAAATAATTTCATAATGCTAGAGCCCACCATTATACTCGTATATAGGAACCTCCGCGGCTCCGGCACAAAAAATCACCAAAGTTTCATTGAAAATCAAAAAATGGTACACGAACGCATGCGGAACAAACAAAGAAACATTCATTTTTATAAATACAGATTTTAAAAGAAAAGCATTGCATTTGTTTCTACCACCAATCAGTATCTACAAAATAATATGTTTATTTATATAAATATATTTAGAAAGCCCTGCTAATAATTACGAAATATCGATAGTCAGTAATTAAAAGAATTCGCGTTCCCATCACTACCATTGAAAGAGCAGCGATGTTTGCTTTAATGGGGCCTTATGTCAAGAAAAACTTCGAATAATCATTAATAATTGATAACGTACTCTAATTTTGTACCTAATGGTGAAATGAAACTCCATTTATCTTGAAGTTCACATTGCTTGTGGTATTTTTACATAGTTGCACTGAACAAGACGGCATTTTGAATAAAACGGGCACAAACTGCACTCCGTCACGACACAAAATCAACTGATTGAACGAGTTCTTTCCGTATTCAAACTACCCTTGTCAGGTAGTAGTCCGTCCACGTTTTGGCGGCCAACATAGCGTATCTCCCCTTGTTTCTCTCATCTGTGGTAACAATCCAAACGAATCTTCAATATAGATTCTTATACACCGATGATTGGAATGATTTTAATCGATGCCAGAAAGTAAATTAGATTAGATTATCTACTGAAGAAGTATTTACTTCAGTCGTGTGGTCAAAAGAACACTTGGTTTTTTTATTATCCAGTAATGTATCTCTTGAATATAAAATTTTATTTTAATTCATCTGATTAAACTTGCATACGATTACAGGCAATATAATGCAACGACACGAAGAAGATAGCTGAATCAGAAAGATAATCAAGAATATGAAACAAAAAAATCCGTTGGTTTTGAAATTACTGTAGTTGAAGTTGGCCGTTACACTGAGAGGTAAGCTTTATCGTTTTTTTTACATTAGCTCCACACAGGAGGCCCTGAGGAAAATAGTTTCCTTCAGTGATTATGTTATCTTTGGGGATACTGTGTGGAGGGTTTTTTTAAGGAAAGGAAGTTTTGGGAAGGAAAAAGGTATGATAGTTAGGTAGGAATCTGGGATTCAGTGCGTCCAGATCATCTGCCACCAAGACCTAGACAAACCTCTCCCCTTGACCGTCTATCTATCTTATCGTGTCTATCTTGAAGTAACGTATTTATTTATTAAATGGCTGTGAAAAATTATCATTGCTTTATATGCCGAAGCTCACACAAACAATAACGAATTGGTAAAAGAATGCAAAGCGCTAAGGTACAAGCTGACAGCCAAAGCAAAACCCTTGAAAAGTCTGAAACACAAAAACTCCGGAGATTCAAACTTCATATTTAATTCGTAAGGATTGAAAGTTTTATCTTTACACAATAATTGTAAATAACATTGTATATAATATTTTTTATAAACAACAGCTGCATGAGGTTTTTCATACCTCTGATTTCCAATTCTATACAAATAATATAATAATGTTATTAAATAATTCTTTTATGTATTGATTTCTACTAATGATAACTTTTATTTACGATAAAAAAATTAACGTGTGAACATATTGAATTTAAGAAGAATAAAAAATATATATGTTTAAATTAGCTAATTTATTCAAGAGTGCTCCTTTTACTTAAAATTACTCTAAAGCTAGTGGTAGTTTTTATATTACGTTTTTAATAAATTATGACAGAATTTACATAAAGTACATAACTAATTGTGCTGTTAATTATTATACATTGGCCTCTAACCTTCCTACCTCAATGCCTCTAATCTTCTAAGCTACTTTAGTCTTCATTTGTCGGGATTATTGATGGGAATTATGTGTACATCAATGATCGGAATTAGCAACACGTGGTGCGATGGCTGTCGGTTGATATCTTACCCAATTAGTCCCAGATGAGTCCCGGTAGGATACACATATAATATGAGCAAGTAGAACGGAGGGCCAGAAGTTAATTTTCACATTCTTTGAAAGTTCTATTCAAGTTCTGCTATTATTTTAGTTCTATGAAACAACTGGCCCGATATAATAACAGAACTTAAATAAAATTTTAAAATTTATTTTAATTTGATGAAATTCTGTGAAAAACCCGTCCTTCGTAATTCTTGCTTAAATATGCAAAAGGGCAAACAACGGCTCCTCAGTATAAAGGCTTCTTCTTTGAAATTTCCCACATTTAATTTGTTTGCCCGTAGAAAGTCTTTGCTGTGCTAATGATGTGTTATAAGGGAAGAAATACACCTGTTCCGGCGGTAAAATATAATAATTAGTTAATATATATTTTTGTGAATTTTCGATGACGAAAAAAACATACTTGGTGAAATATATAGGTACTAAAGGCTCAGTTGTTTCGCAAAAAGCACTTTGACAGTTGATAGGTTCCCGTTAAATGCCGATTGACCGTTTCAGATCTTGAACAAATTGTGCTCAACAGAAGAGGACAACATCATGTTAAGTTTGTCACCTTATTAAAATAGGCGGTTTACGGAACCTTTCGAATGTAAAAAAAAAAACAAAATAGCGCTAAATGGCCATTTGATTATAATGATACATTCTCAAGGGTCTCCAGTATAATATTACAATGAACATTGAACCAAATATTTGTGCAAAAATATGAAAAATTGAGGCAGGGCCACAATGTTTTTGGAAAACCCGACCCAATGTTTTGTATTTGTCCGATGTTTCGTCCAACGTCGCCAAAATGCACGTTTTATTTTATTTTGTGAAGTTCATATACAAATATTAAAATGTTTTCCGATCACTTTATAAGAAACTTAATTAGCTACATTATTCAATAAAATAACACCAGAAAAAGGATTTGTAAGTAGGAGATTTTTCACGTTTAACCATTTTTTATAGGTGAGACGCATAATTTTTTTCTAAGCTTATTAAAAAGCTTATCAAAAAAATACTCGATCACTTCAAAGGCCAAGATGTGTTCTACTCACAGTATTTAATTGAAGCATCTATATTATTTCTAAGCCATCAAATTTTCAAAACTAAAACACAAGATTTTGTACGATTTTGCATTTTTTCGTATGTCTTCACCTTAAGGCAAACAGCTGTTTATCAGGATGTAGAATTCTTCTTTTAAAATTTCTCAGGTATAATTTGATTGCCTAAAGTTTTTGCTGTGTTAATGATAAGGAGAAATGTGTCTCTCTTTTCGCCAGGGAATGGGAAAAATTAAAAATGTATCATTAAAATACATCATTTTAGCAATAATATTAATGGTAAGGCAAAATTAAACTTGTTCAAATATACAGACGGGCAGACACCGCCTTCTTAGGATAAAGTATTATTCCTGAAAACTCCCCACGGTTAATTGGATTGTCCGCAGACAGGAGCAGTCTTTGCGGTGTTAACGGCGGGTTATCCTTACAGAATTCCTTAGCGAATTTTTTTTTTGCTCGCAAATGGCGCAAAGTAATAATGAGGTACCAAATCTTAAATACATATGATAGTACAGAAAAAAATTCAGTAAACCAATACCATGATATATCCCATTGTCCTGTGAGGTGGTGGGTCCACTACGCGACGTTAATGAAAATATTTGAAAAACAAAGAAGACAGAACATTGTATGGTGTGCCTAGGGAAAGAGGTGTGTACGGCGCGGGTAGGTTACGTTGTACAGGTGCGGTGCGCGGGCGACTTGCTCTGTATTGACCCACTTCTATTCCCCTCTCCATTCCCTAACCAAACCCACCCCCTCCTTAACCAATTTACTCCCTTCCCGCCCCAGTCTGCCCTCTCTCCTCCTCCCCCGGTCTGCTACCACCTTCCACCTCCCACCCTAGCACCCCTATCTTTGTAACGTCGGATTAGTGGGGCCTCCACCGACGCGAGTATTATGACTTTTTGTCCGTAGGATATTCTTTGATATTTATTATTTAGTTTTTCAAGTGAAATAATGTAGCGGAAAACATTTTCCGGAATTCAATGCGAAAATATTGTTAGCGATAAATATTTCCGGAGAGAATTCTTAATTTTTATATGCAACTTGTATATATTGGCACTTTCGTACAGGAGATATTCGCAAAATAATATTGACTTGGTGACATTCATAAAAAGATAGCATAAAATAATGTATGTGTTTCCACGATTCCTACTTTTAAAAACATGGTTTTAAATGAGTTTTTCATGAATAAGTTATATCGTTTTCTGCGGAATCTGGCATTCTTGGAACTAATATTTGATTTCGTTTGTGATATTCCGCAATATTCAAAGCCATTACTTACACTTCTACAGAAATTGAGCCAAGTACTTCCTAGTTCCTGAAGATTTAATTTAGTTTACTGCATTCTAAGTAATGGAATATAATATTACCATAATTATGGTGGAACGTTTATTTAGGTATAGACGGAATAAAAACACAATTTTAATAAATCTAATCTTTCCAATCTTTTATTATTTTAACAATTTCGTTTTCTATTTCAAACCTTAGTGAGCATACGAAAAGACACACGAAGAAAACTTTTATTTTCCTTCCCTTGTGTATTAGAATGTTTTCATAACCACAATACAATAACATAACGGTGGAAATCTGAACAACATAATAAAATTCAATTATAGGCATCGTTCAGAGAAGCTTAACATTTTGTTCTACACAATATGTTCACGTATATAATTTTCTTATATCGGACCTATTTTTAAAGCGGGTAATAAGTTGAACGTAGAAAACTATAGACCTATATATATTTCATATTCCTAAAATCTATAATCGCACTTTTTTTTAAAATATACTGATTCAGGAACAGCGTGGATTTAGATATGCTTAATCTATTACTACAAACTTACTCTCCTTCACCAATACCACCGTCAACGGCCTAGAAGATAAATCACAAGTAGATGTTCTATGTATGTACTGACTTTTCTAAAGCTTCTGACAAAGTAAACCACTCAATCCTTATGGCCAAGTTACATGCTGTCGGTATACGAAACACTTTGCTATCCTTCTTTGATTCTTATTTAAGCAATAGGAAACAAAGAGTTAAAATAAATAACATTGTGTAATATGATTTAAGTAACGTCCGGCGTCCCTCAAGGAACTCTTCTAGCCCCACTTCTTTACAACTTGTTTATAAACGACATTATTAGTATTTTTTCTCACACGTGCTTTTGGCTTTTTGCGGATGACAATAAGATCCTAAAAATAATCAAAAATTACCATGACTGCCTACTTTTCCAACCAGTCATTGACTCATTCAATGATTGCTGTAAAATTAATTGCTTGGAACTAAATGTCGATAAGTGCCAAATTATGCTATATAGGCAACTGTTGCTAAATTAGGAAAAATCCTTCAAAACTGGAGATTAGCACAGAAAAATATGAACAAGAAAATTTCCAGGAACAAATTAGGGATGGAATAGCAGGCCGAGAATAAAGAAAATATTAGGTCTGTAATGTGTACTGTACTGTACAGCGTGTACAATATGTACTGTACAGCGGCGTGCAGTTCATATAGGCTGAAAAGCTTTCGTTATCTGAGAAAAACGAACGTAAAACACAATGACAACAGAAGTGACGAATACAAATGGCAAACGCGTCCGCCGCCAAGACCCAGACAAACCTCACCCCATGAACCCGTGCACCACTGCTAAGTCACCAAACGTAGCGAACCACTTGGTGGAGGGGTAAACTACGGCAGGGATGTTGATTATCCAATAAAAAGTTCCCGGGGCGGCGCTACCCATAACCGCCTCCAAAGTTTTTAAAAAAAGCACTTTATTTATTTATTTATTTATCACGCCCTTAGAGCTTTTACCACAATCATAATACAAAAATAATAGAAAAATAAACAATAATATACAAATTATGTTACATCATTGTTTAGTAAACGGGAAACAGAATTTTTGAAATTTCAGAAATAAATTTTGATAAGGAATAAACGAAAATATCAACTGACCTAAATTTATTTCCAAGCCTATGTAGTCTTTGGATTGGGGAGTTAATGAAATAATTAGTTTTCGAAGGATAAACAAAGAACAGCTCTGGAAGCCTCGTGTTACGATTTGGTACTCTGAATGTTATTAGTTTAGTTAAGTCAGGTGCGTCAATTGTGCCATTTACTAATTTAAATAAAAGTACCATATCGCTCTTGGTTCTTCTACAAGATAAGTCAGTTAAATTAAGTCGTTTCATTAATATATCATAATTGATTTGGTAAATGGGTATGGAGAGTTTGAAATTAATGAATCTTAAAAATTTATGTTGAACTCTCTCAATTTTTACTTGATGTGCTTTATAGTATGGGGACCAAATAGTGGAATTATATTCTAAATTACTTCTAACTAAGGCAGTGAAGAGTATTTTAAATAATAAAGTGACGTAAAAAAAAATCGTACTTTCAAAATCATTTAAACTTAAATTTAAATCAAATCGTGGATTTTTATTATCCGTCAATAAAATAAACATGGCTCATGCATTGTTAAAGAGCAGTGCACTCCACTGCTGAATAGACCTACCAAATTATTTACTAGTATACGTAACAGTGGAAAGAATGAGAAAGAAAATGAATTACTGGCTTGGTAGGTGTGTGGAGCGAATTATTCTGCACTACACAAAGTAGTTTGCTACGTTGTCCTCCCTCTACAGGTACCGAGAACATAAATAATTGCAGTAAAAAAATAGATATGACGGCCGTAGGCAGCGGTAGGGCGTTAGACTCCCATTCCGAAGGCCGCGGGTTCGAACCCGGCGCGCGCAAATAAATTTTATTTAATTGATTTGTGTTATTTCACAACTAATTATTTAAAATAATATGTAGCATATTTGCGGCACGTTCCAGAGTGGAAGATACTCTTAGTATCGCCCTGGTGTAAGACCACCATTCAGAATTGAAACGTTGCTTGAAATGGCTTTAGCCGTGTTTAGTGACTAGATCTGAATAGCCAGGTACTTCCCCACCTTCCTCTTCCTCGTGTCCTTCCCTTCACCACTTACCTTCAGCCTCATAACACCCCAATTGGGGATGCCTAAGTCTCACTGGCTCCACATGGGAGCAGTTGGGACTCTTGTGAGGTAATAACTATAAAAAAGATCTCTCATTACAAAAAGAATACGTAAAACGAGTGTTTATTATTTTATTTATTTATTAGTAGTTAACAGATTACTAAAAGGTAAGAAAATAAAAATGTATCCCAACGCCGTTCTTCGATGTAGCTACTTTCAAGGGTTGCGATCGCCGCTCGAATGTACCTTCCATACTATTATTAGTGTGTGTAAACGCCGCTAGGCACAACACTAGCAAAACAGTACAACAGATAGCGGGTAGCGGCGATTTAGTCGCTCGTAAGTAGCTGCGTGAACGAAGGGCGTTAGTGGTTAGTTAGTCCTTCTATTGATATTTTGAATGTAGATAAAATATTATTTTTGAAAATAATTGGAGTAAGGGACTGGGAAGTGAATGTTCTCTGTCAATGGGGAACAATCTAAGTATCGGACTTTTATTTAAATTTATTTGATTGTTAATTACTTTGCTATTAGTGTTTATGGCTTTCCTTAGCTCAAGTGCTTCTAAATTATCCAATCTGATACCAATTACGCCCTGCACCCTATTTTTTCAATCCCCTGAATATATTACAACACATGTTAAATTTTAGTAGAGATTATACTGCCCTGAAGAAGCTACGGTTCTAGCGAAACCCGGTCGGAATAAGGTATAAAAAAATAAAAGTGGTGTATACAAAGTTATTGTTTTATTTTAAATTATAATGTCACATCACAATTGTTATGCATTGCTTCATACGAACAAATAGTATTATTGAATTGGTGATAAAAAGTATAAATTCAAAAATATACCTGTTGTATTTATGAATTAGCTATTCGAATATTATTAGCTTCGTCCAGCTGCCGCACGGAGCTTTTGCAAAAAAATATATTTCACCTGCTGAGTTATTCAAAGCGTCTGGTTTCTACCGAGGCGTCGTGCATTTAATTCCTCTACTAACCACTCAAGTGCTTTTTGCCACATCATGGCACTATTTCCAAAACCACGGATTGCTTTGTTGCCAAAATGTGGCAAATTTTCCAAAATTTTTTTTTATTAAAACGACTATGTAATATATTGTACATTCAAAATATAACAAAATAAATATTCTCTAGATTCTTTAAAATGTTTTAAGGTTAAATATTTAATTATATATTTTTTATAAATCCTACAAATATGTGATAATAGACAAAAGATAGGGGAATTCATTGGCTACATAGAACTATAATCAGTTTGTATGTCTTCATATTCAAATTCGGAGGTATCATTTTTTTAATGTGGGCGGAAAATTTTCCTTTAGCAATCCGAGGAAACATATTTTAATTGCACTGTCGCTCCAGTGGCTAACTAAGTTATCCATCTTCATAAAAGCAACATCTTACGCTTTTAGTAATTCGTACGAATTTATCAAATATTTTAAATTATCTCGTAACTTAGGGTTTGGTTGGATGGTTTGAGCGATTTTTAACATTTTCGGCAGTACTTCGTCCAGAACGTCAAATGTTGCCAAAATATTGACAATTATATTGATCGCCTCCGGAGCGGTTTAGATTAATTACCTTCACAATGTTCACTAAACAAAGAAGTCAAGACGTAATTTTCCATTGCCTATTATTTCATTGAAAACAATACATGTTCATTATGAAATTGATATGATCTCAATGTAATGGTTGTAGTATGAACGAATGCTTTATTCAATCTATTATTTAATATTCAAAGGTGCCAAATACGCATTGCATTTTAACAATAGCCATTGTTCATATTATGTCAGACATTGTTTCATCGTTACGGAAGCTGGTGTTCAATTTGGTCCCTGCATCGTGTCGCAGAATCCATCTTAGTTAACGGATTAAAAATGTCTACCATACACGTAGAAAAATGTTATTCTAAAATACGATCATTTCATTCGTAAAAACGGGACTGAACTTCTTACGAACAAATTAACAGGGTTTCAATGTTTATTGGCGGGAACATGTAAGAATAATTTATTGATATACGTAATTTCGTACGTATACCAACAAATTATTACGAAACACTGTTAATTTGTTCGTAAGAACTTCAGTCCCGTTTCTAACCGTTTTTAAGAATTAAATTATCGTATTTTATAATAACATTTTTCTCCGTGATTTAAATCGTATTTTAAAAACTGAGGAACAACAAAATGAATAAGAAAGAAGAACTTTAGTTAACATTATTTAAAAAAATATATGCACATGAAGTATATGCTAGGCAATAATGTGTCATAAACATGTCACTTTTTTTTTGCTCTTTTATTCAAGGAAAACCAAGACATAACTTAAAACGATAATTCAATAGCCGCAGGTACGTTGCCACCGCTCTCATTCCATCATGTTCCCCTCTCCACTACCATCAGCTTCACAAAATAACCCAAATGAGTGCCATAGTCTCACTGACTCCAGACGGTTGGATGCAGGTATTCGCATTTTTTATGTGACGCTGATCTACTTCTATTAGACCAGACTTTATAAATGAGGCAATTATGGTATTGGTTAATAATAATAACAATACTTGGATAACTTCTATCTTGGATAACTTCTAACTTGGATTACTTCTAACTTGGGTAACTTCTAACTTGGATAACTGAAGCCCGCTTCAGTCCATCCTTCAGCCTTGATGCACACTGGAGAAAAATACTAGCTCCGTATGTAGTCCGAGCATCCTAGGCTTATATTATTATTTCTTTTAAAATTATTATTATTTTTTTTTTATTTTTTATTTTTATCTTTTTAACTTAAAGAGTTAAACCACAAATTATAATATTTCCCAGATGTATCCGTATCTTTTTCTGATTTTTCTGTTTCGGATTTTCGATTGACTTTCGCTAATATTATCTTCATTAATTAAAATATTATTATTTTATTATCTTTATTTTTTTTATGTATTCATTTATTTACCAGCTTTTTTTGTTTTCAAATATTCTTTCATGTATATATCTTTATGAAATTTGTGGGAATGCAATAACCTCAGATACTGGATATTATTATTACATAATATAACAGCGAATTTTTTAAATTTTTTTATTATTTAATCAATACATATATTATAATTACATGTTATTTTTTTCAATGCCTGTATCACTAGGGTAAACCTGTGTCGAGACAGACGTAGAGTTACATAAATTGTATACAAACATAGTTATTTGCATATAAGGGTTCATTACATTTTAGGTTCAATACAATAAAAGGAAGGTAATTGAAAGTGTGAATTAATTCTCTAAAGAGTTTTCGATGCTATATTAAAAAAAAAACATCTTCCGTTTATATCTTTGCGTATAAATATTTAAAAAAAATGAAGGTACTGCGGGCCAGCTCTGAAATTGGGTTATCAACTCTATTATCCTTTAATTATAATGAGTTTTTGATTACTTTTGAATTTCGCTTTTCTGCTAAGCAAAGGATGTTAGGAGTATTTTATTAGACAGCAATTAAAAGGATAAACTATCCCACCAAACGATTTGATATATGTACAATTAATTATCGATGAGTACAATATATTTTGTCAGGTACATATTTTTTATACGTAACGCATGTTATACTTTTCATAAAAAGTAACTAAGTTTTTGTAACGAAAGCAAAAGATACATAAAACCAAACAATTTCCTAGTCAGTTGATTTACGAAAGGAAATAAAAAGTAACGCTCCCGACATCGCCAAATGAATCAATGTGGGATTATGAATTTATTCATCGGTAATAAAATACCTTAGATTCCTTTTCCCTCTGCAGGAAATCTCTGCTGCTTAAATTGTTTTTATGGAACAATTTCTTTGTTCTCAATAAATCAACTTTTTGGAAATGAGAGAGAGGTAAAGAATATAAAAAGCACATTTTATTTCAGACGCATTTTGCATGTTGATATGTACTTATTAATTCAGTACATTTTGCTTGATCGGAGGCTTACTCTCAATAATTTAAAAGCGGAAGCAGATTAGAAGAATCCCCTTTACTGTAAAGCATAATTTTGAAGATTTCAATTTTGTTAATTTAGGTTCTCGAATGAGAGGGGGTATAAATCCTTAATATTAAACAGAAAAATTTTGGTCGTTGAAACAGCTGAATGAGTATAATGAAAATGAAACTCTTGTTGTCTGATGATCAATAATTTAGGCACGTTTATCATGTTGTACAAAACCCTTGTTAGATGCCAACTAGAGTATAACTCTACGATATGGTCTCCCTTTTACAATATTCATTCCGTCAACATTGGAAAGATTCAACACAAGTTCTTGAGATATATAAACTATAAATTGCATATTCCTGTAGAAAACATTGATTATAACTACCTACTAGATAAAATGTTCCTATTAGAACTTTCAGAAAGAAGAATAATCACAGATATAATACTATTACATAAAATACTGGATTACAAAATTGACTGTCCTGAATTGCTTCAATGAATCAATATCCACATACCTAAAAGATCTTGCCGAAATTTACTTTCCTTTTATTTTAATAACACCAGGACACTCTCTTATCAAAATTCCCCGATACCGAGACTTCACAGTCTCGGAAATAAATATTCTGATCTGGGAGATATATTTCACATTAAAAACAATCAGTATAAACATTGTTTATTTCAATTCTTTTTTATATTTAGACATAAATAGACGTCTATAATCTCTACATTTTTTGTCTATATAGAATATCTTTTTTTTGTGAAACTTCTTATATTTTTTACCTATGTATCTAATTTTATTATATGCATTTATTGTTATATTTTGTTGTAAATATATGCTTTTGTTTTACTTTTATTTTCACTGTATTATGCTTTCTTTATTGTTTTAATTTAGATTTTTTTGAAATAACTGTTATACTCATCTATTTAACTAAAATGTAAAAGCCCATAAGGGCGTTTAATAAATAAATAAAATAAATAAATATTTAAGCTCGCAATGTCATTTCCATCACGAACTATTGAACATTGATATAATATACGATTAAGATTAAAAATTAAGGTTTATTTTTTTACACTAGCTCCACACGGAAGTTTCTGAATAAAATAATTTCCCTCAGGGCCTATATGATCTTAGGGGATGTTGTGTGAAAAGTATCTTTAAGAAAGGAAGGAGAGGAAGTTCTGAGAATGAAAAAGATATTAAGGATGTGTAGGAATCTGGAGTAAGTGTGGGGGAGTAGTCAAAAGTTCTCCGTAAACCGCCATCTCCCGATCCGGCTGCCACGCAGCTGGTGAGAAGGAGCATCAATGAACCCTCAGACAATGCGCTAAATAAGACAATTATGTAGCTGGTAAATAATAATAATAGAAATAGCTGGCATGCGAAGTAGTCCCTCACCACAGGAACTTTTAAAATGTTCGTAAACCGGGAATGTTTTTCTTTCATAAATAATAAAAAATTTCGTCAAAAAATCACTTTTAATCTCGCCGTACCTAATACTCATAAAATCGGTTATAATAATAGTTTAAAAGTTAACATGTATCCCAGGGCTATTACACTCTGTAGGTTGTACTAGGGATTGTTTGGCAGTATGAAATGATGGCGGAGGGGCTTTATCCCTGATCACCGATGAGACTCGGCAAGTTTTGTAAAGTTTTATGTACGTTATGCGTCACAGGGGAGCAGACGGGGGTGGAGGTGGAAGATGGGGTGGGGTGAACAGAAGCTGGGAAGCTCGCCCCCGACAGTTTTAATAAGCTCATAAAACGATGCCCTGTTACGTGAGGGGTCCCCTTAAACACGCTCTCTCTAAGATTCCAGCCTGGAAAGAAACATAAGCTAACACTAAGATTTATCTGGCAAGACTTTACGGCTGCAGATAAAGACCGAGCACCGTTAATTAATCCGTTTAAAATTTCACTTTGGATTTTATTAAGGGTAAGGGCTAAATGGTTATTAATAATATAATACGCTTCTTCCAATGAAAATACTAATGTTTATTAAAATAGTATGAATAAATTATTTTCAATTAATTATTTTATACGTCCATGGGGCTTCGACATCAAAGTTACCATTTGCATACAAGAGTTAATAAAAAATAATGGTAGCGTATAATAATTACTTTGATTACAATGATTATAATTTAGATTTTTTTTTTTAATATCTAAAATAATCAGAAATGTTGAAAATGTCGGTATCTTTTGGATATTCGTTTTGCTAAACTAAACAGGTGAGAAGTTGGCGAGTTTGCTTCATTGTGACATTGAAAAATGTCCTTATGACTAGTGTGTCGACTAGATACTCTTATGTTGACTAGACTCGGAGTTCACAACAGTCGAGCTCCGAAATTACATTTTCCTTCTTCGATCCTCAAGTATATGTGCATGTTCTTGAGGATTTTACCTACTTGCATATAATAATAATAATATTAGAATTAATTTACCTAGAAATTTAGGAGGTAGAGGTATATGTTATTTCGGCTACTGGCATTATACCTAACTCTCTAATTAAAAATTTAGGCATATTAGATTTGTCAAAGAATTTGTATATAAAATTGAAAAATCAGTCATTTTAAATACATGTAGGATTACGAAAGATTTTAAAATATTTATATTGAGTGATCCATGGAACTATGAATATCCATACTCCTTGGAGGGATCAGTAGGATTTATCGGTCAAATTAGGAATTCCACCGAGCCGAACCTTCTGATATGAAAATATCTGGATTCGGTGAATTATTTTTCCATTTAAAAGTCTGGTAGGTTAACATGTTGTTCTTGTATTGTTTTGTATTAATTATACTTCTATAACACACTTGCATATATGTATCATTTTTATGGAAAAGTGAGTGAAAGTTTTAGGGTTTAGTTTTCCCTATAAGGAAGAGTTTTTTAACGGGTAGTTATACAACTCAAAATAGGCAATACAGTGAGTAACTCACTAGACTCCAACTTTGGTGTACCACAGGGAAGCACTTTGGGACCTCTTCTATTTATAATTGACATCAATGAGTTATGCGAGCTACAAGTAGTAAAATTATTATCGCGGAAGATACGGTAGCTATATTTGAAGGAGAGGATTCGACTAAAACTCATAAACATGCTGAAAGTGGAAACAATGTGATAAAACAGTGGCTTGAAAAAAATATACTAACACTAAATATAGCAAAAACTAAATACATAAGATTCAGCTCAACTATAAAGGGACAAACTAGTACATCGTACACAATAAAAACTCATAAGACTAATTGTATTTCCTGTACTATGGACTTTAACTGCAACTGTGAAGCTTTGGAATGTGGGCCTTTCAATTAGGGTAAGAAAATTGATATCCATTTTCTTTGCATTACGAAACATAATTAAACCAAAAGACCTAAGAATAATATTTCGGACTATGCAATCCATCTTAATGTGTGGTTGTATTGGGAACGTCAGGAAGAACAATTTTATATCTGCTTGTGAAGTCCCAGAAATCTATAATTATAGTCATTAATAGGTTCTCAATCGATAAACTCTACAAAAAAATTGATGGTCGTGATGTTCGTCAAAACCATAAAAACGGCTCGTCAAAACCATGTACACAAAAATCTAGAAAATTAAAAAAAAAATTGATCATAAATATAGTACAAGAAGTCACAGCAGAAAGGATCTCGTGGTCCCAGGGAGCAATACGTCAAAGTATCAAAAAGACGTATACCTATGTGGGACCGAAATTATATAATAAAATCCCCCCAGATTTAAATATTAAAAATTGCAAAATGTCCTACATTGGTTCAATAATAACTAAATAATGGTTGATTGGCTTGGGTAGGGAGGAGTCCGAAAAACTATTATATTATGTCACTAAAAACTGGTTACCTAAGAATAGCACATTTAGTAAAATGTTGGTATTTAAATATGGTTACCAAAGAAAGGCAAATTTAGTAAAAACTTAGTATATATTAATTTCAAATAATAATAATTATTAAATTGCATTTGGCACTTCACAAACATTTGGTTCCTTGGAACAGGCAATCTGACTAGCTAGGAACTAATATCGGTATTTATATTTTAACTATGATTTTATCAAGCCTTATCAAAAATGACCTCCACTCCATTCAATATCACATCTCTTCTAAGTCTGAACTCGACTCCAATCTTCATTATAATTTTGAAATTTGCCCATTTAAATAAAATTAATATTTAAATTCATCTTTCAATTCTCCATAATTTTAAATGATGGCCTAGAACACT
Organism: Limnephilus auricula; assembly: GCA_951813805.1. Lineage (NCBI taxonomy): Eukaryota > Metazoa > Arthropoda > Insecta > Trichoptera > Limnephilidae > Limnephilus > Limnephilus auricula. Next base: position 21,181,384 of record OX638394.1, read on the forward strand.
CTTGAAGGGTAAAATAAATAATTGGAAAAAAACTATACTCATGTCATTAATTCTAGATAATAATTTAAAACTCCACATAGCAGCAGAGATACCAATGTATAAAGGTCATTAACGGTGTATAATAAATATTACATCACTGCGACGATTATAGAAATGTTAGTTCGTTGTCTGCGTTCTATATTAATACTTTGTATTTTTGAGAAATATTACTTTTAATTTATTGAGATAATTAATTTTAATATATATTTATCAAAGCTCGTAACTCACAACTGGCTAAAATGATTGCATTGTCCTACAAAGCTGTGAAAATTTATTCGAGCAAGAGGTGCATTGCGCCAGTTTTTTTATGATGCTTTTTTATACTTTATACAGTTTAAAAAAAATGGTTGCATTTTCTTAATGTCTTCATAGTTCACATTAAATTGGCCTAACTTAAAATAGTATTAATAAGTTTAAACTAGAAAACTTTTGATAGCTAGTTTTAAAATAATTTAGTTCATGTTGTGTAAGGCATAACCCCTTTTTTGTAGGGGAGAAACTGGGGTGACAGTGATTTAGCCGGCGACACCATTATTTTACAATCTGTGGTAATGGGTAGTCTAGACAAATTGTTGACGCCACGGTGCTCGTAAAACTGTGCAATACCTGCCCCCTACCCGTCTTGTACGGCAGGTACTAATGGACAAATAATTGTCGACGGGAAATTACGTAAACCGACTAACGCTTACCTGTAGGATGAGAATTAGTACGCTTAAGCCATTTATGCGAAAACAGTTTTTAAATATTTTAGCGGGGAGAATTTAAAGTTTGAATTAAGGAATAAGTAAATACTAGCAGTTAAAAATATCATCGCCCTTGATATTTTGCTGCTCTACCTTGCGGGACCACTTTTCGTTAAGCTAAGCCCAAATTAATTAATAAAAAAATTAAAAAATTATTGTTAACATGCTCATTTATGGTGAATTACGAAATTTGAACATATATTGTAAATTCATGTTCTGAATTTAAAAACTTTTGTTTAACTGGATAATATTAATGTTACCTCAGCCTACCCCCGTGGGTAAGTGAGTATTATTTTTTAAGTTCTTAAAACAAATAACTTTTTAGCAAAAATTAAGATAAACGTTATACTCCTTAATATTTTAAAACATACGTCATGCGACTTGAATACTAAAAAATTAATGCATTTAGAATTAGAAGACCATAATTCATCTAACATGTTTAGGTACATAAAATAATTCAGGGCCCTATTGATGCTAGATTATGTCTTAGAAATATTGAAATACATGTTACCAATTCCCATTGTTTAAGACGCCATAACACGTTTCACCTGATCATATATAAACATAATGTCATCTTATTAGATATGAAATTAAACAATTTTTTTCACTTTGTTCCACTTGTTTATTTACACCAGGACCGGTTTCGTCCTACTACGGACATTTTCAGACTGGTAGTTGAAATTCTTATGTTACGGAATTTATACAAACTTAGGCAGGGGCACACAACATTGTCTCTATATGATAAATGTTTCTATTTTGTTAATTTAAGGTATTATCAGTTATTTTGTTAAGTTGAGATACACATAGATAATTATAAAGTTTATTATTAAAATTATGAATGATGATACATAGTAAAAGGTTATTTTTAATTGACATGAATCTATATGAATTTATATAATTGAAAAGGTCTGTGATCACTGAAACCGGTCCTGGTGTAAATAAACAAGTGGAACAAAGTGAAAAAAATTGTTTAATTTCATATCTAATACAATGGAATTCCACCATGAATTAACAGTTAAAAAACTAGACTCATAATGTCATCTATTTTAGCCCTCTGACCAAAATGTGTCGACTATATAAAAAGATAGAGCGTGCTGAAGTAGATATTTTTGTCGATGATCCATCTATGGATTCAGAAGAAATGTTCTGCGATTGCTAAAAAATATGTTGTGTTAATTATATTATATTTAATTTGTGTCTAATTGTGTCTGTTGTGTCTCTTGTGTCTCTTGAGTCTTTTGTGTCTCTTGCCTCTCTTTGCATTATTTCAGTGAACTTTGATGTATTTCTACAATTTTTCATTTTTATTTGTTTTGTTTTTTAATCTTTATTGAGATGTATCTGAATAGATTTATGTAATTGTTTGTACCTCTATTTGGTTAGTTTTTATAACTTACTGGATCGTTCTCACATGAGTGAGAACATCTGTAAAAAGGCTGTATAAGTAACTAAACAATTAAGATTTCTAAAATATGTCAATGTATTTATTTTACTTAGAGAGTTTTTTCATAATTTAGTACCGCACCGATGAAGTAAAAGCGTGTGTAATTCAGAACGAACATATAACAACTAAAATTGAGTTATATTGAGCTATATGTGAGTTTTTGATTCCATCAGCTTCTATTTTAAGACATATTACTAATCAATAATAGTGGAAACAATACTGGCGAGACATTTTTTTAAAAACATATCGGAAATTGTTTGACAATAGCAAATTAATTGAAGTGGGATAACACTTAGTTCGTGCCAATCCATTAATGAAATTTTTTAAATATTGAGTGTTGTTTTCATGAAAGAAATTAGAAAACATGTTTTTTTTTATTTGGAATTATTTTTTTGGAAATTTAATTTACCCAAACAATTCCAAAACAATATTATGAAGCCTTGTACTGTGTTTTTTGTTGTTGTTAAAGACCTTTTAAAATGAGTATTTATAAGCAAAATAACAAATATAATAAATAAAGCGTATTTCGGGAGGGTAGAAATTTACATATAAGAGGACAGGAAAAATTAAAAAAACCTTCTTTCATTGTTGAAAACAAACCCAAACTCTCAGTTATTCGATTTTTTTCGAGGGATATTTTAGGGATTCACTGATAAGATATTTTTGAGCATTTGAAGCCTTCTGTAAATAACGTTTTTCAGTCTTCCTTACGAGGAATTTTGGGAAATAACGTGTTTTTAAATAACAGTTAGATTTCTTTTTAAATAAAGTATGTAGGTAGGTAAGCAGAGCTTCTATGCATGTCATCATGGAGAATTTTAATGGAACACTGTAACTTTGACAGGATATTTACAGTAGGATTTGTATTAAAGATGTAGTATTAATAAGTACGTACATCGAATATTAAGGACGCGTTGTTTCACAAAATTTTCAAACAATTCAACAATTCAACAAGTTAATATTTTAGTTCTATTTTTATTCAATTACCGTGAATCAACAGGTCCATGATGAAACAATAACAGAAATTGAATTTTTACTTTGAAATTTGATTAATTTTTCCAATTCTTTATTAGATACAAAAGACTTTATTTGTATCCTTATTAATTAATATGTGTAATCGAAATAAAACGCGAGTTAGTACAATTATTTTGTTTATTTATAATATGTATAAATTTTGTCTATAAAATAAATATATAATAAACGTAAAATTTAGTCCAAATAAAATTGATAGTCACATTTTACAAATAAATTTTTTATAAAATATTAAATAAATTTTTCACAATTAAAGAAAACTGATATTAATGTAAAAAATATTATATATAAATTAGAGTACATTTTTAACATTTTTCTTATTTATTTTTTTGATATTAATTTACAATATTTTATTATTACTTTCTTACATTATTTTATTATTTTGAGCAAGAATTCCATAACCAAACACAAGAACCTTGTCCTTTTATGACTAGAAATGGCTATTATTATTTTACTCTACACTGTAAGTTAAAAAAATATATATTTGTTGTAAAAATACAAATCTATAATATAAAAATTAATGTTTGTTTGTTTGTTCGTACCTTATGCGCGGCCATACCGTTCATCCGATTGCGATGAAACTTCGGGAATATGATGTGCCAAGATGGTTATAGGGTAGTGAGCTCTGGCGTTATGAAATTATTTTTTATATTATTCATACGATTGCGATTAAAATTTCATCCGATTGTAATTTCATCCGATTCTCGAACGCGGGAGGGGAAGGGGACGCGGGAGGGGAAGAGGAAGAGGAGTAGGAGGAGGAACGGAGACGAATAGGAAATGACAAGAAGGGAGAAACAATTATTTTTTTTAATTAGTATTCAACGCGTGCCGGGTATTAGCTAGTATTAAATAATAATTACAATAAATTTTTTTTTTTTTTATCTGTTTTAAAAATGCCAATATTTAAAATTGGAATGTCACGTTACCATTTCATTTAGATGACATTTGAATTCGAAGTATTACAAATCTACAAAAAGATCGTACTACAATATTAAACTTTTTATTGTTTATGTGTATATAATACTGTAAAATAATTGAGAGGGGATGCATGTAATCATGTAAAGCAGTCGCCCTTTCCGTAATAATATTGTTCGGATTTAACGTTGTAGATTTTCATGTTCAACCTACGTAGACTCTTTTATTCTATATTCTACGTAACATAGCTACGTTCTACATAAGGATCTTATTATTACATGGTATTTTATTAGATGTAGCTCAGACTCGAGGATTTCAGGTACTAAATAGCTGATACGAATGGGGAGACTGAAAGGATGGCGTCGAGTTTACGCGAAAAAAAATTACATTAGTCACTTGAATTATTTCGAGAGTGGTTAATTTATGATGTTTATGTGATTTTTCACCCTTAAAAGCATTTCAGAGTGATTAATGATTGTACGTCCTAATGCGATGATTGTGTTTCGAGTTTTGGGCAAAGTTTGTATTTTAATATATAGCAGAGATGCTTTTTTGTATTGGTTACGAACGTTTACGAAAGAGATTTGCTGAGTAAGATTGCCTCTTATGTTAACATTTAGCATAGTTGTTTTATAGACATAATAACTTTTCACTAAGCCGAAAAAAGTAAGAAAAAAAAACTCAATAAAATTCAGAGGGAAACCAAAAATCCTATCTTCAGAAAACTTTATACATGAAAAGAAAACGAAATCTAAGAGTGATAGATACACGGAGAAAAATGTTATTCTAAAATACGATAATTTTATTCGTAAAACGGTTAAAAACGGGACTGAAGTTCTTACGAACAAATTAACAGGGTTTCAATGTTTACTGGCGGGAAAATGTAAGATTAAATTATTATTATTAATTATTAGAACAAATTTCGTACGTATACCAACAAATTATTCTTACATTTTCCCGCCAATAAACATCGACACCCTCTTAATTTGTTCGTAAGAACTTCAGTCCCATTTAAAAGTTTTACGAATAAAATGATCGTATTTTAGAATAACATTATTCTCCGTGGAGGTACTCCCAGTATCGCCATTGTGAAAGACCACCATTCAGAACCGAAACGTTGCTTGAGATGGCAATATCTGTGTTAAATGACCAGATCAGAAAAGTCAGTCACTTCTTAACCTTCATCCTACCCATATCCTTCCCCTCCCCACTCCTTTCACTACATACTCCACTGAGGGATATCATACTCCCACTGGCTCCAGAAGCTCGTGCGATTTAATAAAAAAATATTTACACTATTTTTTAGATAGTTTGGTTATTATATTATCTACATATTTGCTCACTGGAAACCGTGGTGTTTTCAATACGAAATGAAGATTGAATAATTCATCTGTAGCCCAGCGATCATACGCATTAAGCTTAATACATAGCATAACGTAATATTAACATAAACTATTGTTTGAAGGCATTCATAGTAGGCACACATATTATGTTGTTACCGTTTAGAATGGTGATGAGCAACCGGCGGCCCGCGGACCTTTTTGTGTACTTAGCTAAATAAAGTAAATAAAAATCAACCAAATTTTCTCCCGTGGCGCTTTCCTCGTTCGCGTTGTTGATAATTTAAAGGGTTCCATTTTATAGGTTCACACGACCAAATGTTGTTTCGAAAAAAGAAGTTATTTTGGAAACCGGGAATCATTCAATGGATAACCAACACATATGCCATAGGTCACCTCAAGTAGTTCGCTGCGTTTGGTCTGTTGAACAGGGGTGTCCGGGATCACGGGATGAGGTTTATCTAGGTCTTGGCGGCGGATAAGTCTGCCTACCTACTGCGTGTTGGGCCGAATCGAGAGAGACTGGTTGAGAGAGGCCTTTTGATCTCTTCAACCAGACTCTCTCGACTAAGTTAAAAAGGATGGATTCATACGTCACTCCTGTATACACTGATCCCCATTTCTACCCACCCCTCATACCATTTTCCTACCCAGAACTTCTACTCCTTTCTTTCCTTAAAAAGACCTTCCACTCGGCATCATCAAAGATTCGTCATCATCATCATCATCAAAGATTCCTCATTTTGTACATTTACTCCATACAGGAGGCCCTGATGACAATAATTTCCCTCAGGGCCTATATCATCTTTGAATAAGATGTGTGGAGGGACTTTTTAAGAAGAGGAAGGAATGAACACAGGTCTTGAAGAGACCCATGTTGTAGGAGGGAGGAAAAACAGAGGCCGGCAAATCGTTAAAGCCGAGCTAAAAATATTTAACGGTTTGCATTCTGTTTTACAAAATACGAAAGGATATTGTGACAAACGTGTCATTCAGTATTGTCTTATTATATATATTCCGAGTTTTTAAAAATTTCAAATAGTTTAGCAGCAGGGTGGGAAGGAGTGACGGGGAGGGAAAATTCTGTAGAGGAAAGGGAAACAAAAAGGGAGAAAGGTGGATGGGTAACACAGGAAGGGGAGGAAAATGCGGGAGGTGGGGTCACGGGGCAGAAGGACGCAGGAGGAGGGGAAGGCGGGGAAGGTGGAAGTGGAACACGAGAGGAGAAGGGGACGCGGGAAAGGAACGGGAGCGTATTGGAAAGGACACGCTGTGAAGAATGACGGAGGGGTGGGGGACGATGGAGAAGAGGACGGATTATATATATTGATAGAAATTTTTGTGGGTGTGCGCATAATAACTTATCAAAGTTTCATCGCAATCGCATGAATGGTATAAGATATAATTTCATAACGCTAGAGCTCACTTGCACTATATATAGGAACCTTTACGTACATGTACACGAAAATTCATCAAAGTTTCATCGCAATCGGATGAATTCTTTAGGTACCGCATAAGGGAGAAACAAAGAAACATTAATTTTTATATATTATAATAAAAATACAGTTAAACATTTTACGTTATTATAAGTTAGTACGTAGTAATTTTTTGTTTGTTTATAATAGGTCCACCTTTAAAAAAGGTTCTGCACCACTGTCTTAGGTTATTGTTTCACAAGCGTGCGTATACCCGAGATGTTGAGAAGTTATGTCTTAAATATATTAAACTTGGTTGATCAGACAAAAGTTTATTGCGGATCCACAAGTTCCAGCAACGAAGCGTGGGTAAGTTTAAGTTTCCAGGGGTTGAGACGGCTTGCCAGGCACACTCTAGATACCCGGGCGGGACAGGGCCGGGGGTGGTTTGCCATTGTAAAAGCTTCAGCTTTCAGGCTGCAGGTAAACTTTTCAGGCGTTAGCTCCCGAGGAATTATTCGTCGGCGGTTTTAATTGAGTCATTTGCTTTCTGTTAAAAAAAAAATCAAAGGAACGGGCAGGTCAGGGAATAGATTTAAAAAGGTTGAACACTTGGTGTAGATATGGACACATAAAAATAGTTGATTGCTTCTATTTTGATAAGCACAAATAGATCTACATTTTAATGGAAAACAACCAATTTGTGGTATTATCAGAAATTTTCCTTGTTAGCTTCACAAAAAAGTGAAAGGTTTATTATATCGCCATGAAAACAGCACAGCCCATTCTTACAATTTTTTTTTGATCATCGCAAATATTATCCGCTTTCACAGTTACTTCCATTATGAACTATGGAGCATTGATATATTTAATAAAAATAAAATACTTTTTTATTTTAAAACCACGATATTTATTAATTTACTTTACCGACTTTTTGTCACTTTTGATAACCCATTAGTCTATAATTATATGTTGGTTTTTTTCCAATTAATGTATGTATGTTTGTAATAAATTTAAGTTGTTGTCTCTTTCTATATGTATATATTGTTGTCTCTCTCTATATGTATCAATAAGGACACATTTTGTAGTTATTGTTTAGTATTAATTTGTACCCTAAAGATGCTTGAGTAAAGCGAAATCGGTCGGTAAAGTAAATTAATAAATATCGTGGTTTTAAACCAAAAAAGTGTTTTGTTTTTATTAAATATGTCAAACCACAAAGTGATTGCTTTCTACAATAACATTGATATATTGTTTCATCTTTTTAAAGTCTTTTGATATAGCTATTATGAAAATGTTATTTGAAATCAATATGCATATAAAAAAATGAAAAGAGCGAAAATATACATAAATACGTTTCCTCTCGTTAATCAGGCCATTTTATTAGGAGGAAGTGAGTACGCAATTCGCCACGGCCTTTCCCTAAAGTTCCGGAAGTTAAAAAGTCCGACAGTTATGACGCGTGTAAGTATAAATAATTCATAAGGCAGAACACCGATTTATGTTTTGTTACTATCTCATGTTACGGCTAAAAATGACTTTTTTTGTTTAATTTAGCTCATGCCTTCGTAACATCAATATTGATTGATTCTCTATCTCACTGAGCATTTAAATTAATCGATTTACCATTATATTTTTGACACCCACAATATTTAATTAGTGATGGTAGGGATGATGGCTCGAGGAATTAAGGATGGTAGCTGAAAATATTTTAATTAACCTAAACATTTCAGACATTTCGGTGATAAGCTCATTGGAAATTTCACTGCTTCATGCAAACAGATTTACTAATTTAAAGTTCAGACCTTGCCATAAATGATAAAAATAACTGAAAGATTTTAGAAATAAAATATTCTCATTCCTCGCTCTTTCAAATTTAAGCTGATTTATGTAAATCAGAATAAAGATATTCTTGCCCGTGTAGTGATGTCCTGAGCATACTCGCTCGATAACGATCGGTAGGATAACTATCGGTAACTTCTCATCGATCCCTAGCATGACTACAGATTGCCAACGAAAAAGTGACATTTCACAATGACTAAGGGTCCTTAACGTATTCGAAATCAACTGTTGTTTGTACGTTAGCGATGTGCAGTTGTCCTAGTGAACGATGGGAAGTTACCGATAGTTATTCTATCGATCGTTAAAGAGCAAGCGTGCTAGGGGCCTCTGGATGGATAAAAATAAAAATAATTTACCCTTTTAACGCTTGAAGATTCGATAACTATTCATTTTATGCTAAGTTTAACTATCTATAGCAGGGTAAAAGAGGACTGTGGGCGAGTTTTCAAAATTAGTTCAAACCAGTTTGTGATCCCGATATTGTCGGTGTACACAAATATTGAAACGTGCACTCTCTAATATGATTTTCCTGTAAATTACTGTAGTGTAATTGAAAATAACAATACTGACACCAACATCCATACACACCAAAGAAATATAACTTCACAAGAAAACAATGTAAATTAAGGACCAGTTGTTTCGGAAAATTTCACCTTTGAATTTCCCTCAAATCGACATTCACCGAAAAATTGGGTTGTTTCAACCTCCGTCAGAAGAAATTTCATCGAAAATTCCATAGGACCAGTTGTTTCGGAATTCCCTTCAAATTTGAATTTCCTTCAAATTTGAATTTCCTTCAAATCGTCATTCACCGAAAAATTGGGTTGTTTCAACTTCCGTCAGCAGTGAAAATACTATAGAAATGTGATGTGAATGTGATCAGCCGAGTCCGGACGGTTAGCGAAATAATGGGAGGCGCATGCGCAGACGTCAACATTGTGATTCGGCGGGGAACACTTGAATAAAATTTTCAAATTTATCGAACGTTATTTGTTGCTATATACTGCTGACGGAAGTTGAAACAACCCAATTTTTCGGTGAATGACAATTTGAAGGAAATTCAAATTTGAAGGGAATTCCGAAACAACTGGTCCTATGGAATTTTCGATGAAATTTCTTCTGACGGAGGTTGAAACAACCCAATTTTTCGGTGAATGTCGATTTGAAGGAAATTCAAACGTGAAATTTTCCGAAACAACTGGTCCTAAGACAATTTTTAAATTTTAAAAATTCTCCAATAAAATTGCCCGCAATTCTCAAGAAGTCAACCTAAAGCGAGCATCCCAGCTCTACGCACATAAAAATGATTTTAGCATATTATTTAAGCGCAATTTGCATAATTTTAGTATACAGAACGAAACAAAGGCGCTTTATTATTCTGCGGCTCGCTTGTTGCTCCAAGTAGAGACACATTTTATGAAAATAAGCAACAATTTTTGACTCGTGCCTTTGAACATATTTCTCATAATAAAAAAAAAATACTCTTAAAATAAACACCAGCCCGCATTGTGTTTCACAACGAGTGGGGGCGTTAATTTTCATAAATGCAAATAGGCATTACCCACACCCACGTTCGTGTAATGGATATTTTCCACCCTAAATTTTCAAGTATCAATGAATATGCCCGGCAGAGTTCATTTGGAGTAAATTTCGAGGATAATTATGTACCACAATTTAATTTTGATAAACTAAATGCGAGCAAACCTTTTTCTTAACGATTTGACCAGGTATTCCGACTTGTTTTTCTACCACGTAGCATAATTATAGCGAAGTTTAAAAATCAAATTCGTTTTGAATAATATCAGGAGTCTTCAAAAGAGCATTATATAATATATTTTGATTTCATAATAATATTTTCTACGCAGGCCTCACATAAATATCATTATAATTCTAAAATTAATTACCACGTAGAGTTATTGAACCAATTGGTACAACCAATGAGATCAGTTTAATACATTAATAAAATGAAATTAATATTTACGTAAATAACTACTGTAAAAGTTTGAAAAAATAAACATTGAAAACTTTAATGTTTTTATTTGTGTGTTGTTTAATGTGTTGTTTTTTGTTTTTTTTTTTTGTGTGTTGTTTTTATAATGCTAAAAAACATTATGTTTTCCTATCAGTCAATGGAAAATTATAGAATTAAAATTATTGTAGAAAGCCATCGTTTTGTGGTTTGACTTAATAAATTAATTAAAACTACGAGTTTTTATTAATTTATTAACCGACCGGTTTCGCTTTGCTCAAGCATCAACAGGGTGCAAATTAAATACTCGGGTACAATAGATAACTAAAATAATTAAAACTCGTGGTTTTACAAAGTAAACAGGGTGTTAAGGTACGTACTTGCGTTACTTTAACCAGTGATTCATGATATTATTTGGAGTAAACATGTAAATGAAATTTTGGTCTCCGGTGACTTTTTTTATCATAATTTTTTTTTTTCAAAATTTTTTTTCTTCAAAATCAAACAAAATTTTTTTATTTAAAAGACTTTATTGGCCACTCAGCCAAGTTACCGCCCATTACTTACCCCGCCCCCAACTACCCAACACCTACGATTTTTTAAGTTTTTGTAGAAAAAAAAAAAAACATCAAAAATGTCACCGGAAACCAAAATTTCATTTACATTTTTTACTCCAAATAATGTCAGGAATCACTGGTTAAAGTAAGTCAAGTACGTACCTTAACATCCTGTATAAGAAGTGTTTTATTTTTATTTGTAAAAATATGGTTTTTTCATAAAGCCTTATAGATAATTTACTTCGGTAACTTTGTTTTCTTATTAACTTTCTCAATAAAAAGCTTACGAAAAACATGATTATTTTTACATAGATTTTTAGACGAATGTTTTTGGATCCATCCATTAAAACATGGTAAATTATGCTTCACGCTAAGAAGAGCTACTGGAATGTTGGATGTTAAAATCACCGGGAACCAGACTAACAACGGTGTTACAGGCGGACATAATTAATAAATATTTATACTTTTGAAACTAGCTATCACTTTGTGGTTATCCATTTTATAATTAAATGAAACAATATAACTTAGTTACAACCACTGAATTATTTAGTTACACGCCGACCGGTTTCGGCCTAACCTACAGCCCAATATTAAATCTCTTCCCTTTCGATGTCCATTCTGTTTCCCTACCACAACACCTAGTGATAAATTGTACCAACCCACTATTTTGTAATTGTCATCATTATATGTTTGTCCTGAGGAAGGAACGGTTGTTCCGAAACCGGTCGGCGTGTAACTAAATAAATCAGTGGTTGTAACTAAGTTATATTGTTTCATTTAATTAATTAATTTTTAGTTTACCTTTTATCTTGGATTTACCATTATAACTTCATCATTATATATTTTGTTGTTATGTGAAAATAAAATAGTGCTCTGTAACTTCAGTAATTACTTGATAATATTTAATTTCGATCTAACCTAGAATCATTTTGGCATTTCGCTTGCTGAGGGTTGGTTTGTACTATGTCCATTATTAATAATAATATAAAATACAAGGGTTAATCTACCCATAGGTAAAAGAACAACATAATTGGTTGAATTTTTATCTGAAAAAAAGCATAATCAATAACGGAAAAGGACACTTTTTAACAAAATAGCAAAAAAATTAATATTGGTTTGTACCATGACCATATTTTAATGTTGGTTTTTACTATATCCATACTCTGGGCGGAGATAGACCAAATCAACAGTAATTTCAACCTATGGCACATAAAACAATAATTATTTAACATTCTCATAGGGTTTTAATAAATAATAATAAAATTTAAAATATTAAATATTCTTCACTAGAAATTAGAAAATTTTTGTACTGTCATATGAATAAATAAAAGTATGGGGTAATCAAAAATTTGTATTTTTTACATACGCGTACATAAGGTTTGAATAAATAATAGTAGAAAAAATTAGTATTGGCGAATGGACATAGTACACTCCAACACTCATTTTTTTGTAATTACTATGGAGATAGAACAAAAAGTGATGTTCACAATGTAAGTTCCCGCTGAAAATTAGTTTTATTTGTGTGTGGATATAGTATATAAAAATATAATTAATATTACTACATTCACAGTTTAAAAAACTGTAAGTGGACATAGTAAAAACCAACCCTCAGCAAGCGATTTGTATAAATTAAATAACAAAATCAACTTCGAGCTTTATCAACACCCCCAGAACATTTAAATAAATACATAAGAATCTTCAATATTTCAATCTTACATTTAGAATCATAACTTTGACACTGTATTCATATTCATTTTAATAGATTTTGTATATTGTATTACCTACTATTTTGTTTGAGTACTAGTAGAATTTATGTTCATATTACACATTCCTTCATTTGAAAATCATTCTTATTTAGATACGTTTTTAGATTTTCACGGCCAAAAGCATTTTCGTTGTTTGTTTTTGGGGTGTTATGCCGTGTTGTGCTACCTCCTTCTTTAGCCGACTGCCGATCTGCCCTGATGATGGACACTGCAACGCTGTCCGAAACGTCGGCTAAAGAAGGAGGTAGCACAACACGGCATAACACCCCAAAAACAAACAACGAACATTCTTATTTAGGTTACAATTATTTGATTACAACGCATTTCCATGCTACATATTTCTGCTACAAGTACAGATTAGACCTAGATATTATACATTTCCCACTAGATGTGAAGCCACACCTATTACTTCTAGCATCAATATCTATAAATTGTTTCAATACCGTATCCAACTTTGAATAGAGTAGAGATAGTCTTAGTGCAGAGATAGAGGATTCTGCTAGCTAGAATTTATCTACATATTCTGTTCCTCATAATTCCTCTTGATGAGTGTGAACTAAAGGGAAACCATTTGCATGCTGAGGGGAGGTTTGCGGTCCAGTTCTCGGAAGCAGACTTTAATAGCAGTTTGCTAATCATGTTAGCAATACCTGATGCAATTCCAATTACCCTAGTCAAGCCTAATAGTGATTATTATGAATGAACCGTTCGCATTCCATGTTGTGGGTAAATTTCTACAAAATTGACCGGGGATGGGATTGATTGATGTTGATGACACATTGGCATTATGCATTTTCTGATACAAATAATACTTTTTTTTATTTTTTTTTTTATTTAATTTTTTTTTTACAAATACAGTTGTTATACATTGTATATATATTTTTAATACGTTTTTTAAATATCGTGATTCACCTTTTTTTTGAGCAATGCTCGTGTAAAAAAGGTGGAGCAGCGAAAAACAATTCAACATATATTTTTAAAATGTGTAGTAAGGATAATGAAAATTATAATATTTAATTTTTTTATATATGTATATCATATATTTTACGTGAAACAGAATTGAATAAAGAAAAGATATAAAAGACGAAGAAGAGAGAAAATAAAAAAAGAGTATAAAAAGTATAAAATATATATATATAAAAGTGGTGTGCGAATAAACGATTAACTGTTAATTAAATGTTGAATTATTTTGGTACCTTTCAGTCAACGTTTGAGTGTAAATGTTTTTTTTTAATTAGGTTTATTTTATATAACATGACTTCTAAATCGCGATGAAGACAACTTTTGACATCTTATGTTTTAACAGTTATTCAGTAGTTGATTTATAAAACTTTTATATATTTTTATTATACTGGGTTTTACAGATTATTCACATGCGAGGGAGAACAATTCAAATATAAAAATATACTTAGTTATTCAACTATGATTGTCTAATGTCATCTGTTACCTAAAAATACACAAAAACTTAAATTAATAATTTACGAGTAGTTTTGTATCACTGGCTCATGCCGATACATTTTTTTTACATTATCTTTACTTTTAAACAAAAACTTTGTGGTACATAATTCTATTTTAATCTACTTACACTATTGCTGATGAGGTTATTTATTTTCCACATAGTACAAATTGTTGCGTACACATAAATAAGCAGCTATTTTGCTAATGCCTGCGGCAAAATGGCAGCAAAATGAACAAAAATAATGTATGTAAAGGGAATTCTAGAAGTAGGAACGAAGAGACAGCTAAGAGTTAGGTCTAATCCATTAGTCTTGAAATATGTGAAATGTCCCACGTCTTTTATTGGACTAAAGCTATAAGTCTCTTGTCTTTCTCAGGAAAACTTCTGTATACATCAGGATATACAGCTAAGGCTTATGAATACAATAATAAATGTATAAACGCTCCCTCGTAATGTGAAAGTGCGAAAGAAAACAGGAAACAGATGATGTTTTGATATAGGTCCATTCATGATTTTACCCATAATTCATCATATACACTGAAACATCGTCAACAAAAATATTTTTGATTATTTTTTTTTATTGATAAACTAATGTTTAAGACAAGATTTTTTTATGCATAGTACAACGGGTAACAATTATTATAAGCAATAATTATTAGCCTGAAACACTCATTCCATGTTGAAAAAATCTCCCGAGAAAAGATACATGTCGCCGACGACACTCGAACCCGCACCCCTCTGATTGCCGGTCAGGAGCTCTACCATTAAGCTACGGCGGGTTACCTGCTACCCGCCAAATGATTCAATATATACCTAGTGTTTCATTCAACAATTATCGCTTATTACATTTTATCACCTGCAAACAACCAACTTTATTTTTATGTGAGAAAGGCATGTAAGTGCTAACTCTGTGCATAAACTTACATGCCTTTCTCGTATAAAAATAAAGTTGGTTGTTTGCAGATGAAAAAATGTAATAAGCGATAATTGTTGAATGAAACACTAGGTATATATTGAATCAATTGGCGGGTAGGAGGTAACCCGCCGTTGCTTAAAGGTAGAGCTCCTGACCGGCAATCAGAGGGGTGCGGGTTCGAGTCCCGTTGGCGACATGTATCTTTTCTCGGGAGATTTTTTCTATATGGATAAGTGTTTCAGGGTAATAATTATTGCTTATAATAAAAATATTTTTATTTGCGTGAATACAAATAAAGAACTTTTTCAATCACAGAAACTATTTATTTTCGGTAGAATTTAACGCAATGGAGAAGTTCATTGTTGCGTGTCTTTAATAAGCTTAAAGGGTGTAACCATTTTATGACTTTAAATTAAATAAAAATTGGATGAAAAAGGAGTAAATTTTGATTTATACAACGTTGCACGCACTAAAAGGTGTTTAAAGTAAGGCGAATTTTACTCTACTAGGAGTAAAAAGGTGTTGTTATGTGAGTCAGCAGGATAATTTTTTTTTCCAAGTTTGTTTGGATCAAACTTCTTGAGATTTTGTGTTAAGTGGTTGCACATCACACCAAGCATGAGTAAGCAAGGTAGATGTATAATGGAACAGTACACAATTCCGGAATTTCCAAAGGAAACAACATTCATTTAGATAACACAACAAACAATATACCCCAACAAAGAAAAAAAAATACGATGTATTTTATGAGCACGGGTAGAGAAATTTACGTTTGCATAAAAAAATTCAACGCATGTTTCGTAAATCAACAAAGCTTATGTTCACGTTTTCCAAATACCAGCGATTGTGTTACATGTTAACGTAACACGAGTTAACGCTTTTTAAATCCAAACTAAAGCTTTATCATTTGTTTGCGTTGCAAGTGTTCATGGTATAATAATAAAAAATATAAACGAATGTTTAATTTGTTTGCGTGACATGCGTTCACAGTTTACAAAAAGAAGCGAATGCTTTATTTTAAGTACACCGTGTCCCATTATTACAGGGTGATTATTCATGATATTCTGAGAAAAAATCCTAATAAAGTATTTTAAAGAAAACAGTTCTAATTACAAAAAAATGTGATAAAAATTGCCTCGCAAAAGTTTATTATACTTTTGCGAGTCATACATCAGTGAAAGCCTTTTATTGGTTGAATATTTTACACATATTTTACCATACATTATAAAACATAATGACAGTTGTTTTTCTTAATAAAATAAAATAAAGTACATGTCTAGTAACAACGCCTATTCATTTTGAAACACGGTCCAATTATCGTTTAAGATAAACAAATAAACAGTGTTCAGATAAATGTACGAACGTTTTGCAAACCGCAAAAATTATGATTAATTTTTCCTACTTTTTCATTTACTAAGGAAAAAAAGTCTACTTTTTTGCCAAGTTTTTCATGAATAATCAATCACCACCGAAGTTTTGCAGGATGAGCTTGGAACACAATACATATGTATTACAATTATAATATTAAAAAGTTCCCGTTTTAAATGATTTCGCTTGAAAAGTCTTGTAATATATAATAATAAATAGAAATATTATGAATTAAATTAAACAAATAACATTGTATCAACCACTATTATATA
Source organism: Limnephilus auricula (assembly GCA_951813805.1). Classification (NCBI taxonomy): domain Eukaryota; kingdom Metazoa; phylum Arthropoda; class Insecta; order Trichoptera; family Limnephilidae; genus Limnephilus; species Limnephilus auricula. Next base: position 21,198,464 of record OX638394.1, read on the forward strand.
ATCACAATTACCTCCATGTTTCGAAACCGATGGTTTCTTCGTCAGGGTATTTGAATGTCATTACTACCTTGACTAAGAAACTATCGGTTTCGAAACATGTAGGTAATTGTTATTATATAATAGTGGTTGATACAAAGTTATTGGTTTAATTTAATTAAAAATGACGCCACAAAGTGATTTTGCGAAGTTTGAAGAAAAAATATTATGCTTGATCGCATAACTAACGCGTGTTAACGATTTTTCAAATACAAATACATGGTTTATTGGTTGGCGTAACATGTACTCACTGTTCATGTTTTACAAATCTAGGTTAAAAGTTTCCTCGTCATAAACCGACGCCCTCGATATTTTCATCGCCCTAAGCCACACAGCAAGCGATTTCTAATACAGAGTTGTGAATAAATTCCGGCCTGAAGGAAGCGAAACGTCATGCCATTGCAAACTGTTTCCAGTACGGAAGAAGCGTCGGTAAATATTTATTCACCCATAAATAAAGTAATGAGTATCCGCCACTGCTTCCGGTATTTAAACTGAGTCAAGAAATGTTATTATTGATGTGTGTTAATAACATGTATTTTTGAAAATAAATAGGATAGCGAGGCTAATAATAAGGCTAGCAATAATTTATTAAGCTGAAAGCGTTGAAACACAAAAAAAAAATGTTTCAAGATCATTCAGCCTTTCAAATGTAGGAAATTATCTGACATATGTTAGAAAACTTGAAAAAATACTAAACTGACCAATGACATTATAAAAATACAAAACACGCTACTCTAATTGGATCTACCCTAATCGTATTCTAATTTAGTGGTCCCAACAGGAGCGGTGTGGTACATGGGCAAATAGGAGGCGGTGAAAGGCTACAAGGGGGCGGTGTGGTACGGGGACAAATAGGGGAGCGGTGAAAGGCTACAAGGGAACCGTGTGGTACGAGGGCAAATAAGAGGTGGTGAAAGGCTATAAGGGGGCGGTGTGGTACGAGGGCAAATAGGAGGTGGTGAAAGGCTACAAGGGGACGAAGGCAAATAGGGCGGTGAATACAAGGGGACGGTGTGGTACAAGGGCAAATAGAAGGCGGTGAAAGGCTATAAGGGGCGGTGTGGTGATAGGGAAAATAGGAGGCGGTGAAAGGCTACAAGGGGACGGTGTGTTACGAACCCTCCGAAATAGGAGGGCGGCGAAAAGCTACAGAGGACGGTGTAAGGCTGAATGAAAGGAAAAAAATACATTATCTTAATGAATAAGTAACCTCCGAATAAGTCGTAGGTACACCTTTGCAAGAGTCTTGCGTTTTAACCGCCAATTAATGATTGCCAATCGCCATTTATTGGATAACCTCTCCCATGGGTCACCGAAAGTGGTTCACTACGTTTGGTGACTTAACAGGGGTGCCCTGGTTCATGGGGTGAGATTTGTCTAGGTATTGGCAACGGATCCCCAGATTCCTACCCATGCCTCATACCTTATTCCTTCCCAGAACTTCTCCCCTACTACATTTCCATAAAAAGACTCTCCACACAGAATCCCTAAAGATGATATAGGCCCTGAGGGCTTTTATCCCTCTGAGCCTCCTGTGTAGAGCTAATGTAAAAAAATGATTAGTTATTTATTATTGATGGATTAATAGGTTATAATTTGTTATAACTCTTTAAAAATGATACAGAAGAGCGTTGCATTATTTTTTTGGGTATTTTAAAAACCTTTAAACCAGGTCAGCTTAAACGGCTATTAGAGAGGCTAGGGCACAAATGCTTCTAATTCCCACCTAGGCGTCTCGTCTAATTTAAAAGCAAAATAGCTCAGAATGGTTTCTTTAACCGAGTAACTTCGCAGAAAAAATCTACGTAAATGTTACGCTAAAATTTCCCAATTCTGCGGTTTAATTATTATTAAGCGTGTCATTATAGAACTTTTTTATATACAGGTTTATGGGACGTACTTGATTTACTTTAACCAGTGAGATTACTGACATTATTTGGAGTAAAAAATTTAATTGAAATTTTGGTCTCCGCTGACATTTTTTTCTTTTTTTTTTTAAAACTAAAAACATTAAAAAAATAGTAGGGATTGAAACGTTAGGGGTGGGTGAGGGATTGGTTGGTTACTCGACTGAATGAACACTGACTATATGTGTATATTTTTTATAGATATCTAAAAATTCAACGGAGGCCAAAATTTCTTTTACATTTTCAATCTAAGCATAAGTAATTTGTAGGGTTTGGTTTCTAGATTATTGACCCCATACGTCGTGTTTAATTGGCAAGAAACTTGTCTAACTTTAGTCTCACTCCATTCCATTTTGTCAGCCGCTAACGTAACGAACTATTCTGTTTTCGCAACTAACTATTTAATTAAGAAACTACAACGCTTGCGGCTACATTATTCATTATAACATTCTCAAGCCATCACAATATTAGGGTAGTACATAATATTTATGTTTCTTCAATATTAAATTTGGGAGGCGGGCACCGAGGGACTGGTTGAGGGAGATCTTTTGACCTCTCCAGCAGGTCTCTCTTGGAACTTCGCCTTGCACCGCAGTGGGAGGGTAGATTAATTTGTCGGTCACTGCTGGATACACTCGTTTCTTCATTCATTGTATAGTTTGTTCCAATTGAGGATTTTTCGACCACTATGCTAGGCACATGCCCGTGTTATGGTAGTTGAGAAACATACACTGACCCCCAGATTCCTACCCACCCCTCATACCCTTTTCCTTCCCAAAACTTCCTCTTCCACCTTTCCTAAAAACACCTTCCATTCAGAAAGATGACATAGGCCCTGAGGGAATTTATTTTCTTCAGGGCATCCTGTGCAGAGCTAATGTAAAAAAAAAAACATTGGCACATTTTAAAATAAAATGATGATTCAAATGATACTTAAAAATCATCCCTAGCTTGGCGGGTGAAACTAAAAAATGAATTTTTGCCACTGTAATTTTTTTTTTTACATTTTCATGAAATAAAAATATTAAACAATGACTATTCAGCGACATTTTCTGTTTTGACATTTGAAAGGACCCCGTTTAGGGTGCGTTTCTCAATTTTCTTTTTAACAACATGATAGTTGTCCTCTTCCGACGTTCAAAAGCTGAAACTGACTTGAATCGGCATTTAACAGAAAACTATTAACTTTCAAAAAAACAATGGCGCTGAATGGCCATTTTACGATTTCGTCACATGTTAAAAAAGTACAACTAAATTGTATTTCGTTGTGCAAATGTATTAATAATGACTGCCAAAATAAAAAAGATTGATTTTATTGTTTATTTTTTTTGGATGACTTTATGTTTAAATTTGTTTTTTTGTATTAAATCATTTTTTGATCAACAGTTCTTAATTATATTTTTAACTTTTTTTCTACTGACTAGGTATAAGTATATTTAATTATAAGAAAAAATGGATATTTTCACAAAAACAATCATTAAAATGGTTCCAAAGCATTGGTTCAGTCCATTTACTTGACAGATAAAGGGATGGGGTGTAAAAAAATGGACCACTAAACCTTCCGGCAACATCCAGAATCATAATCTGCAACCTTTGTTGAATTCAAAACTATGTTCAGATTCACTCAACTCCACCCAGCAGCGCCTGCACTAATAGTTATGCTGTTATGTGCATACGGCTGATCACAATTCGGTCAAAGCCTGAAAAAATGGAACGAGACGAAATTTAGAAGTCGATAAAATGTGACGAAGGTTTACACACCTTAACCTTTTCTTAATTTTGGGTTTACGGATTTCGAAAACATGGCTTTCGAGAATTTGGTCATTCGGAAAGGCGGTTCTCGAGAAGTTGGTCATTACGATTTTCGGCTTATGGCTTTCGGAAAGTTGGCACCGGGATAATGACACCAATCCTAAATGATGTACATATATAGATATTGTACATATAAATGTAAGTAACTACTTTTAAGACAGTAGTTATAAGTCTTAGGGGGTTTTTCACCATCCTCCCAATAGCTTATCTACACTAATAACGAATATTATTAAAAAATAAAATACTCGCTAGTCGTAAGTCACTAGCTAAAAATCTTAGAGGTTTTTTTATATATTTTTTTTATTATTATTTATTAACTAAAAAATACATTTAAGTGTATTTTTTTAGGTATATGCCACCTCGCTAAAAAGCGCTCTTGAGGTAATTTTTCACGAAAACGGCGCTATATAAATTTGCCAAATATTACTATTATTATACGAGTAAGTTCCCATTATACTTCTGCTTAAATATTTAGGCGTATTCATTTTCGGCTTGGCTAGATACAAAGGATATTTCAGGATATTATTCTAGAACCTCAACCTCAAATTCGAGTTCAGGATAACTACATCTGACGGCGTAAAATAATAATGATTATGTTAGCTAATTCAGCGTGCGTACCAACTCGTACTTACCGCTCAGAATTAAACAACCCTAAGATCTTTGCTCTTACAGTGTTAATAATTTCCTGCGAAATGAGAAACAGACATAATACCTTCCACAATATCTACACACGTCTTCAAGTTTATATGCCAAATTTGCGCGCGTAATAAATAAGTAGGTACCGACTAGTTGTTGACTAAGCGTATATGATTTATTAGCGCCGTTTTAAGAGGCTAGACTTTGAACCACACGCGGAACACCCGCGTCTGTCATTCTGTCCCGCTCACAATAAGTTAACGCACACTTACAATACATGCGAATGCGAAATGTGCGAATGAGACAACGCTCAAATTTACCTACAGAAATCGCTTGAAAAGGGGTTTATGGAGAATACACTTTTCTACACCGAAACTTTCACGAAATTGAAATTAAAAAAAAATATATATTTTTTAGAAAGAAGAAGCTACGTCGGTAGCTTTTTATAATTTTATAATTCTTTATGAGAGTTGAGTTAGCAGCACTTTTTCCTTAAATAATATTTTTTGATAAATCGTACATGTTTGACAGTGAATTTTTACGTTAATACGAAACGCATCGAAAATTCGAAAACATACCGACACAGTTTTCACCCTTTAGAAGGCAGTATAAAAAATATATATTCATTTTGTGCAATTTTCGATGTAGAAAAGTGTTTTTTCCCGGGCGTCCTTTTTGTATGGGCCGAAAAGCGAAGTCTATCATCTTAAAGGTTCAGAAAAGATTATTTTTTCAGACGTGAAATCATCGTCCAAAAGTTAATCAAATTAATTAAATGTGAAATCATCGTTAAAAAGTACCAATAATAAAGTCCAAATAATTCAGGACTTTATTAATCGTAATTTTTTCACTTTTTTTATGGTACCTGCCTGAAGGTAATTTGAAAAAAAAAGAATTGTCATTGAGATGGTGATTTTTCTTTGGACAAATCGTATTCCTTAGGCGCTCCGCCCACTGAGGCAACTGAAAACCAACTAAAACCGTCTGTTTCTCTGTCTTGATTGGTCAAAAAGCTTGGTTAACCATAGAAGAAGAACAATCAGCTGACAGTTGGCAACTATCAATGGCCGCCCAGGGCAACCAGTAGAGCAAGTCGCAAGTCACCGCTTGCGTTACCATTGACAACGGGGTTTTGTGTGATTGTGTATGTGCGGGCCATCACATTGTCATACAAAGACAGTTGGCAGTTGAGAGTTTCCAGTTGCCTGAGTGGGCGGAGGCGCTTATTTAAAGTATTTAACGTAAAATATGTGGGTTATTATTAAGTCGGTAAACATTGAAGTACCTATTTAAAAATATTATGAGTTCAGAGGAAGTTTTGGTATTAATACATTAAATTAGAGAAAATTAGAAACATACTTCTTTGTATGTCTTCTTATTTATAAAATTAAAAAATGATGTTATTTAATTAAAGCTAACTTACTCGAAACCACAAGTTTGTGGAATTTGTTTTTGTATGAAATGCGAAACTTTAAACATTGATTGTCCAGCCGCCGAGTTAAAACGTGTTTCTATTCCTGATTTGACCAAAGAAAAATAAAACATAGAAGTCATTTCTCATCCTGGCGGTTTCAGTAAAGTTAGATTGAGAACGTAAAAGTTTTTTTATCGTCGAAATTCGTTCGGATAACGCAAGTAGGCGGACACTCGTGTTTAATGTACAATGTACATTTATTTGATCCTTCACACCAAAGAGAAATAGCTCCAGACCTAAAATATGACCTGTTTATTTTTTGCTGTAAATTTGAATTTAATATGCGTGGGCTGGCTTTTAGACTCTTCCATCCAACGATAACTGGGTGCCAAAAGCCCATTTTCAATCAAGAAAGGCTCTGAGGCATGAAAAAGCTGACTCAAGGCTTCATAAGTTTATACATAAAATTGTCTGGTATCAAAACGAATGCTTTGTTTATTCATTCGAAGTTATGACGAGTATCAAATATTTTAGTTTCGTTTTTGCGCTTTTAACTGTTTTTGTTAAGAGAGAAGTCAAACAGAAAAGCAGATATTCCTTGTCAACGCATTCAATGTTTGACGACTTTCTGGGTGTACTTAAATGTTAAAACACTCCGTTACCACGTACTAGGTAAGAAAGAAAACTTTATAGTTTTTTTAATGTATGTATTATAATACAAACCAAGATATACTTTAAATAGTTTGGACTTGAAACGAATAACTTAAAAATATTTTTAAACTACTTTTAACTAAAATAAATTAACCGAATCGAATTATAAAACAAAGTTTTTTTTACTATCTCTTAGGCCGGCTTTATTTACTATCTCAGTAGACAAATTCAGAGAAATGCGTGTGTGTTCACGTGTATAGGCGTTATTGTCACCAAGCTTTCACGACCACGAATCTACCTGCTGAGTATCAGCTCGATCGGATGTTGGGAAGTGATTTAATTTTTACTTTCAATATTTGCATTAATTCATTTACGAAAACTACACCGAAATTAGAGTAGATGTGTTTAAAAATAAAAAGTTTATACGTTGACAATAATTCTTTTTTATTTAATTGTAATATGTTTTGAAAAGCTTTCGAAATGAAAATCATTATTCAAAATTAATTCCCTAAGCTAATATTAAGCATATTAATGTGTATTTTTTTTTCAGTTTAGGTTAGATACCTAGTATATAAACGTACCTAGTCTATAAATGCTTAAATAAATATCAAATAAGACATTTGACATTGCCAATGTGAGTACTGCACTAACAAAAAGTCCATCTGTCAAAAATCTGATTATAGTATTTTCAGTTTGGCATTAGAGATCAAATAATGGTATTTTTGTAGCTGTTAACCACGCATAGTAGGTTTTTTTTTTATATACCTTACTTTTTTTTATTTTTTATGCGAAACTGCACAAGAGTCCCAACTACTTCCAACTGTCCGGAGCCAGTGATACTATGGAGTATGCTGTCAGACTAAAGGTAGTCGGGAGGGGAAGGAGATGGGGAATAGGAAGGTGGGGAACCTTGCTATTCAGACCTGGTCACAAAACACGGTGAAAGCCATTTCAAGTAACGTTTATATTCTGAATGGTGGTTATACACCAGGGCGGTACTGAGGGATTCTTCCACTCCGGAACGCGCCGCAAATATACTATACATTATTTTAAATGAATAATTGTGAAATATCACAAAGTAATTAAATTATATTTACTTGCGCACGCTTGGATTTGAACCTGTGAACTCCAGCTTGGTAGTCGAGAGCCTTACCCCTCGACCACGGAGCCCGAGGTAGTATGTATTCACAAAACATGTGAAAGTTCAATTCAAGAAACATGTGAAGTTTTACGTATTAACATATTAATAAACATACTGACAACTACATAAAAATTAATTAAAAATAAAACTTACTGTCACATTTAAATGCTAAAAATAACCACACGGCCGCAATAAAGTAAATTGGATATAAATGTAATGAATGTGTAAATAAGTACTTTCCTCGGACGTGTGACACGTGACTTGGGAATGTTCGTACTTGAATAAAAAGAGATCTAAAAACCATTTCTTTGTTGTTTTCTTTCCCTGTTTCTGACGTGATCAACCTCTCTCTTCCACGCATCGGTGCAGGTGGCCGTGAGTTATTTAAAATGTGGAATAAATAACTGCGAACCATTTCCCTTTTTTCACTCAAACCCCATACGTGTTGTATGAATGTACTGAAAAAATCATATCTTCACATCTGGGGTTGAAACTTTTCTCTGGATTATAAGCCACACTTCACCTGGTGCGCTGGGCATGATGAATGACAAACAACCCTTTGTAGGTTAGCGTTAGACATAGATACATGAAATTGCTTTGAATATCTCAGATCCTCCTAGCATATCTTCCCATTCACCAAGAACGAATCATTAAAAAGAAACTGTCGTGTCGCCTTGATTCAGTAAAATCAATTGACAAAATGAGAAAGGCAAACCGTAGTAATTTTAAAGAAAATAGTTACTTGTTGTCTTGACTTGTCTGAAGATACCCGTTTTAAAGTGAAGCGGTCATAAACAACAACAAAAAAATAGTGTATTAACCCGTAAAAAAGTCATATTTTTTAATAATTTTTTGGAATTCTTTCCACCATGAATCCATTTTCATAATTTTGAAGAATTAATTCAAAACAAAAACGGCAGAAAGTGGTTGCCATGTTCAAGGAGTATGAATTCTATGAACCAATGTCAGTTTTTCAATTTTATCTAGGGCTGTGTAGAATTTGTTGTTTTTAGAAAGTTTTATTTATGTTATAAAACTATGATGCTAGAACAATCCAGTTATAAAACACAGTTAATATATAATAATAAAAATCTACAATTACATACAATTAATTACAGATACATTAAATAAATCTATAATTACATACAATTAAATACAGACACATACAATTAGGAAAATAAACATCACAACAACAAAAAATTAAATACAAGCTCACTCAAGTAATACATTACAATGAGTGGCAAGAGACATATAAAACATTAGAGGTATGCATAAGAGAGACAATGGACACAATATAATTAGTTATAATTTTTTAACAGCGCCAGAACATTTTCTCTGAATCCGTGCAATTTATCGATAAAAATATCTACTTCAGCACACTCTATAGTCGACACATCTGGGTCAGAGGGCTGAAGTAGGCGATATTATTTTTAAATGTATTCAGGTGAAAAATGTTATGGCGTCTTAAACAATGGGAGCTGGGGACATTTCAATATTGCTAAGACATAATGTACTATCAAGATGGCCGTTTGGACAAGAGAAACCATTATCCCGCCTTTCGTGAGTTTTTTACGCTTAATGTAAATGAAATTTTGGTCTCCGGTGACTTTTTAGATGTCTTTTTTTTTCAAAAACTTTTTCTTAAAAATTAAAGAAAAAAAAATTCTTCCCATGTCATCACTGGTCTCTAAGCCAAGTAACCAACCAACCCCTCACCCCGCCCCTAACTTTTCAACACCTACTAATGTTTTTGCAGAAAAAAAAAAACTTCAAAAATGTCACCGGAGACCAAAATTTTATTTACATTTTTTCTTAAAATAATGTCAGGAATCACTGGTTAAAGTTACTCAAGTATGATGCTTAACACCCTGTATAGATAGATAGATAGATATTATTTTAAATGACTAATTTATGGAAACACAAATCAATCAAATAAAATGTATCTGCGCACGCCGCGATTTGAACCCGCGACCTCCGGATCTCTAGTCAAAAGACTTGCCCCTCGACCACGACAGCCGTCGAGTTACATATTTGGGTATTCTATTAAATTAAAACTTTGAAGGACCAATATATCATCTAAGATGGGGATTTTTTTGTGAAACTAGATGTTCTGTAATAAAAATGATTGGTTAATAATTTTCTATACATTTGATTTTTACTTTTATGGTATTTGCAGTCCAGCGATTATCCGTAAAGTTTTAATAGAATGATCAATGCACTAATGTTGTTATTAAAAATATATTTTTTAAATTAACAATTAACTCGATGGCTCTATATATAAACATTTAAAATATCAAAATTGACTTTAATCAAGTTTATTGTGCTTTACACAGTCAAGACTTATCCACACGTTCACAGGCCCGACATACGAAAGGTTGGTGTTGCCTCAGTCTTAAATTCACCGCAGGCTTTCCGAATAAAAAAATATTTTATTTAAGCAATTACTGGTTACTAGAACAAGCATTCAAACAGCCACATCAACAAAAATGTGATATTTATTGCATTCATTAATTCAAAACTTATCCGCACGTTCATAGGGCCGTTTTTTTGTAAATGGTTGTTTTAATACAAAGTTTTTTTTTCTTTAAAAATCCTAGAAACGCCCCTTTGTAACCTCGCGCCCCTAGGCACGTGCCTAGTTTGCCTTAGGGATTATCCGCCACTGGATGGAACTCTTGTGTGTGATAATATTTTGAATAGCATTTACTTAAATGTGGTAGGTGGTACAATAATACAACATAACTCAGTAGAAATGGATAGATGTCAAATGAGCGCATTTTTACCCAAAATTTGCAAAATTTTTTGGACTTTCCGCAGTTGCGATCCCCCGACTATATAGATTAGTTTATTTTTGGGGTATTACGCCGTGTTGCGCTACCTCCTTCTTTAGCCTCTGTCCTCACATCTGCCCTGATGATGGACACTGTAACGCTGTCCGAAACGTTGGCTAAAGAAGGAGGTAGCGCAACACGGCATAACACTTAAAGATACCTTTGACCTTGAAAATCTAAAATTATATCAGATTAGTTTATATTTATTTACATTTGATCCAATAATTATTTACAAGTTTTCAAAGCTTCAAAAGATGAAATTTTTATCTGAAAACCGTCCTATTATCTTTATAAATTATATTTTCACTCTACTCTTTAATTCTTCACTCCACTCTACTACAACAAAAATGACTCAACGTCAGGAAATATTATTTGCGCCTTTTTGCTTTTACCGTAAAACTTTACGCGTCACGTGTTGAAATATCATTCCCTAAAGATTTACTGATACTATCCATTGATATATTACCTCCTGGCCATGCGTGATACAATTTCTTCACTGTGAGAAGCTTTCACCATGATTTCATCCTTTTCGGTGTCAACCAAAGAATCCAGATTTGTCATTGTCAATACAAAAAGAACCGATTGATTTTTGTTCACGATTTACACGCAGATATATAACACCTTGTATTGTGACCTTTATAAATATAATGTGTATCAATCTTTGTAAGAGTTAGGTCTGTAGAAAGGTCTGCCCTTATTGTGATATTAAGTACAGTTCCGGTAACATCAGTTTAGGGCACAAGGGTTAAGGGGCAAAGGAAGTGTAAGTTGGTAACATTTCCACCCGAGCACTCTCTCGGATCAAGCGCGATAAAAACACCTTTAAAGTGGAGACTTTCCTTTGTGGATAGGAGTACCCACGAATGTCTGAATACCCTAAGTAGTTTTCGCGTGAAATATGGGATCTCGCGGAGATATCTTTTGAAAAAGGGTTTTCCACTCTTGCCTCAAGCAAAGTTTTCTCATAGCAGGTTGTGTTTGTTATAAACGAACAAGAAAAATAATTATTAAATTCTCAGTGAAATAAAGACACTCTCACAGGTTTAGCAGAATTTAGGGTCTCAATGTTTTGTAAATGGTTATTAAAAATCATGATGAGGACTTTATTATATAAGCAAGTGGTTTATTTGATAAATTGTTGGAAAACGCAAAGTGATTTTAAAAAAAAATTGGATTTTTTTTATTTTTTATATGTAGATATACCGCACAAAAGTCCCCACTGTTCCCATTATTATTATTATGGCTCCCCAATTGGGGTATGTTGTGAGACTGAAGGTAGTGGAGAGGGGAAGGAGACGGGGAAGAGGAAGGTGGGGAAGTACCTGGCTATTCACCAAACACGGCTAAAGCCATTTCAGAAACGCTCCGAAATCTGACCACCACGGGTCGAGCGGCAAGATATTAATTATGCAAACATTTTTATTAAACAAAATATGTTGTATCATATTAATGAAAAAAATCTATTTAATAATATGCTTTACCGAGGACACTATTAAGTTCAGATTCATCAACAAACGTTATTTTTTCACTCGACGAAAATTATTTCGAATCTTCTAAAACGAATATAGAATTTTATTAAGAGAATAGGAAACTTTTTAATACTTAATATTAAGTATGTAATTTTTAATACTTAATATTAAGTATTTTAAGTAATTTTTAATACTTAATATTAAGTATTAAACACCGGTGAGATTCACCGTTCATAAAAATGAACACCGAATATTTGGTGACTGAACAACTCTAAACATACAACTTCAACACCTCTTTTGAAAAGTCATTAAAACTGGTGAAAAGAGATTGCTTAAATTGGTTACGTTTTACGTTAGATTAGGTTATGGGCTATTTTTTATTATATTTCATAACTTTTAATGACCTTTCAAAGGGGTGTTGAAATGCCACTCTGGTGAGTTGTCGTGAAACCGAATATTTTTATACATATAAAATACCGCAAGGTGTTATGACAAAGCTTGCTGTTTTCCTTATGAAATGTTGCAAAGTCTTGGAGAATTTCCGGATTTATTACCATGGAACGGGACATTGTAAGCTTAAGACATCCTCTTAGTAGTCTTGCATAGTTCAAGGAAGTTAGAAATGTTGTAGTGTTGCTCAATCTTTACGGAGAATCGTGCAATACTTGGTGGTTTACTTACAATAAAAGCTTGTATTAAACCTAGATAATGAAAGCTTCACCCTAGTGGGCGCCCAAGCTGAGCTTGTGCAAGCCTAGTATACTTTTGGAAAAACAAGTAAAACTGCAAACGGAACATTTGAATGGTTTCTTTTCAACACCTATGAGGCTCGGCTTATTGATGTTGCCATTTTGAGGGAAAGTGAAGGTCAATTTTGGAAACGTTTTTTGGATGAAGATATTTTGTTCTACATTACTTTCCCGAGCACGACCTAAAGCGAATTGTTTACTTGAAATGAGTGTTTTAGCAATGAGTTTTTTAGCATGTGTCAGCATATGTCTTTTTAGGTTACTCTTCTGATTGAAAGAAAAGTTACATTCTTGACAAGAAAATGGTTTGTCCTTGTTGTGATTCTGTACATCTAGGTCAAGATGACCGTTCAAAGAAGAATGTGTCAGCATATGTCTTTTGAGGTTACCTTTCTGATTGCAAGAAAACTTACACTCTTGACAGGAATATGGTTTGTCCTCGTTGTTATTCCGTATATGCATGTCAAGGCTATATTTCCAAGAAGAATGTGTCAGCATATGTCTATTGAGGTTACCCTTCTGATTGCAAGAAAAGTTACACTCTTGACAAGAAAACGGTTTGTCCCCGTTGTGTTTCCGAAGATGAACGTCAAGGTTACCTCTCCAAGAAGTGCAAAATGAGCAAAATGGACATTTAATTGGCATCGCATCATCGCGAGTCAGCAGATTCTTTACGTAATGGGGAAATTTATTTTTAAACCGCGGGTGAAGTGACTCCCTGCTGTGTCCAATTATGTGATTTTCGTGGTCATCTTTACGATTAAATGTAATATTGCACTCTGAGCACGTTATTTGTTCTTTCATACGGTGAGTGTGCATATGTTTCTTAAGGCAATCTTTCCGACCAAATGCTCTGTTGCATTGTGGACATTTGAAAGGCTTTTGTCCACTGTGGGTGAAGATATGTGTCTTCAGTCCGTCCTTACGACGAAATGAGCTGCCACAATATCCACACGTGAACGGCTTCTCACCGCTGTGCTTGACGGCGTGGTACTTCAGCTTACTTGCATGAGAACAAGTGTAGCTGCAGTCTGGACACCGTATGACTTTATTGTGAACATCTTCTGCCTTAGCGCTATATTCTGAAAGTAAAGTAAAATGTTTGTTCGTATGAAGCAGTTACTTTGTGATGTGACATTATAATTTAAAATAAAACAATAACTTTGTATACACCACTTTTATTTTTTTATACTTAATGCCGACCGGGTTTCGCTACAACCGTAGCTTCTTCAGGGCAGTATAATCTCTACTAATATCTAATATCTAACATGTGTTGTTATAATGTATTCAGGGGATTGAAGAAATGGGCTGGGTTCCGCCGGTGCAGGACGTAATTGGAGTAAGGGACTGGGGGTTGGAAAGTGAATGTTCTTTGTCAATGGGGAACAACCTAAGTATCGGACTTTTATTTAAATTTATTTGATTGTTTATTACTTTTCTATTAGTGTTTATGGCTTTCCTTAGTTCTAGGGCTTCTAAATTATCCAATCTGATACCTATTTCGTTTTTGTGCAATAACGTTACGCCTGTATTTTTATTAAATGTATGGTCTGTTTCTATAAGATGGTTTGCAAATTCTGAGAATCCGGTACTGTGTAAACATCTTAGGTGTTCCTTGACACGAGTATTAATATTTCTTGCAGTTTTGCCAATGTAAAATGCGGGGCAATCGCTACATTGAAGTGAATAGATACCCGAATGGCCGAAGCTATCTATTCACTTCAATGTAGCGATTGCCCCGCATTTTACATTGGCAAAACTGCAAGAAATATTAATACTCGTGTCAAGGAACACCTAAGATGTTTACACAGTACCGGATTCTCAGAATTTGCAAACCATCTTATAGAAACAGACCATACATTTAATAAAAATACAGGCGTAACGTTATTGCACAAAAACGAAATAGGTATCAGATTGGATAATTTAGAAGCCCTAGAACTAAGGAAAGCCATAAACACTAATAGAAAAGTAATAAACAATCAAATAAATTTAAATAAAAGTCCGATACTTAGGTTGTTCCCCATTGACAAAGAACATTCACTTTCCAACCCCCAGTCCCTTACTCCAATTACGTCCTGCACCGGCGGAACCCAGCCCATTTCTTCAATCCCCTGAATACATTATAACAACACATGTTAGATATTAGATATTAGTAGAGATTATACTGCCCTGAAGAAGCTACGGTTGTAGCGAAACCCGGTCGGCATTAAGTATAAAAAAATAAAAGTGGTGTATACAAAGTTATTGTTTTATTTTAAATTATAAAGTAAAATGCTTTATTCAAGCTCCATCAGCTTTGTAATGGAGATGAAAAATTGTGAAAAAATATTTGTTTGGGGCATGTGCCATGTAAAGACATTTAAAAATATGATCAGCCCGCTTAGTAAAATAGTAAGCACAGTACTTATCAGTATACAGGTACGTATTAATCTTAGAAAAAAATATAGTTCATACTCAACTTCATACTAGTTTACCCAACATTTTTTTACAAATAATATAATTAAAATTTTCACTTAAAATATATTTAATTTATAATAAAAAAAATTATATAACCCAAATCAACCTACATAATATTTATAAAAATTATCTGTTCCTATAGGTACTAAGTTTTCGTTTTCAAACAGGGTGCGTTAGAGAGGATGAACGTCGTTGTTGTCCGTATTTTATATACTATGTACTTCCTCGAAGAAATAAACACTCAATTCAATATAAACTTTTTCTTACAAAAAAAAGGAAATATTTTACTTATGTAGGTGCCTATCTAACTATTTTGAGTACCTACTTCATTAATAAAACTGTTTCAAATTCTGTACGCTAGATGAGGATTTATTAATTATTGCAAAATAAATTGAGTTGATGGGCAACGGATTTTTATATAATTATTTTTTATTAATTGTTAGTATTTTTTTAATACAATACCATTATTGTGTGGCTTTCACTATAAATATCTATAATTTATTTATATAATTATTAAAACAAATTAAAAGTTTTTTTACCTGCACATTCGTTCTTTATGTCGGGATATGATATGTCTATAGCGGTGTATGACAGATCTATAGGTTCTTCTTTGATCTCCAAGAGTATCGAGCTTTCACCGTAATCAGATAATTGGTCACTCTTATTCCTGGTATCATCCACGTCGGAAGATGATGAAGCCAGTATATCTGCACATAACAATAAATCATTTTCTTCTGGATCATTTTCTGATTTGATATTGAAAGATGTCAACTTCTTATTTGATTCTTCAAAAAAGGAGTCAAAACACATATTTTCACCATGTGTAAACGATTTATTTAGTGTTTCCATTTCGTCTTCTATTGCTTCAGATTTTATATTCAAGGATTCTAATTTTAGTTTTTCAAATTGATCGAAATCACTCTTGAGATACTGATATGTTTTCTTTTCAATATCAGTGATGAAAAGGTGACAATTTTGTTTATGCCACAAATATTTGTCTCGTTCATTGTCCTCGTCGGTAATTGGCTCAGATTTTATGGTTATTTTGTAATCAATACTTGTTTTAGAAAGATCCATGGTGTAACTGTTGAAAACTGCTTAAACATTAATGTTCATGCATAAATAGTCAATATCTAGAACAATAAAATTATGGGTGATAAAAAATTAACATATAGATAAAAAGTCTGACACCACATTTTATCAACATTTTTTTTTCCGTAAACGAGTTCTTTTGTTTTAGCATTCATTCGAACTAGAATCTAAATTCAAAAATAATTACCTACTCTGTGTATAAACTGGTACTTTTTTCTTCCGTTCTTTTTATCTATGAAAAAAGATTTGAATAAAATTCGAATAAGTTTTTTTTTTAAAGTTTTCTTTATTCATTGAATTGTTTGTTACATTCATTAATGTTTATTTAAAATACAAAAATCCACAAAAAATTATATAACGAAAATCAACCTACATAATAATTATAAAAAATATCTGTTCCTAGACTAGGTTTTCGTTTTCAAGCAAGATGCGTTAGAAGAGGATGCATGTCGATGTGGTCCGTATTTTATATATTACTAGCTGACCCGGCAAACTTCGTACCGCCTCAAAATCAATAAATGTTGTGTTTAATTTATTAGCTGTTCCACGGCCGACTTTAGACCAGAGAGGCTGTTCTAATTGATTCAAATTGTATCGACCAACGCACATAATTTGAAAAGCCGTTCCATACAAAATATATAAAAAAAAATTATTTTCTTCATAATTATTTTTCCTGTGGTTCTTTCCGATGTTTTAATAGTTATTCTGTTAATCGGGACGGAAACAAATCCAACAAATCAAAGATCATAAAAATCGATTCAGCCGTTTTGAGTTATAAATGGTGTAACTAACCCGACTTTGTTTTATGTATTAAGATGTACTTCCTCGAAGGAAGCAACCCTCAATTCAATATAAACTATCCCTTAGAAAAAATGGGAAATATTGAGGATTTTTCGACCACCATGCTAGGCATGGTGGTATGCAGTGGTGGCTCGTGACTTTTGGTGAGCTAGAGTGCTAATATTAACCAAAATGGCATTATTGATGTCGTTGTAGCCGAACAAAATATATATATATTTTTTCGAATTTTTTTTTTATGAAGATTTTCAGGAAATTTCAGTTTTGCCGTGCACCGCACATATTTCCTAAAAATCTTCATACAACAAAAAAAAAATCGAAAAAAATAAATATTTTTCGAATACAACGACATCAATAATGATGTTATGTTGCTATGGTAGTCGTCTCTAGTACCTACGTCTCTACGTCTCTATTACCTACGAGGCCACTGAAAAAAACGACAGTTTACAACTAATCTCCTACAACCTACCAGCGATACTCGTTTAAAATGCTCTATATTTTGTTACCAAATCTTCCAATAATTACTTCGTAAACTCTCCAATTCAAAGGCTTCATACACTTGGAAACAAATATAGTTCAATCGATGTCTATCATTCCCAATCGGTTTCCAAATTTAAAACCAGTACATTAGAACTTTTACAAAAAAACAATAAACATTTAGCTATTGCACCTCTGATCGAAATATTTATTTATATAGTTTAATATTAGTATTATTTAAGTTAAATATTATTATTGTTTGACACAATAATAAGTGTAGTCTTCTTGCAATTACTACAACTGCATTATTATTTCACATGTAATTACTGTAACCATTTAGTAAAAAAGGTTATTTTATTTTTATTTATTTATCAATTTACAAACTGGCTGGCTTTTGTAGCCCACTAGTTTGTGAATAGATAAGTGAATGAATAAATGAATATATACACTAGTATATATTCACACTTATTTTCTTACAACAGGCTTATACCTACAAACTATCATGTTTTCATTTGCTTTTTACTTGCTTCAAGTAGATAAGGATAAATTATTGCTTTTACTATTCTATACTTATAATCTTCACAATATTTTTTATAAACTGTATAAAATATGTATGTAAAATGGCAGACCGAACGCCCTGAATTTAATGTGCCACAATAACCGTTCAAATGATCTATATTATGTTAACAATACCATTAACAATTATTTCGTAACCTCTCTAATTCAAAGGCCTCATACACTATGTGTCGTATAAAACCATGTTACTGCTGTCACTATCTACTATGTACATTTACTTTACATTTCTTTATAACTAATTTACGTTTGTAAACCTTAGGAGTAGGAAAATTCTTATTTTTGTACAACAGGTAATGTAATGTAATGTACAACCTACAAATAATTATTGTATGCATTTACTAGTTACTTGCTGTTATAATAGGTTAAATGGATAGGTTATATGTATTACTACTGTTACTATTGTGAACTTATAATCTTCAGAATATTTTTTTATGAAAAGCCCAATGGGCGTATAAATAAAAAATAAAAAAATCTCGCTCTGTATGTAAATATGATGATCCGCATACTAAACAACTTCTCAAAAACCCGTCGTCCATGGCAACGCAGGCAGTGACTCGCGACTCGACATGCCAGTTGCGTAACATGACAGCTGATTGTTCTTCGTCTATGGTCAAACAAGTTAGGCGATCCGCTCACTGAAGAAACTGAAACCAAACTAAAACTTGCTGATTGATATGGTTTCCAACCAAACTTCCTACTCAATTTTACGATTTCAATAATTATTTCAGCTTGTTTAACCATAGACGAAGAACAATCAGCTGTAATCGTAGCAACTGGCAGGGCGAGTCGTGAGTCACTTGCGTTACCATTGACAACGGATTTTTGAGAAATTGTGTAGTGTGCGGGCCATCACATTGACATACACAGGATAGCGAGTTTAGTTGCAAACTGTTTTTATTTTTCAGTTGCCTCGTCAGCGGAGGCACTTAAGGGCGCGCTACGACGCTCAAAAAGAAGAAGATGGAGAGATACGACAATACGAACGTGAGAGCGAGCGCGCTAACATTAAAAACAATAAAATTCATGCGAAAATTGTGAAAATGTTTAATAAAAGGCGACTCATTTGAAAGAGAGCAAAAATCTCGTGGGGATGTGTCAAGTAGCATGTAAAGAAACATTATGAACTTTTTCATACATATAACTTGTAAAATAACAGAAAAAAACGTGTTAATAATAATTTTGGAGCATACTTTGAGATTTATTTCTATTGAGGGAATTTCAAATATTTACCGTTTCGGCGTGGGGAATGTATAGATACTATCTTAAAGAATAACATATATTTTTTTAAGAGCTTAAAAACTTCAACGGCCTTACTAAAAAAAAAACACTCCGCGGCCGTTAAACGGTGTTTCTGTAGCACGTTGTGTAAAGTCTGTACATTTCGTTTTTCAAATTCTTACTAAACAAAATATATGGTTTTGATCTGACAACGTCGCCATTTTACCAGCCTTACTAATAAACTTTCTGAAAATTTTGTACAATGGTCAAACAACCATGTATGAAGAATCCTTACTAATTAAGAACTGACAAAAAATTGTTCATGGAAAGATATGTACATTGCTTACACGGCCAAGGAGGGTAGTTTATCTGTTGTATATATTTGTTCCATTTGTAATTTTCAACGAATTTCGAATTTTTTTCTTAATGTCCTATATATTTATTATTTTTTGAGATGTTGTAAAAACAAATACCATTTTAGAACCAAAATTTAATTACCTTTAAGATTTTCATATCTAAAATATACTTAAATGTTTAAAAACTGTAGTATTTTAAGATTCAAACATCAAGTTGGAAAAAAAAACTCATTTACCCCAAACACTTTCTATTAAAACATTGAAATATTTGGAAAAATTCAAAATTCAAAAAACACAGTCCTTTTATTTAATGGTTTTAAAATAAATCTGTCACCTCACTTTTTACTCCTTCAAACAATAAAAAAATGTAAAAAAATCTTGAAATTCGCTTTTCATATCCAAAAATTTACAATAAAAAAACACACGTTTGAATACATTGCTTGCACATCTTAAGGCATTAATTTCTTTGATACGTTTACTAAAATATGTATTAGACATTTTAGTCACCAAAAAACATCACTTTCAAGAATTTATAATAAAATAAAGATCTTAAAATGCAAATTATTTCTGAACATAACCTATGAACCATTTTCTGACAGCTTAATTTAGAACACGCGATTTTAGTGCCACAATTTGACTTAAACTAACGAAAAACAACACAAATTAATAGTAAATATATTGATTACATGAATATAAGTGCGAATTAGTCATAAATATTCAAATCATTAACGAAAACATCATATTAATCACATACAAAATCGCGACCGACTAACTTCTGCATTTGCGGCTATTTTTTTCAGCGGTAAAGCAATGCGCAGGCGCATCAATCACACCACCTAGCGGATTATTATGAAAACTCCAATTTACAAGTAAAATTTCCAGCGTTGCCACATTTAAAACACCGTTTAACGGCCGCGGAGTGTTTTTTTTTTAGTAAGGCCGCAAATGTTTAAGGAAAAGTGTCAGAAATCGGCAGAAATTGGCAGAGCGGCCCGTTAAAATAATTATTGAAGTCGTAAAATTGAGTAGAAAGTTTTGTTGGAAACCATAGCAACAAGCCAGTTTTAGTTTGGTTTCAGTCTCTTCAGTGAGCGGATCGCTTAATACGTTTGTAAGTATTTCTATTAGTATGGGAAAGTACTTATGCACCCATCTGTGAAACGAAAGGAAGAAATTCCATTTATAAAATGGTTCGCCCTCTGTCACTGTCTACGTTAAACAGGGTTTCGGAGAGATTTCAACCTAACCTTATTTTTGCAAATTACCTTACGGCATCCTGGCACGAGTTCAAAGTTCGCCCAGAGATCGGGCTCAAAATGTAAGGTCGTGTCCTTAGCAGGACCTCCTAAGTAGTAATCTAATATACGATGTGCCGTATATTCTCGGGTTATTACGCACTTAAACACACTTATATCTGGTACAGTGTTAGTAACATTTTCATTATTCGGGAAATAAAAATGGTACAAGCAGGTACATAAAGAAAGATCACGCGACATGGTTTCATAGTAAAAAAAGGGGATTAATTTGTGAATAAGCGGCACACTTTTAATAGGCACAGATTTTGAAAAGTACACTACTTTTAAACTTAGTTACCACAAAAAACATCGCTTTCAGTCGGGACCGGTGGAAAAATATGCATTTAAATTTAAATTTCATAAAAAAAATCACAAATGATTATCTAGTCAATCCACGCTTCGTATGTGTACTATATAAGTATAATAAATACAAAACAATACAAGAACAACATGTCGACCCACTAGAGACCAAATGGGAAAATAATTCAACGACTCCAGATATTTTCATATCTGAGGGTTCGACTCGGTAGAACTCCTAACTGGACCGATAAATCCCACTGATCCCACAATATAAATTTTAAAAAAATCTTTCGTAATCCTACATGTATTTAAAATGTTTGATTTTTGCATTTTTATATATAAATTCTATGACAAATCTAATACGCCTAAATTTTGAATGAGAGAGCTAAGTATAATGCCAGTAGCCAAATTACAAATAGTAATATTTTTATAGTCTGAGAATGCCAAATTCTTTTAATAGCATTTCCTAAATCTGTATATTTTCTTATTCTTTCAGAATAGTTTTTTTTTATATAGCAAGAATTTGGAATAGCTACATCAACGATGCAAGTTATTTTTATAATTTTGTCATATAAAACTATATCAGGTTATGAGTTATGATTAATTGTTCTGTCTGTTATTATAGTTTTATCATATTATATTTTATAAAATTCAATTTTTAAAAATGAATTTGGTTCGTATTCATAATATGGTACTTGTATTACGGCAGTCAATCAAGTTATGTTTAATTACCAAACTTAGGTGAGTTATTTTTAAAACATGATTTTGTCTAAATGTATACTCGGACAGCGCTAATACATAACATCTCGATATAATATGTTCTATAGTTTCCGGAAAAGCCATACATTTTCTACATAAATCATCAATTTGATTTGCATCTTTGATTATATGCTTCCTATATTTTTTAGTATTAACGACTCTATCTTGAATTGCAAGCATAAATCCTTCTATTTCTACGCTCAACTCTCCAATACTCTGTAACCATTTGTCTGACGAAAGTTTCTCAACATACGTTTGGTTGAGATAATTGAATTATTTTTATTTGACCAGGAACCTAATAATTCCTGGTTGGTATTTATAAAAATGTTGGCATTCTCGTCATATAAATTTAAAGGTTTAATGTTTCTATCTGTCTTGCAAATTATTTTGTGCATTTCTGAGCTATTAGCTTTCCTACGGAAAAAAAATATTAACATGATTGTGTTTCAAATGAGTTATTTTGACTACACCTCTACCTCCTAGCTGAGTTCCACAGCTGAATTTGGATGATGGCAATTAAACTTTGTTAACGTAGTTCTAATTAATCGTTCTAAATTTTTAACGCACCAGATTTTCAGGAACGGGTTTAATTTTTCCCATAGGAAAAACTAAACCATTATAAAGTATAAATTACTGCGTTTGTAGAAATTTATTCTAATTTTAATAGAATTGAATGATCCATTAATTAATATTTTATTTCTTCACCAGATTTACAGGAACGGGTTTAGTTTTTCCCATAGGAAAAACTAAACCCTTTCATACACTTTTCCATATAAATGATCATCTAGTAAATCCACGTTATGCAAGTGTATTATATAAGTATAATTAATACAAAACAATACAAGAACAACACGTTAATCTACCAAACTATTAAATGGGAATATAATTCACCGTCTCGAGATATTTTCATATCAGAGGGTTCGGCTCTATGGAATTCCTAATTTGACCGATAAATCCTACTGATCCCTCAATATAAATATTTAAAAAATCTTTCGTAATTCTACATGTATTTAAAATGACTGATTTTTGCATTTTTATATACAAATTCTTTGACAAATCTAATATGCCTAAATTTTTAATAAGAGAGCTAGGTATAATGCCAGTAGCCGAAATAACAAAAGGTAATATTTTTATAGTCTGAGAATGCCAAATTCCGTTAATTTCATTTCCTAAATCTGTATACTTCTATGTATCTGTATGTATAATTTCATACCTAAATCTGGAATTTGGAATAGCTACATCAATGATATAAGTTATTTTTTTAATTTTGTCATGTAAAACTATATCAGGTCTATTATGACCAATTGGTCTGTCTGTTAGTATAGTTTTATCATAGTAAATTTTAAAGAAATTATTTTCTAAAAATGAATTTGGTTCGTATTCATAATATGGTACTATATTATGACAGTCAATCAAGTTATGTTTAATTACCAAACTTTGGTGAATTATTTTTAAAACCTGATTGTGCCTAAATGACGGCGCTAATATAGAACATCCTGATATAATGTGTTCTATAGTTTCCGGAAAAGCCATACATTTCTCTTAAATTAATATTATTATTTCCGATATTTTCAGTTTGTTACTATAATTATTATTTTTAAATTTTATTCAATTGTAAACCACTGTAATGTAAGAAATGTTTATTTCAACACATTGTTTATTAGTTTATTACTAACTCTTATGTTAAATTTTCGTGAAAAAATTGTCACTTGTGGTAATTCCGAAATTAAACCTCAAAATATTGAACCACCAAAATATCAGATTCAAATAAATTTTCGGTTACCGGGCAACTCGGAGTCATGAAACTTCAAAATATTTTTTTTGCTTAAGATGAAGGTATACGCCAAATTACTATTTAGATTTATCTTTACTACGAACCGGTTTACATTATGCACATGAAAAAATATGCCATGGATACATTGAAGCTTTTTCTACCTTCCATATTTACTGGAATTAAAATAAAACTACTACAAAAAATATAAGCGTAAAGTACTAAATATTTTGTTTCTCATTACACAAAAAACATAAATTTATATAAGAAAGAACTTTGAAAAAATACCCCTTTATGGCTAAGATTATTTTTGACTATTTCCATTAACTGTATTTTTTCATTCTTGTAAATATATTCATAAAAAAAATAAAAACAACTTTGGCGCTACTTTCCCCGTGCAGATAATACAAAAAAACGGGGAGTGCGAAAGGGGTAAGAAGTCAAATATTTCTGGCGTTTATATTCCTTTTAAAATAGGTTACTCAAGGTTATGCTACAGGCAATTTTTTCAATAATTTTTTTCATAACATTTAATGAATTGAGTGTCTAGAAGTTTTCTTGGTACCAAAATTTCAATTTAGTGTTTTTTTCTGTAGTATTTAACGCATACAATTAATTTAAAATATAAATTTCATCCACATAATTTTGGAAATAATTTAGATACCCATTTACGTGACGCCGTTTATTTTTTATAATTGATCACCTCATTTACATAATATGGCAAGCACGAGCTGGAAATAATGTAATAAATCTCCCAACGTATAATCCGAGGGATCCCTTTGCAATAATTACTCGCGGAAAGATTATATAGAAGTGTCAAGCGGGATTTGCCCGGGGGCGGGTCTGTGCTCCCCGTGTCGGATATGACTCCCTCAAAGGAAGGGAAACACATTTTGTCATGCAAATTTTACGCCTCATTGTGTTCAATAACAACGCTTAGCGATACAAAACATCCCCAAATTGTACAAAAGCGATCGAACCGAGATTGCCGAATACTAAAAGACTGTGTTTCATGCTGAGTTGGTAAATGTAACGGGTCAAGTAAATTTATTGTTAGTACCATAGGTTATCCCGTGTGGGTCGAAATGCTATTTTTTATGTTAATTTAGGTACATGAAATTAGAGTAAATATAAATTATTTATTTTTATTTTACATGCTTTTGAGCGAAGCTCGTATGCGTACCTGGTACATGTGAGTAGTTAGCAATCCAGTTACTCGCCAAAAGCATGTTATTTACTCGCATGTGTTTCCGTGGCTTAAATCTTTAAATGGATTCAGAAAATATATCAATTGTACCCCGTAACATGTTGCCCTGATCACACATCCTATCAATTACTGATCGAAATATTGATCATTTATTAAAATTCTAAAGAGTTTTTCTTCTTGCACGTGAGAAAGTTAATGCTGAGGTTTTGGTTTTAGAAATTTCATATCTTATCCTGACAGGTAGGATGGTTTACAACATCGGGTCCTCATGTTGTGGCTAGAACAAAATA
The DNA here is from genome assembly GCA_951813805.1 of Limnephilus auricula. NCBI lineage: Eukaryota > Metazoa > Arthropoda > Insecta > Trichoptera > Limnephilidae > Limnephilus > Limnephilus auricula. The sequence continues at coordinate 21,223,709 of OX638394.1, forward strand.
ACTACGCACATGTTACACAGTTTTGCTAAACACCACACATCGTGTAAAAAAAAATTAAACATCTTAAAGTCGTTAAAAGAATCAACGACGCTGCCATGTTTAATATAAACCGCCGTGTATAATATCAATGACTTTGGAGCAAAATTCAACCCGAAAAGCATGTAAAGAATTTAAGTTTATTTGTGGAATTCATAGCTATCCCACGAGAATTTGCGAAAAATTCCTGAAATTTCTGACAAATTGGTTTTCGAAAATCAGTTTGTCAAGAACTCAAGACATAATTTATTTACACGATTTTGTTTTATTATTACGAACTCACAAATAATAATGTAAAAGATTTAACGGCATTCCTATTTTTCAGGCATTAAATGATATTATTAACCTTTAAGTACTGACGGGGTTAAGTCATATCATAAATGGTGACGTGACGTATCTCAGACGGCTTCATAAAATAATCGAAATAGATTATTTATATTTACTGACTTGCACATTATTTATTTGTATTATGATTCGTTTATTACTATTTTACTAAGGAAGTACAAAAAACAACAACATTTAACATGAGATCAATATTTATTTGATACAAATTATATAACCTATATTTCGCTCAACTAGACAAATATTCGTTATAATCTTAGCTATAATAAAATTATTTTGTCATTTTTTGGATTTGTTTTTAATTTTTAAACATCAGTATTCAATATAGTATAACTTAGGTAGTGATTGCTTTTGAAATCACGTACATATTTTAGAATAAATCACTTGTTGTCTACACAGTCCACGCATACTGTTTTTGAACACCCGAGACAAAATGGCTTGCGACATTCAATGCAATTGTACTTAGTATGTCTTTTTGAACACCCGAGACAAAAAGGCTTGCGACATTCAATGCAATTGTACTTAGTATGTCTTTTTGATCGCCGTGTTCGATACCGAAGCTAAGGGGAAGGGCGCGGTGGTATCTTTAAAGACTATAAATATAAGTAATACTTATATAAGACTAAGATAAATAAGACTCATATTTGTTAACTTGCCGTCTGTGAGAAACCCACGTCAGTACTTAAAGGTTGGAGATTTTGCAAATTATAACATTTGTGTGTTTGCGAATTTATTCGACCGTCAATCCTGGACACACTGACCCCAGATTCCTACCCACCCCTCATTATTTTTTTCCCAGAACTTGCTCTCCTTCTTTTCCTAAAAATACTCACCCCACGGCGTCTCTAAAGATGACATGGAACTAATGTAAAAAAGATGATATTATGATTATCCAAGGAAAAAAAAAAAAAATTATTCTTGTGGAAAATACTCACGGCACCCTACGAAACTACACGTAAGTTATTTAGCGTCGCTACCTAGCTATTTTTAAAGAGCCTAGAATAGAATGAAAGAGTATATATATAACCCCCTACTAATCATACATATTCTGAACTGAATATGTATGATTAGTACCTGAACTGCCCCATATTCCTAAATATCTGTACAAGAAGGCCCGAATCCACGACCCTGATCAGCTTTGCCGCCCTGCAGAGTGTAAGCTTTAAAGGAAAACGTTGCGCCCGCCTTGTCCCTTTGTAGAGAATTCGCGTTTCCTGAATTAGTAGGTGTCTGCGCCACTTTAGAAGTGGTATCCCGGCAAGTTATTTTGGTTCTTATTAGGAATAAGGTGTTTATTCTACGACAATAAAATGTTCCCTTTTCCCGGGTCCTCAGAGAGTTTTTGCAATAATCATGACTACATAGAAATTCAGTCTCTGTACACAAAGTTATCGAGCGTTTCGCAGCTCGCATTTCATATCACAATTCACGTGTAATTAACAACTAGCAGTTAAAATAAGCTTAACGATTTCAGAATAAAAATACAGTGAATTACAAGCAGAAAAACCCTCGCATCAAGCTTTCCTCTATCCACAATTATTGATTTTCATCTTACTAGAAACAAAATACTTTGCCCTTACTTACTTAGTTTCCGCTAGCACTATAGTGCATACAATATTTTTGAAAAAAGTTTAGTTACCATTTCTGTCAAAACGAGATGATAATATGTATGTACTCTTACGAAATAGTCTGCTTGGTATTAAACGGCGCTTCGTTAGTCTCAGAAGATAGTCAATATTTATCTCATCAAATATACCAATTCACCTTTAAATTTGTCATATTAACCTACACTATATTATTATTTTTATGCCATTTGCAATTTAAAAAATGGTTGCTGTTTAATTAATTTTGCTCTTTTCTTATAATATACTAGCTGATCCCGGCAAACGTTGTTCTGCCATATAAACTATTTCTAATGAATATTTTGGTTTTTAAGTAAAAATAACAATTTTTTTAAGTGTGCGGGGATGGGATCAATGACAGAAAGAGGAATGGAACACTGTGGACGATGGCCGCCGATAAAAACAAAAAAACAACAACTGAAAGGAGTAACAGAGTTTCGCCGAATAGTTTGTCGTTGTTTTTTAATGTGTTCGTCTGTTCTTTCTGCTCACTATTTCGCGTGTTTATTGCTTTATTCGTTCGACGGCCCAAATGGGCCCCATTGCGTCTTGCTGGCATTGTTCACTTTAATACACACAAATAGATAAATTAAAATACATCGTACAAGATTTTGCTCGCAGTGCGTTGTGGTCATGTTGTGATACATAAAAAGTCCAAATCGGTCCAAATGATATGTCAAAATGAAGCGACGCCTGTCATTCAACAACATAAACAATTTCGTTATATTTAAAATACGAACGACGGTTAAATTTTTTCATATGTAAATACTAAAATCAAGATTAAACAATTTGAGGGTCGATATTAAAAAATGGGAGGGTGGGGGTAGGAGGGTAAAATTTTGAGGTTATAGATATTTTTTAAGACCAAATAAAAAAATAAAAATAAATAGAAAAAAATCTGTATAAGTGACACCTTAAGAGGCTAGACTTTGAATGACACGCGGAACACCCGCGTCTGTCATTCTGTCCCGCTCACAATAAGCTCACGCACACTTACAATACATGCGAATGCGAAATGTGCGAATGAGACAAAGCTCAAATTTACCTACAGAAATCGCTCGAAAAGGGGTTTATGGAGAATACACTTTTCTACACCGAAACTTTCACGAAATTGAAATTTTAAAAAATATATATTTTTTAGAAAGAAGAAGCTACGTCGGTAGCTTTTTATAATTTTATAATTCTTTATGAGAGTTGAGTTAGCAGCACTTTTTCCTTAAATAATATTTTTTGATAAATCGTACATGTTTGACAGTGAATGTTTACGTTAATACGAAACGCATCGAAAATTCGAAAACATACCAACATAGTTTTCACCCTCTAAAAGGCATTATAAAAAAATAAATTCATTTTGTGTAATTTTCGATGTAGAAAAGTGTTTTTTCCCGGGCGTCCTTTTTGTATGGGCCGAAAAGCGAAGTCTATCGTCTTAATCACCCACCGCTATAAAATATACTTTACGACCTATTCTCATACCTACCAAGTATACATAAAAAAATTCATAAAAAATCGATCGAGCCGTTTCGGAGGTGTGCAACCACACACACCGTGACACGAGATTTTTTATATATTAGATTATTTTCACTTACCTTTATACCTACCTACATTTTTACAATGTTCATTTCCATAACTTTATCTTTCTCATTTAAACATTGTATTATAACCCTGAATGTATAAAAGCTCACCAGGGCGTTGAAAATTGATAAATAAATACAATAAATAATTCTGTGTCTGTCTGTGATTGTAAACTGTTTCAATGAACTCTGATTCGTTTTGGATTTAAGTGTCATTTTCAAAATTTCAACTATATTATTGTATTTATTTTTATTTTTAACTTAATAGGTAAAACCTCAAATTATAACATTTTCATTAATGAAGACAATATTCGCGAAACTCAATCTAAATCTGATATACATAAAGATAGCAGCGAATAAAATATGCGTTTAGAAAATGAAGATAATGTTGGTAGTTCTCATTCGAAGTATGATACAGTTAAATATGACCGAATCGGATAGGGACACATTATCAATGGTAAGAGCGTCTGCCCGGAAAGCCGAAGGTCCTGGGTTCGAGTCTCAGATGTGACCCAATCTTTTTCTGATTTTTCTGTTTCAGATTTAGACTGAGTTTCGCTAATATTGACGTCATTAATTAATATATTAAAGTATTTTAAAAGAATATTATTATTTTGGGAGACGGGAATGGGTACAGCCGCCCCGGGAACCATTTATTGAATAACCAACACCTCTGCCATAGTTACGATGTGACTTAGCAGGGGTGTGCGATTTCATGGGTTGAGGTTTGTCTAGGATCTGTCCATACTGAACCCCACTTTTCTACCCTCATATCGACGACCGGTCAGTGGTTGAGTGGGCATCGCGTTTGAGTCCCACCCGTGTTCCGTGTTCGATTCCTCGGCTGGCTAAGTCCATCCATCACAACACAAGCAACATCTTCCGCTTAGTGTGGTGGTAGTAGGAGATTTTCAAATGTTGTTGGGTTATTCGTTACCCGGGAATGTGTCTTTAAAAAAATAAATCTTTTTCCTTCTCAGAACTTCCTCTCCTTTTTTCCCTAAAAATACTCTGCACACGGCATCCCGAAATATGACAGGTTCTGAAGGAAATTATATTCCTCAGTGCTCCTGTGTGAAGCTAATATAAATAAATAAAAATATTGAAAATTGAAACGGACGTGTCAAGAATTCTGGTTATTCTGTGATCTTCACAAATCTGCGCTAGGAATATTAATGCTTGTGAATAGGAGGAAAACCAAATAATTGTATTCCCAACATCCACTGATGTTCATCTGTCATGTGACTGGATGATGGGAATAGAATTATTGCGGTATAGTCAATTCACTGCTGAATGAGGGCAATCCGACCCGCTACCATATTTTTGGATTCACTGCCTCCTCTGATGCCACGTGTCCCGCTAACTTGATTATCACATCGATCCGGCGGGTTTTAGAGCCCTCTTGGTTCATCTTTGGACGCCCTAAAATAACGAGCTTTGTCCTTCGGTTGGTCCGTCGTCGGATAAAATTGAAAAAAGGAAATTGCTCCGAACAGGTCACTTTTAATTAAAATTAACAGCCTGTCAACTAGATATTTTTGTAATGAATAGAAAGCATTCTCGGAAAACGGCATTCAACGGATTGATTTAAAAAATCTTTCACATAACTAACTAACTAACTGACTAACTAACCATTACGCCGTTTCCCCGCAGTAGTAGGCAGAGAGGACGGACCGCCAAACAACTCGGTCTTGGCACACACTCCTTGCCTCATTCACATTCATACATCTTCTCTTTATATTCTGTTTATTATTCTGACTCTTGACATGGCCCGACTCAAGTATCTGATTTACTTGGTCGTGCCACGTCTTCCTTGGGCGTCCTCGGCTTCTTCTACCGTTCACATTCGCGTCATAAATTCTCTTTACACTCCTTTCTTCATTCATTCGCTCAACATGCCCAAACCATCTAAGCGTCCCTTTCTTAATTTTACTTACTACGCTCACATCAGCCTTGCATTCTTTTCGGATCTCCACATTCCTCACACGATCATACATGGTTTTACCACACATACGCCTCAGGGATCTCATTTCTACAGCATTCAGTCTACTTTCATCCTTTCTCTGCCATTTCCACGCTTATCTTTCACATAATTTTACTATATTTATGTATTAAGTGTTAATAGCCAATTAAATATTATTAATAACATTTTTGTTTTAAATAGCTATCTTAAATTTATTTTCATAGACATTGTGGTTACTCGTTGAATATTTTTTGTGTTATTTCAATATAATACCTATTATTAATATTTTCCTATTCTAAAGTAATTTTTCAAATTTTTTTTAATGAACTAATTAATCACCGTTATTTGTAATGCTTCTTGTCTGTAAGTATTTATTTGTCTTTACTTGCTTGATTATTTTTATTTATCATTTTATCAATTGGTTTCGAAACATGTTGATCATTTTGATTAAACAAGTGGTGAATGCAAAGTGCTTTGTTTTCATTTAATTCATGTAAATTTATATGAAAATATTAAACTTATTATCACCACGTGAACCCATCAACAATATTGATTCGTTGAACAAGGTTGAACCTCAAAATCAAAAATCGGTTAATAGATTATGAGAAATCGTCTTTACAAACTTGACACCTCAGAGCCTCAGAACATGGTAAGGCGATGTATAATCCTATTCAACTAAAGTGACAAACTACATTGCGCCTCGTGAAAACGATCAACTGTCAGATAAAAATAAAATTGCAATTGCTAAAGGCGTGAAGTTAGAACCTTGTAAAATAAATGGAGTTTCAAAAACTTAAAAATGTTAGAACTTCATCATACATAGTATTTTCGTTATAGAAATGAGCAAAAGAAATGGTTTGGCATATTTTTGAAGAAGTTAGAATCTTGTCCAAATAATGGGATGTCATATTGTACAACCATAAGAAGAGTCACTGTGTAGTTTAGGTAGACAACTGATTTAAGACAAAATTGATTGATCTTAGATAAAAATAAATTACTGATTCAACTGTAAAAAGTTACAAGGCACCACGTCAATATTTTTACGGATCGTACCCAATTTGGTTTTGTCATGAATAATAATTACTTTGTTATCAACGTGCGTAATATTCACGATACGTTGAAACTCATTACAAATTTACATGCAATAATGACATTGAATACATTAAATGAATAAAATTCAATTAAGCTTTGACTCCGATAAACCGATATTACAGACACGTGCAGGAGTACCTATGAACATCTGTTGGTGTTGGGCTCGAATCGACCAAATGTTGGGGACAAAAATCGGTTCCCGCAAAGCGGAAGGAAAATGGATAAGACAGGATGGTAAATGTTTACTACTCCGCTTACCGGATAATACGGAATTCGAATTTCGATACACGGATACGCACGGATAATACGGAGCGGAACATTTCCTTTGCCGCTATTTCTTTGGATTTGATATTTGCGATTTTTTTCAATCAAAATACGCACGAATTACTTAGATAACCCAGCCTAAGAACCTAATAACCTATTTTGTGCACGTAAATAATTGTATATTGTAGTAATTGAAGTTGTATAAGTCCCATTTCACTTGGCCAAACGTGTCTGTCAAATACTTCGCGTAAGTGAAATAATCTTATAAAATTGAAATATAAAATGCATGTATTTTCGTCTCCCCCGACATAAATACTCAATTTTCGTAATAATAAAGCAAAATCTAACTGTTTGAATAAAAAATATTCCGTATTAACCAGTAGGCGGAGTATGAAACTATTAATGACAGGATTGTCGACTTACCGCTTTTCTTCCTTAGCTTTTCAATATCCTCTCTCGGTTCTCACTTTCAGATTGAACTCACTAGCTCACGATTGATTTTCACTTTCATAATTTCCGACACGGTCGAATAATAGCTCCGTATTCAACAATGATGTTGACAGGGTAAGGTGGTAATTTCAACTGACAAACACTGTGACGTTTTATTGTAACTCAGTCGGCAATGTGGGTAAAGAATAACAGTATTTTGTGGGTAGAATTATGTTGAATTATGTAGGTAGAATAAAGGTACATAAGGAATGAACGCAAGGCACCAGCAGTAGGTATATAAAACATACATTGACATAAGATTCGTGCATTTAATGCAACTATCGCATTGGATAGATTACCATTGAGATTGATTCATTTTACTCCATTTGAGAATGATTCATTTCACTCCATGGGGGTGCTGCTTTATCCGGATGTTGCATAGTACATAATTAAAAAATTTAATGAATTGATTTTCTTTTTAACTATTATACTTCTAGATAATTTTAATTATTTTAGTTGGCAGAGCAGATATATAATTAAAATATATATTGACAAATCCTCTTGAAATTCATTTATTATAAATTTTCAACGCCTCGATTGGCTTTTACATAATGAATGTATAATACAGAGATATACAATGTTTAAATAAGAAATATAAACTAGTAGAAATGAACATTATACAAATGGGAGGTATAAAGGCAAGTGAAAATAATATATTATTAGAAAAGAGAAAAAATAAAAATAAATTACACAGAAACCAGTTTTTAAATTGCAAATGGCATAAAAATAATAATACAGTGTAGGTAGGTCATATGAGAAATTTACAGGCGAGGGTTTCATGACAAAGTTCATAATACAGAAAAAGAAAAGAGAGTAACAAGTTTTTACATCATAGATAAATAGAAAGAAAACAAAAATATACGCAAGAGCTCCTTCATTTTAAAAATATGCTACATAAAAATTTTATTCAGGTATCTCTTAAATAACGGTAAACTCATATTAAACATGTCGATATTTGGGGTGAATTTATTTCCATGTATGTGAAAGCGAGGAATCGGTGAATGTATGTGGAAGTTGGTCCCGGAATTATTGTTGCAGAATAAATAATACGTAATACAAATTCTGAAGTTAAATAAAACTTAAAATTATAGTGAGGAGCATGAATGTACACCTAAAAGTTAGCAGAATCAAATAACGGAAGTGTGCGTATCTAGTTTTTTTAAGCATTGTATTGATGTCAAATGCAAAATGAATCCTATTTTGGTTAAAGAGAGATATTACCTGTTTTTTTTTGGTAAGTGGAGTAATCAAAAATACTTAAAACGGGAACCATTTATTGGATAACCAACACCCCTGCCATAGGTCACCCCTCACTTAGCGGTTCATGGGGTGAGGTTTGTCTAGGTCTTGGCGGCGAATGCATTCGTCCACCTACTGCGTGGTGGGCCGGATTGGGAGAGACTGGGTGAGGGAGACCCAACCTAGACCTCTCCAGCCCGTCTTTCTCGACCCATCGCCTTGCACCACAGTGGGAGGGATTAATTCATATGTACGTCACTCCTGGACACATTGACCCCCAGATTTCTACCCACACCTCATACCTTTTCATTCCCAGAACTTTCTCTTCGTCCTTTCCCTAAAAAGACCCCACACAGAATCCCCAAAGACGACATAGGCTCTGAGGGATTTTTTTTCCTCAATTTTTCGGAGCTATTGTAAAAAAAAATCCAAACTAAGAATGGCAAATCTTTTATAATAATATATAATTATAAGATATAATAACTATCAGACAGAAGAGTGATGGCCAAAAAATGTATAATCTTATTCAGAATTATTATTTTTAATCCAAAATTTTACATTAAATCTCTAACTGACAGCCCTGATAACAGAGTTAATTCCCAGTATGTACTTGCTCAGCCATTTCAAATAAATAAAATTACCCTAAGCCTAAGCATATCAATTCCTAAAATTTAACGAGTGCAAATAAAACTGCGTATGTATGATTAGATCCTACTTGATGTTATGTTTTTCGATATATTTCGATATTATTTTAGAGAACGTATTTTGTTCATAATCTGTTTATCTCCTGTATATTATGTAAACTTATGTATCACTTGAATGTAAAAGCCCTTTATGGCGTTTAAATAAATAAATATATATATATATTTTTTTTTTAATATTAACAGTTTCCAGTTGTCATAGGAAGATGTCTGTAATCCACGAAGTATTGAATGCTCGATTATATCCGCCAACACTGCAACGTAATAAAGTCGTAAAGTGTAGCTTGTTGCTTTCGACTTGTAGCGCCTTTGGGTTCCCGCGTACCTGCGCACGCGTCCTCTACAGTCGTAGCAAGTAGCGACGGAGGGCAGCGTAGCGCCTTAGCACCGTAGAGCCGAGCCACCGCGCCGCGAAACACAAAGGAATTGCCAAGCGCTTGCGCTCGCCTGCTGCGATACTAGACGGGCGGAGTTCAGCGTTGACTATAAAAGGTGCTCTGCTTGGAATATTCGGAATTCGGAATGCTTCATTAATTATTTCCCCTCGGCTGGGTCAGATACAACTTTAAGCACGATTTGCATTTATTTGTTTTAAATAACGTTGAAAACACAATTGTTTTTATTGAAAAACTGGTAAACAAAAGAAAGTTTTTAAAATTTAAATCACATTCACGACTAACACAAAATTACATCTTCATTTAAAGCAATTAACCCTGCTGATATATGTATTTTCAAAGTAAAAATGAAAAATAACAAAAATAAAGTACTTTTTATTTTTTATTTATTTTAGGGATAGTCGACAGCAAATCTGAGATTATATAATAATAAGATAGTTAATTATGCCAATTATGAACTTTCCACTGATGATAGTGAATGGTAATAATAAGAATGAATAATTTGTACATTTTTATCAATATTAAATCTGCAGATTAAAATTTTTTTTTTAGATTTAAAAAAAAAAAAAAAATTAAATCTGTTAAGATATTTGTGTTGACAGAGGATTGGTATACTATTTTTTGATCCTTGTCCTTTTTTTAAATAGTAAGATTTTTTTTAAATAGTAAGTTTTTATTTAAGTTCCATTTGCCAAAATCAGAGTGTCACCCTAGTTGTTTTGAACTTTCACTTTGATTCTTAATGGGTATAGTGATAGTATAATATATTATAATAATTTATAGTGGTTAATAATTTATTGTAGAAAGCAATCACATTAATTGCAGAAAGCAAGTGGTTTTAAAACAAAAAAATGTTTTAAATTTTTGATTAATAATTTATTTATGTTTTAAATATTGTTACAATTTCATTCTTAAGTTCTACCCATCTGGCCACTGATGTAATATTTTAATTTCTTTCTCCATGAAATATTTTAGTATTTTAATTAATGAAGATAATATTAGCGAAAGTCAATCGAAAATCTGAAACAGAAAAATCAGAAAAAGATACGGATACATCTGGGACTCGAACCCAGGTCCTCCGGCAATCCGGGCCGACGCGCTAACCAACTGCGCCAACGTATCCCTATCCGATTCGGTCATTTTTTAACTGTATCATACTTCGACTGAGAACCACCAACATTATTTTCATTTTTCTTATCGCATATTTTTATTGGCTGCTACCTTTATGTGTGATTGCAAGATTCAACTCGAACTAAATGCCCTCTAGATAGTGTCAGGATAAATTTTATCACTTTTTATTAATATGCGACATCTATTGACTTTATCTGCAAGTCTAGGATGAAATATTTTTATTTTTATTTTTAACTTTTTAACTTAAAGAGTTAAACCTCAAATTATAATATTTTAATTAATGACGATAATATTAGCGAAAGTCAATCGAAAATCTGAAACAGAAAAATCAGAAAAAGATACGGATACATCTGGGACTCGAACCCAGGTCCTCCGGCAATCCGGGCCGACGCGCTAACCAACTGCGCCAACGTATCCCTATCCGATTCGGTCATTTTTTAACTGTATCATACTTCGACTGAGAACCACCAACATTATTTTCATTTTTCTTATCGCATATTTCAATTTCTCAGTCGAAGTATGATACAGTTAAAAAATGACCGAATCGGATAGGGATACGTTGGCGCAGTTGGTTAGCGCGTCGGCCCGGATTGCCGGAGGACCTGGGTTCGAGTCCCAGATGTATCCGTATCTTTTTCTGATTTTTCTGTTTCAGATTTTCGATTGACTTTCGCTAATATTATCTTCATTAATTAAAATATTATAATTTGAGGTTTAACTCTTTAAGTTAAAAAGTTAAAAATAAAAATAAAAATATTTCAACCTAGACTTGCAGATAAAGTCAAAAGATGTCGCATATTAATAAAAAGTGATAAAATTTATCCTGACACTATCTAGAGGGCATTTAGTTCGAGTTGAATCTTGCAATCACACATAAAGGTAGCAGCCAATAAAAATATGCGATAAGAAAATAATGTTGGTGGTTCTCAGTCGAAGTATGATACAGTTAAAAAATGACCGAATCGGATAGGGATACGTTGGCGCAGTTGGTTAGCGCGTCGGCCCGGATTGCCGGAGGACCTGGGTTCGAGTCCCAGATGTATCCGTATCTTTTTCTGATTTTTCTGTTTCAGATTTTCGATTGACTTTCGCTAATATTATCTTCATTAATTAAAATATTATAATTTGAGGTTTAACTCTTTAAGTTAAAAAGTTAAAAATAAAAATAAAAATATTTTAGTGTTTGTATGTAGTTTTTGTTATTTGTATTTAACTAATTTGTTAAGTTTAACCTCAACACAGGCTATAGTTCTAGTGAGGTTAATTTGTATGTAAAAATATATAATTATAATATGTGCATGGTGAGAAGATTTAAATAAAAAAAATAACAACGTGGTGATAATTTGTGGACCTGTAGATAGTGTAGATAAATGAGTTTTGTTTGAAGATGGTCTTGCAGACAGGGAGATTGAAAGCAAGTGACTGTCTGCTGTTGCGATTTGGAACGTGGGATGATAGGCGTATAGCATATTTATATATTTTTATTTCTATTCTCGAACATACATTTTACGAAAAATTACGTAGCTAACATAGATAGTAGGTTCCAATAATACAAAAAAGTATTCTATATGCATAGTAGTTAGTAGTTATTTGTGAACACCTCATTAGGAGAACCTGTGCTGAGGTGTTCGCATGCTTAGATTAGGTGTTATTTCCTTTTTTGACATAGTCAAAAAAGGGAATGTTTTTTTTTTCAATATTTTTTATTTATGGTTTTAAATAAATTATTCATGATTAAATATTCGATTGATTATATATGAGCAAATTTTAATTTATTAGCACCAAACCTTTCATTATCCACAGTGTTTTATTCTATTTATAATGTCGCACTACAAATACAAAGTATTGCTATGAAAAAAAAAGCTAAATAAAATATAGCTAATTAAAAGTACATTTAAGTTACTGTAAATTCACCAAAACACGGCCCTTCCTAAGTTTAACTAAGCTTTTCCATTCCGGATTTAAATGTATTTTTATTTTTCCGGCAATGTTGATTTACTTAATTGATTTGGCCTTAAAGCACAATTTAGACGTAAATTCTTCCCTAGTGCCTATTCTCCAAACAACGATAGTCGCAGACACCTTCACCTTCACCACGCCTTCTATGTTAACGTGATTCAATGTGCATGAAAGCGTAACTTCTAAATGAAAACGAAGCTGTTTAAAATGCTGACATTCTTTCCTTTTACATACTAAACTAGCTACCATCAATGGTAAAATATTTTTCAGATTTTTTATACATTGTCATTAAAAAAGGTCCATAATTTTATAAAAGCATAAAAAAGTTACCAGTTTTTCTGTTACATGATATCTCATTCCATAACACGAATTAAATTTTTTTATGAAAAGTAATTTAGAAGGGTTATTTTTTTAATGGAGAGAGAGAGAGTACCAGAGTAATGTAAAGTTTTTATGATTCGGTAAAAAAGCTTTCAGTTTAACAACTAGGCATAAGTAATACGTTTTTTCTTGTATGTTCGTTATTATTTTGTTAAATGTCATTTTTGACATGAGTATTTTTATCTTTCTCTACTACTAGACTGAATTTTTTTTCAGGCATAAACTCTAAACCTGAACGATAATAATAACAATGAGCTCTGACATCTTAAAAATAATAATACATTTTGAAATTTCCCTTGAACGAGATCTCCAACAGTTAGTTTATTAAACGTGTTTCCATTGTCAACTAAAAAAAACATGTGCTGATATTTCGGCAAAGTCGGTAATAAAGTTAGTGGAATACAAAAATATAACATACTTTCTTCCAAAGAAACTTATGTACTGATTGGCTTATGCAAATGATTATTTATATAAGAAGAAGATAACAATAATAATCTAAATTAAAATATGAAAATGAACAAGACACAGAAACAATAATAAAACATATTGGTAGCAACTGGGACTCAAACCCAGATCTCATGTCTTACCGGGACGGCGCTTTACCAATTCAGCCATCGCGTCCGATTATAAAACCGCCGTAATTGTCAAAGTCATATTTCAAATTTCAGAATGAACAATATTATCTTCGATTTAACTTAATTTTTCATTGGAAACAAGTGTTCAAAGAACGTATTTGTTACCTAGATAGTGTCTCAGATAAATAAAAGCGACTTTTTATAAAAGTCTAAATGAATATTAATTTTTTTTCGAGTTCCAGTTGCGACCATTAAGTTTTATTATATTGCTGTGTCTTGTTTATTTTAATATTTTAATTTAGATTATTATTGTTATCTTCTTCAGTGATATATTACATTGATAGGAATAACCTTCAATAGTTAAAAAGAGAATTTTTCTTATAAAAAAAAGATTATTTATTTGTTTTATTTTAGGGAAATCAACAGTTTACAATATGGTTGGTTTATACAAGTGCAATTTACTTAACTGATTGACCATTTACAGATTTACTCAATGTACAAGAAATTTGCATAATTTATAAACCAAAAAAAATTACATGTTCAGTGTTGATAGTTTACTTTGGTTTGTAAATTGCACAAGTACAAAAAGTTAACGACAGATAATAACATACAAATGTATAAACAGTAGGTAATTTTTAAGGAAAATAAATTTATAGTTATAATAATATTTTAATTAATGAATATAATATTAGCGAAAGTCAATCGAAAATCCGAAACAGAAAAATCAGAAAAAGATACGGATACATCTGGGACTCGAACCCAGGACCTCTGGCAATCCGGGCCAATGTGCTATCCACTGCGCCAACGTATCCGGATAGGGATACGTTGACCGAATCGGATAATTCAATTGTTTAGTTACATTCAATTCAATTGTTTAGGACAGTCAGTAATGTTGCTTACGATTTTGCAACATCACATCTGCAAATTGACTACATACACTCAATGAATGATTTAAAAAAATTTAGCTGTTTCGAGATAATTACTAAATCGCTAGCGCGATTTATAAGAAATGTATTTTATGATATTTTTTCTGAATTTATTTAATCCTCAGGCTAATTTGTTCGGTTTTCGGAATAACTCATATAGTCACAAAAAAAATCGATGTGTCTCCCTGACTAGCATGGTTAAAGGTGTTAGAAAGAGAAAACACCATGTTTTATAATAAATCCGTCAAAAATTTAAAATTAAAAAAAAAATACAAAAGTACACTTTTATCAATTCTAAGTTTCCATCGCACTTTGAAAAAAAAATGAAACTTTGGGATTTTTTTATTAATTATTTTTACATGAAACGACAAAAAAAGTGCGCTAACGAAAACGTTTATAAAACATTTTCCTAATAAAATATATATTTTTATTTCTTCGTTATAAATAATTTTAGTTTGAAAAAAAAACATAAGGTGAGCCTTTTTTAAAACTTTTTTGTGTTTGCTTTCAAAACTTTTATATATTCAAAAATTGTATGTTTGTTTCGAATTATAATATCTGACAGCGTACTTCATCTCCTTTCAAAAAAAAGTTTTCAGTTTTCGGATGCGTTCAGAAATATTCCATTTATTTGAATTTTGTTGTAAAGCGGAATTATTCTGACCTTCCGACAAAATGGGCCAGAGCCCTGAGTGGATGTTATGCTTAAAATGGAGACCACACAGTCAACGCAAACTCTATATTGTTATCAAACAACTAAATTTATCTCTAACGAAGTCGCATATTTATCTGCTGGGCACCGTTAAAATATGCACAAAAGTAGCCCAAAAGTCAGTTATTCCCGTCGCAAGTCGCGTAAGGGCATTTTAAACCAAACACGGAATAGGTTATGAGATATAGCAGACGCAGATTTGGGATGTTTAATTAGGTACCGTATCGATCTCCCTCCGGCACGCTCTGATTTGTCAGTCAGGTTGACAGCTCCCTCGGTCCGCCGAACCAATTATACCACTCGGCATGACAAATCAATAAACCTAAGGCACAATTAATAATTTGCTTATCTTGCTGAATATCTATATTTGGGACCCCTACCGCAAGCAACCTGACGAGGGTATTTACCCTACATTTTACCAGAAGGTTTTGATGAGGTGTAAAGCTGAACGTTTTGTATTATTGTAGTTATTGTAGTAGGTATAAAACACTAATAAAAATACGATAACATCGTTTATATCTTTTCTAGACTATAAAATGATTTTACTGTTGTTTCAGAAACATGGTTATAAGTAATGTTATTGGTAAGTGTGTTCATAAAATTTACATAATCTGTCTTCATAATGTCCAATTTGGACAATTTTAAATATTTTTTCATTTCCCGTAACCCGAGCGTTTTCTGAATTTAAATACCTTTTTTTAATTTTAATTTTAATTTTAATACCCGCCTCCCTAGACGATGTGTGTTCGGAGACAGGATATATACCTATTGTTATTATTGTAATCAATTTCGGTGGTATGTTTCTGTGTCTACATATGCATAACTCGGGTTCAATGAACTTTTTAAGTGGCGTTTGATTTGATTTTAAAAAATGGTATTGATTGTGGGGACGATTGTAACAAGCGATAAAGTTGGTACCAAAAGTACATAATTCTATATTTGAAATGTGTATTTCTTTTCTTTACATTTTTATGAGATCGTAATTTTTCGATTAACATATTTAATTTTTCTAGTTTACTAACGGAGTTCATTCGAAAGTTAAATATCAGATGGTCTTATTAGAATCAGGCATTGATCATGAGGCAAATCTGTGTTTTTTAATTCAACAAATCCTACAATTATAATATCATGCTATTTTTCACGGATCTGTGCTAATATAATCCAAAGTATGTTGTTTTGGTCTTAAATGTTTATGTCACCATCCTATTCAGCTCCAATTCAGTCGGACAAGCAAGTCTGTTAACCATTCGAAGGATTTTTGCCACATTGAGCAAATTCTTATTGATTTTTTTATTTATTATTTTTTTTTATTTTATTTATTTATTTTTATTTTTTTATAGAGAAACCTCACTAGAGTCCCAACTGCTCCCTTCTGGAGCCAGTGAGACTATGGCATCCCCAATTCTAGTATGTTGTGAGGCTGAAGGTATGTGGGGTAGGGAAGGAGATGGGGAAGAGTAAGGTGGGAAAGTACCTGGCTATTCAGATCTAGTCACTAAACACGGCTAAAGCCATTATTAAGCAACGTTTCAATTCTGAATGGTGATCTTACACCAGGGCGATACTGAGAGTATCTTCCACTCTGGAACGTGCCGCAAATACAGTATAAATTATTTTTATGAATTAATTGTGAAATAACACAAATTAATCAAATAAAAATTATTTGCGCACGCCGGGTTTGAACCCGCAACCTTCCGATTGGGAGTCAAGTGTCTTACCACTCGACCACGGACGGTCGTCATAATAATAAAGTCTTTCAAAATAAACGTTAACTCAGCTTTGGCTTAATCTTCTTATAAATTAATATCTACTAACAGTGATGGGGTAGCAAATGTAAAATCATGCAATGTCCAGTGTTTTCAATATAATGTCCTCCGCGTGCAAATTGTTATCTTTTCCAAGCATAAACTTTCTAATTAAAGTGTGTTTATCGGAAGTGACTGGCCAGGTAAGTATATTTCTGTATCTGTTTGTAAATAATAAACTTAGATAGAGCTTAAGAATTCATAAACAAAAAAATGTACAGCGCCCTTGAGGTGCTTTCTCAAAAAAACGACGATCTACAAATTATCCAATTATTATTATTATTATGGCACTATTTCCAATGCCTCGGAATGTGGCAAATATTCTCCAGAGGCCCTAGCACGCTTGCTCTATAACGATCGGTAGGATAACTATCGGTAACTTCTCATCGTTCCCTACGACAACTCCAGATCGCAAACGAATAGGTGACAGTTCACAATGACTAAGTGTCCTTAATATATTCGATATCAACTGTCGTTTGTACGTTTGAGATCTGCAGTTGTCCTAGGGAATGATGAGAAGTTACCGACAATCGGTCGGTAACTTCATATCGAGCGACCGTGCTAGCACACCAGATTCTTTAAAATGTTTTTTACTTTTTTTTAAATCCTACGAATATGTGATAATAGACAAAAGATATGTGAATTAATTGGCTATATAGAACTATAACCAGATTGTATGTCTCCATATTCAAATTCGGAGGTATGATTTTTTTAATGTGAGCGGAAAAATTTCCTTTAGCAATCAGAGAAAAAAGTTTTAAATTGCTCTGTCGCTCCAGTGGTTAAATAAATAAACAACCATTTATTCCACATCTATGGTAATTTATCCTATATGTAAAGTTAAATAAGGGGAATAGTGATTATCACACACATTGTGCCTTGTCCACGACACGGTTATACGACACTCACCAGTCCTACAATACTTGCCAACCTACCAACTTGTAACAGAAACTAACTAAATTCTCTGTTTCAATTCGAGTGTTTGTTCAGCTGGTGGTCAACGGATTACTGTGCAACAAAGAATGAAACTTTGCACCGGAAATACACCAGTTTGTAAGTAGGTTAACGTCTTATTATTAAATTTTGTTTTATGTACATCAGAGATACAGAGAAACAAGTAAGAAACAATAATTCGTTATCTTTGTAGTAACCCGGAAACTTTTTCTGTTAGCAAAGAATGTGCTAAAAGGTAGTGGGTCGGTATTCACTTAATTAAAATTGTTTAATTCCAAAAAATTTCACTACCTGTTTTTTACGTTACAATAAAAAATAATATATAATTCAGTCACACTTATCGAATTATCACGCGAATCTAAACTCGTGTGCTCAAATACAATTTTAAAATTATAATTTGACAAAGGGCTTAAGTGACATAAAATTCTAACCAAATTAAAATGATAGATTATAAATTATGCGTCTTTCATAATTTCTCGAGATGATGACCATCTGTAAACCTGCATTTAGTATTTGATTATAACACCTGTGCATTATCTTGTTATTCTAACTAAAACAAAACTATGGATTTCTACTGCGCATTTATTAACAACACAACTTATTTGTCCACTAAAAGTGGTACAATCCAATTTACAAAAAATCCTCGCTTTTTGTTCTTGAAACAAATTTGTTTTGTCCCTGGATTTGCCATCACGATATGAAATGTGTGTGCTTTTCACCTGAAATGAGTATTGTTTATGCACGCATACTGAAATTTATTATGAATTTTAATAATGCTTGGATTGCACGCGAACACATTTTAATTATAACTATCTGCCATACAATCAAAGTTAAACAGTAATATGTTGGATTTCAAAATGAAATTTCGGCAATGGTCAACTGTTTTTTGGTGTCCAAATTACAGATATATTTTGAATACCCGTTTTCACGGATTAATGGCTCCACATTTTTATATTTAGTGGGACATTCATAAAATGAAAGTTTACAAATGTTCAAATGTATGTACAAGTTTTTCAGAAATAAATACATCACATTTTATTATATTTTATTTTTTATTTTGTTGAAACAAACAGTACAATTTGGGAGGCGGGCATGGGTACCGCCGCCCCGGGAACCATTTATTGGACGACCAACACCTCTGCCATAGGTCACCCCAAGTGGTTCGCTACGTTTGGTGACTTAGCAGGGGTGCCCGGGTTCATGGGGTTAGGTTTGTCCGGGATTTGGGGGCAGATGCGTCTGCCGACCATCTGCATGGCAGGCCGGATCGGAAGAGGCTGGTTAAAGGAGACCTTTTGATCTCTCCAGCCGGACCTTCGCGACCCATCGCCTTGCACCGCAGTGGGAGGGATGGCTTCACACGTCCTTCACTCCTGGACATATTTATCCCCAGATTTCTACCCACCCCTCAAACCTTTTTCCTTCCCAAGACTTCCTCTCCTTCCTTTCCCTTCAAAAACCCTCCACACAGCATCTTCAAAGATGACATAGGCCCTGAGGGAATTTTTCCCTCAGGGCCTCCTGTGTGGAGCTAATGTAAAAAAAAGTACATAATTACATGGAATAAAATAGTTTCAAAGTTATAGAAAATAATACAATAATGGGTACCAATGACATGTGGCTGTTATTTATATATGATATATTATAATAATAATAATAATAATTTTTTATTGATTTCTTACACAATTACAAATTTAAATTTATTACATGTAAGAAATAATGTCATATAAATATATTACAAAAAATAGATTATATGTAAAAGAAATTTCAAAGAATGTAGCAATTTCAAAGAATAAAAAAATTGCAGGCAGTGGTGATGATTCCGTCAATGTGGAGAGACTCTTTCAAGAATCGAAAGAATTTCTCTTTTGAATCTCTCCTTACCGACGCCAAATATATCAATCTCAGAGGAGATTAGGTTCAGGAGCAATATACTCCTCCCTACCGGGAGAACCATTGGCAGATTAGTTCTACAGGCAGGAAGGTAGAATAATCTATGATGACGCTGTCTAAGATAGTCATCTGGAACATAGAGACCTACGCGCTCCAAAATGGCTGAGTTCACAATATCGCCTCGCAGTAGTCTGAATAGGTGGGTAGCGGCATACCCCTCTCTTCTGAGCTGCAGGGAGTGAAGTCCCAGCATGCCTAAAAGAAAGTTTGTCGGGCAGAGCCACGGATAGTGGCCGTACTCCCTCATGTAGAGAAATCTTAGAAACTTTTTTTGAACTCTCTCCAACATGAGGGTTTTTCTCCACACCTAAGCCACGAAATTCCTGATTATACATTATACCCAAATTAAGTTAGTATATTATGGAAGGAGAGAGGGAATAGTGTGTGTGTGTGTGTGTGTGTGTGTGTGTGTGTGTGTGTGTGTGTGTGTGTGTGTGTGTGTGTGTGTGTGTGTGTGTGTGTGTGTGTGTGTGCGGGTGGATGTGTGTGTTATGTGTGCGAATTCAGTATGCCAGAAAAGTTTTTCTTAAATAGGGGGAGGGAATCAAAAAATATATCGGTATTTGTGCCTTTTTGAATTGTGTTGAATAACATATTTAAGAGACAAAATTACAGAATGGATTAAATAATAAAAAAGACAATATTACCAAAATCTCATAGCATAAAATAATAAAACACATACGTATTAAATCTCTGTTTTTAAGTTTAATTTATCTAAATCTTATGTTTTTAACATATTTTTAAATGTATTGTGTAAAAATTTTTTGTAGATAAAATGGAGGCCTCAGTACGGGTAAACCACCTAGTGAGGCCAAAATTATTGGATTTTATTATAAAATGTAAAAATATTGCATCAAACAAATAAATGATCTCGCATTGAGGTTGCCACAAATTGTAACTACTATTTAAAATTTTGACAAAAAAAATTAATCATTTAAGGGTGAAATAAAAAAAAAAAAATACCCCCAGATATTTTATTAATGGCTATTTATTCTTCTCTAGACATCAGGTCTACCATCCTGCTCGCATTTTATTCCCCAAAGTCAATCCACCATTTCCTAGGTCGGCTTCCACTGTACACTAACTTGGTTCTGATTTTTGGTGTTGTCTTTTAGCAAACTTTCCACACTGGCTGGCCCCATCGCATTTTTAGAGATCTTTGAGAACTTCCGCA
Source organism: Limnephilus auricula (assembly GCA_951813805.1). Taxonomy (NCBI): domain Eukaryota; kingdom Metazoa; phylum Arthropoda; class Insecta; order Trichoptera; family Limnephilidae; genus Limnephilus; species Limnephilus auricula. The sequence continues at coordinate 21,244,996 of OX638394.1, forward strand.
ACTTACGATGTTTTCATGCCCAGTTAGATTCTCAGTCAAGTTCATGGTTGATTTTATATCTGCAGGGTTCATTTCCAATCAATAACTAATCTATGAATAAAACTAGCTTCACATTTAATCGCGCTGGTTTCAGCCGAGGATAAGCGGACGCAATGCTACTGTTATTTGAAAAGTAACTATTTAAAAAAAATCGAGATCTGTGAAAATGAACACAAATATTTGTAGAGAATATTTTTCACCAATCTTCAACGATGATTTTTATGAATGCAAACCCGTCAAGTCATAATGCTCGTATTATGTTGGCAGAGCAATCAAATCAGAAATTCTTCTTAGCATCTTGAAAATTTACTTTCTACTCTTTCACTAAACTGTTAATATTTTATTGCTATTCACTCTTCAGTCACTATACTCATCTTAACACACATGTATACCTATATTGTAGAACCTTACTATACACTTAATATTGCACGGAGAAAAATGTTATTCTAAAATACGATCATTTTATTCGTAAAAACGGTTAAAAACGGGACTGAAGTTCTTACGAACAAATTAAAAGTGTTTCAATGTTTATTGGCGGGAAAATGAAAGAATAATTTGTTGGTATACGTACGAAATTACGTATGCCAAAAAATTATTCTTACATGTTCCCGCCAATAAACATTGAAATCCTGTTAATTTGTTCGTAAGAACTTCAGTCCCATTTTTAACCGTTTTTACGAATGAAATGATCGTATTTTAGAATAACATTTTTCTCCGTGTGTAGAACCCCATCTACGTAAAATCCAATCAGGAGTTTCACAAACTCTTCTTCGCTTTTATACATGACCGAATCATAAAAGTCGCATACGTAACATTTTCATTTGAAACACCGAAGGGGTTAAACATTTTCTACCCCCCTTGACCCATCCACGCCCGGCTGAATAGAGAGGTATCGATTCACTAGTACGAACCAGAAAGGCGGTGAACGCGAGTTGTCCGTGCACACTACACGGGATGTAGACTGTAGAGGCCCGAGGTTATAGATTTAAGTAGGGAAGCAGGTGTCGGGTTAACGTTACGTCTGGATTATGGCACCTCGAATATTAATTTATCGTCTTGGTGTCAGAAGCTACTGTCAATAAACAGGCACGCTGACAAAGTATAGTGTATGCTACGCATCGAGTTATTTGCTGAGGGTAGATTTATCTTGTTTTCACTATGTTGAGTAAATTTGACATATACATTACTATCAATATGAAATATGAAATTTCCCGAGTAAATTCGCTAATGAGTAATGAGTTATCTTGTAGAATAAATATGCAGTTCTTTGCTTGTATGGTGAAAAATTGATATTTATAACTTTTATTTAAATAGTTTTTTTTATTATTATTGTTAATTAAACCACTTCAAGGTAACCTCGCTTAAAAATTATATTATGATTTTAATGGTTTTTTACGAAGCCACATGGATTTTACATGCGTAACTTTATTTTTTCATGATTCATCTACATTTTACAGTGTTTTAACATAAATAAGATTTTAAATGAATCAAGTAATTTAATAAACTCTCTCAACATTTTTATTGTGCATAGTCAGGTTAATCAGGAGAAGATATTGAAAAATATTTTTGGCAGGATGAAATTTATTTTGAAATTAATTTATTTTAATGTAATATAAAACATAAGGGTTACATTTTTTATATATATTTTACAAAATATAATAATTAATGTCATAAGGGAGCCACGATTTTTATTTAAGTTTTTTGAAAAATTGTTTAATTTTATTTATTTGTTCTGATTGGTTAAAATAAAGCATTGGTTAAAATACAGAAGCAATGTTCTGATATATTTTGATTATTATTATTAAATTTTTTTTTGAACACCAGATTTGCTCGATTTTACTAATATTAAAAAAAACATTGAAGAGTTACATTGGTTGAAGTCTGTTAAAATATTTGTCTATGGTGTTAAATGTCTCTAAGACGATGCGGTTTGTGTTTTAAGCAAACCAATAGACAATTCAGTAAAACCATGCCAGGATTAAAGGCTCAACCATAATTAGCTAAATCAGCCAGACGAGCGGTTCCGCGCTTTCGAGGGATTTAACAGAATAGTTAATAGATGTCCTGTGGTTAATAAATGACTTTGGATCCGTAAGGATTTATTCAAACCCTGTTATTTTATATTTACGAAAAAAATCACTGCCCAGAGGAAAAAGTGCGTTAATTCAGGTTGATTTTTTTAATAGTAAAAATTTCGACGGTCCCGAAGAAGAATCTCGGATTCGGAGAAGTATAGCTGTTTAAAGTTTCATTTCTGCTTCTGCTTGTTTTTGAGATCTAGAAAGGTAGTATTGTTTTGATATTTGGCATTTCATTTCATTTCATTAAAAATTCCGAAATCATAGATTTAAAAACAAAATATGCCGATAAATAAGCCAATAGAACGATCCGACATTGTTCTTCGGGACCTTAAATGGCTAAAAGAAGGTAATTACTAGACATCGGATTATATGCACTAACAAAGTTCCAAAATATGCATGCAAATATGCACCAAAAAGGCCGAAATATGCACTAAAAACTCTTGATATGCCCAAAATATGCAAAATCAAAAAGCCATTTTTATTTTTATGTATTTTAATTAAAGACGGTACAAAAACAGCGAAATATTCTTAAAATTATGCATAGTTTTTGTGACAATATACAATTAAGTATTTTTGCAAATTTTTGGTTGCAAATTTGTGAGGTTTGAAACCTAGTATTAATTTGTACGCTGAAAACGACCTCTCGATGTCAACTGACGTCATTGGAAAAAAATTAAAATTTGGCGCCATTTCTGGAGATACCTCTTTAGGCAGGATAGACAGGTGCCGTTGATGTAGGCAATGTTTTTCATGTCTTCAAGACTCCGGTTTTTAAGAAAAATAGCGTCTAACTTTTTACAAATCTTTTCTGATATTAAATTAGGAAGGGCGTTGGCAAGTTCGATAATTGTTTCCAGTATTTCTATTGATTTAAATAGAGGAAGGTTTTATGTTTCCAATTATTCTATGGCATTTGGTAACTTGTGGAAATGTGTTGAGTTGAGGGCGATATTATGTTTAATGGATGCCTCTTCAAATGCTAAGATTGCTTGACTGAATTGCAATGGCCTCAAACTGTCAAATTGATCAATGAAATCAACGAAATATGCACGATTGGGAAAAAAGCCTAAAATATGCATTAACGCAGTAATTAGAGAGTTATATGCATTTGCATATGCAAATATGCATAAAATCCGATGTCTAGTAATGACTATATCAAAGTTAAACTTGAAAAAACGTTATGAAAATTAATCAAAGGTTTTCAAAAGTTATCTGAGTTAGAAAAAACTCTTAACTATAATTGTTGCAGATTACTTTCTTGAGTGCTATTTGCCGGAAAACTAATTATATATAAAAATGTAGGTATAGAATAATAATGATGATTTATTGAATTGTTTATTCGCCAAACAAACTCAATCCCTGGACCGGAATATTCCAAGAAATCATGATTTATATAAACATGTCGTAATCCAAGATAACTCGGGAGGGATTATTTATCGTACTGAATTTCAACACAAAAGCACAGAAACAGCGTTTGAATTTTCCAAACTCGTTGGAAAAGTTCGAAGAAATGATTATATTTCCTTAAGCAATTACATTATGGTTTCTACGTTCTTATTTTTTTCACTGGAGTGCGATTGAGTCAACTTTTCCCGTAAATTATTTGATTGTAATGGATTTTGATTGGTGCGACCTTTTTTTACATAATTCTAAGATATATTAACTATAAACTCGGTGTATATATTGAAACAATAAATTACAAACACTTGATGAAGTTTTTTTTTTATTAAAACTCTCATAGTCATGTTTCCGACAACTAACTACGACGATTAAATGAAACAATATAACTTTGTTAAAACCACTGATTTATTTAATTAATGCCGACCGGTTTCGGAACAAAATTGCTTCCTCAGGGCAAATATAAAATGATTTGACGATAAGAAAGGAGTACGAGGGTTCTATTTATTACTAAGTGTTGTGGAGGGATGGGGCGTGGCTAGGGTTAATGGAAAGTTGTGGGAGGGAACAGAATTACAGATTATAGACAGCCTGATTTACTCAGCCTAATTGCTTTCCATATACGAACTAGACCACTCGATCTAAAATTCTTTTTAATTGCAATAACAATATTAGGACCGAGTCATTTAGATACTCGCTTGCACCTAGATTGCGTGCAGTTGGCATTACTTTCTTTTATACTTTCGCAGAAATAGTAGATGTGTTCAACTGTTATGCACAGAATACAGTTACAAGACGTTGTAATAACATACCTCAATAATAATAATAATAATGATAAATGTTAGCATACTGTTCCTCTGCACGAGTTTCAAATAATTTAAATAGCTATTATACTTATGATCATGATTAGTGTTCCACAAAATTATTATGAAAAATGGTATAATGCTTATTTATTCTTAAAAACAACACCACTGTGATTACAGTAATGCATCCGGCCAATATATCTTTAAACATCCCTATTATTTTCAAGAAAACCATATCATGTTACCTATTTTATTGTGTAACGGCTTCACAATCAGGATATATACGTAAAGCATGTGTGCTTGAATGACGATATTGACGGTGACCGTTTTTTATTTTTATTTATAAGATACAGACAAAATAATATAATATCAAACTAAAAAAAAAAAAAAGTACAAAAGTGATAAAAGTCCCAATAAACTACTTTGAAGTATCATTGAAGAAGAAGATAACAATAATTATCTAATTTTTTTGAATATGAAAATGAACAAGACACAGAAAAATAATAAAAGATAACGGTCGCAATAAATAAATCATATTTAAAAAATTAGATTATTATTGTTATCTTCTTCTTCAATGATATATCACATTGATGGGAATAACCTTCAAAAGTTAAAAAGAGAGTGTTTCTTATAAAAATATGAATATTCTGAAGTAGTTTGTCAATGGGTGCTTTTAACTTTGAAAATAAAAATAAAACTTATTTTGCTTAGTTATTGAAATATTGTACATGTATGTTAACGGACATGTAAATGTACAAATACATTTTATGCAATTTATACAAAACATAATGACGTAAACATACATGCACATTATAAATAAATAATATCTAATAATATACACCACAGATATAGCAAAAATGAAAGCATTTTTTTTTAAGAATCAACCATGGAGAGATCAACAGAGATACTATTTAACAACAATAAAACTATTGTATACATTTATGGCATAAGAGATATAGCCTAAAAGGTGTAACATAACATAACAACCGTAAAAATATGTTTGCAGTTAGAAATAGTTTTTATTAGAGTCTAATACAAATTCTTTCTTTCAGCGAGCCAATTCTTCAACATAATATTTGTTTTTACATCATTACGGTTATTTTTATTTCCTTCGATAAATAAAATACATCAGTCAACACAGTTTTCATACAATTAATTATCAATTTGTCTATTTAAAACAAACATGTGAAGAAATATAACTAAAACCGATTCTTGTCTATGTATAATTTATATAATTTGATTTTTATACAAATTTACGATTCTGTTCCGAAACTGAAGAAAATTTCAAACACTTGACCTTGAAAACAAGATGAAGGTCACTGCCTACATTTAAACTGTGTCTGAAAGCCGAGCAATAAAGAGGGCGCTTAAGCTAGTTTAATATAAACTTTAGTTTTGGAGAAATCCATGGCAACGTAAACCCTAAACGAAATATCTAGGCATTCAGTAGATATTTTAGGTGACTCGGCATTTTGATAAGAAGATAGAATAAAGCTAAACAGAAAGCAAACTATATAGTACTTTCTGGTTTTAGTGGCTGCAGAATTGTCCCTCGCCTTTAGCGGCCACTTTGGCGCACGCTGAAGGATTTATCGTGCTCTGAACTGTGCTATCGTCGTAAATGGTGACCAAGTTAGCGCAAAACACGCGACGGTAGACGGAAGCCGGTGCAATGTGAATTACTATCCGAAAATGGCCCTTGGTCTTCCGACATTAGGCTCCGGCGCATTAAAACTTTGGCTTAAGAGCTTTAGCCATGGCTGTAAATGCTATACAACGGATATTCCAGGGCAGTTATTGCCGAACTTTAATGTCACCAGCGTGAATCTTGGTTAGGATAAGAAGTGGACATGAACCTAGAGAGATCGTGATAAACTCTATATATGGGTAGTTTAAAAAAAAAATTCATTAAATACTTGAAGTTAATTTTCACGCTTTGTGAAAGTTCTATATTCAAGATCTGTAATTATTTAAATTTTATGAAGCAACTGGCCTATAATGCTATGATAACAGAACTTGAATATACCTTACACAGAATGTGAAAATTAACCTCAGAAGATTGATGAATTGTTAAAATATTTGGAACAACCTGTCCTAAATATGTCACAATGTTCCTTTATTTCTTATTTTCTCAAAACAACAAGTTACGTAAAATCATCTCGTCTATTAAATACTCACTAGCAGTGAAAAACCCTCTCCGCGGGTTTTTGCTGCTAAGCCCTGCGGGCGGCTTTTCGTTCTGCTTCGCCCAGTTTAAGTGATTTAAGATTTGGTGACTATTTTTAAGGCATCACCGTTTTGAAAAACTAACTACTATTAACACTACAGAATACTTATATTTAATAGGTAGATATATAATAGTAGATATTCTTACATTAAGACCGTGAATAATGAGAGGAACACTCTTCACCCCAACACAAATCTTCTTATTATTGAATGAAAGCGAAAAATGTTTCTTCTTCTTCAAACTTTATTCCTTAAATATAGTATTATAGATGGAGCCCCTTCCGTTTGCAAATCGCATGTGAGCGAGTGATAAGTGTGCATATTACAGCAGCAGCTCCGTGGAAAAGGGCACGTTCACGGACGGGTCAGAACGGTTTCCATACAGTGTGGCGTTGGAGATTTACTCGGAGTCGGGTTGCTTAATTTGAACCGTAAGGGCATTACCGTATTAATATACTTCGATATCGCACCACCACAATAATTAAGATGCAATAATAAATATTTTTAAACTGAGATAATGGATGTTGTTGTCTATTTACTCGCTTTTTGTTATTTGATTTCTGCTAAACTGAGAATGAACAATTTTCTAAGATGTCTAAATACTACATAACGTTATCATTCATTATTTCATATTGAAATACACAAATCTATATATTATGCACTTCACAATGATCGTCGATTACAAATCTGCCTTGATGGACACTTTAATGTTGTCCGAAAAGTGGGCTAAATAAGGAGATAGCAGCAACACAGCATAATTACCAAAAAATAAATCACGACGAAATAGATATTTTACATATAAGCATATATCTCATTCCTACAGTTGTTTCCATTCCCCGATACAATGTTTATACAGTATTGGTAACAAATACTTAAACGACATGAATGTATTTGACAAAAACTAACGAACGTGTGCGCGAGCTATTTCTCCGTAAATATATACCTATATCATTATATGTTTATCCTGACGAATGGTTTCGAAACACGTCGATTGTGTTGATTTAATAGTGGTGTATTCAAAGCTATTTATTTGCATTAAATTAAAAAGACGCCATTAAGTGAATTTGTGATTAAAGAAGAAATATTTCTACTTAGTTTATAAATTATTATTTACATAAATTAAAAAATATTTTTATTAAATATTAATGTTGATTTGGTGGATACTGGCAGATAGTTTCATGTTATTAACATTTTCTGTTTCCTTTATTTTGAACTCTTGTGCATTTTAATTATTATTTCTTTTGTTAAAACCCTTTGACGTTTAAATAAAAAAAATATACAACGTTCGTAACAATCATGAGCTTTTTTCTTCTTCAAACTTCGCAAAATCACTTTGTGGCATCATTTTGAATTAAATTAAAACAAATAACTTTGTTTAAACCACTAATATAATCATAATTACCTACATGTTTCAAAACCGATGGTTTCTTCGTCAGGGTAGTAAAGTATTACTACCCTGACGAAGAAACGTAAATACGTTTTTTTTACGTTTTAAATAGATAATTTTAGTGAATGTCAATCGAAAATCTGAAACAGAAAAATCAGAAAAATATACGGATACATCTGGTACTCAAACCCAGGAACTCTGGCAATCCGGGCCAACCCAATCCGGGTCGTTTTCGCGGGCTTTAATAAAATTCAAACTTGCCAACTTGGCCAACCCAATCCGGGCCGTTTTCGCGGGCTTTAATAAAATTCAAACTTGCCAACTTGGCCAAACCAATCCGGGCCGTTTTCGCGGGCTTTAATAAAATTCAAAGCTGTAGAATTAATTTAATTATGAAAACGCGCCTTATGGGTTCGAGTCCCAGATGTATCCGTATCTTTTTCTGTTTCGGATTTTCGATTGACTTTCGCTAATATTATCTTCATTAATTAAAATATTATAATTTGAGGTTTACTCATTGTTAAAAAAAGTTAAAAATAAACTTAGATAAAGTGTAAAAATACAGCAAAGACGAACGTGGTTGTGCAGGAGGGTCTTATCAATATAATCCATGGCGTCAACTGATAATGTTTTCCCTGCAACTGAACCTTTGGTAGTTATCAAAAAGCCAGAAGGGCCAGAAAACAATATAATCTTTGATGGCTGGTTGAAAAAATAATATAATAATATAACTAATTTCCCAAATCAGTCAATTGAAAATCGGTCCGAAAGATTGGCATAATAATTATTTACATTTGAATGAAGAATTTATTTGGAGCTTCTGATATTTTTTACACCGTTAGTTAAAAAATGTTACAATTCTGTAACAAGCTACGAGTATTTCACCATATTATGAGAAATTAACGGCTCCTTTAAGATTTCTCAAAACTGGCAGATGTTTTATTTTAATTTTATTTTATTAGGAACATTTACAGATTAATAACTTTACATGCATTAAAGAAAACAATAGAGAATAATAGTTAAGTTACAATCCAATAACAAATGTTCACATCATGCCCAAATAATAAATAAAAAAGTCAATAATTATTAACTTTTTTTTTTTTTAGCACTTAGTAAAATAAAAGTTTAATGATAGTACTCACAAAAAAAGAAAATTGTAAAATATATTATACGCATATAGACATATACGTATTACATTCTTTTTAAATTTTAAATACAAAAAATACATGAAAAAGTATGGTATCAATTTTTTAGTTTGGTTACAATGCATTAATCTACGAGTATTTAGTAATGAATTGGTTATTATAAAGCTCCATTAACTATATGTTTGAAAGAGCTTAAAGTACACGACAAGATATCAGCATCAATAGATTGTTACGAATACCTCAAGTTTACTACTATAACTATCTCAAGTCCTCAAGTTTCAAGCAGAGTTTTTTTCAGTCTTATGGCGTCCCCTACTTATTTTATTATTCAAACCGGTCTCTAAGCACTCCTGACACTGTTTATTAAGAAAACACTTTGAAATTTTCATTCAAATCGATCGAGTAGTTTTTGATTCTATAGGGGACACATCCATAAATATCGTCTTTTATTTGTATAAATAGATATCACTTCAAGCACTTTGTCGTGTTTACCCAGAAACATGATTCAAATAGCGTGTTTCATTAGAAGTACTTGAAGGTCTGAAACAATATTTGTATTGGAGTTATCTTATCCAGTTATTTTGCATTCTACTTATTACACACCCTCAAGTATACTTTAACAAACGTCGTTTCCGCAAGTACACATATAGTTTGAAAATTTCAACTTTTTCAGACTTCTGCAAGTCTGGGAACTTGATCCAGCTTGCACAATTTTCGTCCCACACACCTTCAAGTATACTTGCATAATTCTCAGCTCATGTATTCTTGAAAGTGTACGGCCAGCTTAAGTCGCCCAAATTAAGTTAAAATTCTGCCAAAACTAAAAATATACATATTTACATATAAACTGCATACTGTACTGATTGAATTGTTATATTATGTATAATGCCCTACTTGGGCATAAATAAATAAATATTTATTCAAATCAAAATCGACAGACAAAAATTGCCATACATAAACCGTTTTACAATGTACAAAAACAGGTTAACTACAGGGACTTTCAAGAGGACGCTCGAATTTTGTTAGGTTAAGCCTTATTGTTAAAATGACATCTGTAAAATAATTGTCATTTGTTTATTACTGTACGACAAATCACCATGTTAGGTTACAGCATTGAACAACTTGTGCAAATCACATTTTAAAAAATCAAAGTCACTGCTCCGTTCAAGAAAAGATCCTCGCCACAATCGTCCTTCTGAATTTCATCTCCTCCCTTTCCCTAAATAACCTCTATACAGCATTCCCAAAGATGACTCTGAGGGGAACCAGTTTCCTCAGGGCCACCTGTGTGGAGCTAATGTAAAAAAACAAAAGAAATAGGGTGTTTTATTTCTTTTTAAATCGCGATTAGCTAATTCTGTGTAAATGAAGACAATATATAATAAAATGCACATAATCAGAATCAGCTTTTCTTGATCTATATGAATATATTATAAAAATTGTGATAGAGTTCCTTAATAAAATTTTATGAAAATACTTATACAATAATAATAAAAAAAAAACAACTATGAAGAAAAAAATGTTCGAGAAATAGCGAAATTTTAGTAAATTATGTATTAAGAACTCACATCATATTATTATTTTTCTTATATTTTATGCTATCTTCAGTTTAAAAACTGTTTTTTTTTTCGTTTTCTTTTATATATTAAAATATACATTTAATTGCACCGCTACACCTACTTCGTGGTTAAACCCATTTATATATTTTTTCTGTTATCTAAACCTTTAAAACTTTTTTGATCTGTATGCACTAAATTATAGAAACTGTTTAAATATGTAAAAGCCTATTGATGAGCCGTTGATAATTAATAAAATAAAATTTCACAAGTACTCGAGCGCATTTTGCCACAATATGGCACTTTTTCCAAAACCACGGATTGCTTTGTTGCCAAAATATGGCAATTTTTTTATTTTTTTTTTTATTAAAGCGACTATATAATATATTGTACATTAAAAATATAACAAACTAAATATTCTCTATATTTTTTTTATTTTTTTTATTTAATGACAATACAAATTAAAATCAAAAAACAATATTAAATAAATTAAGAATACAAAGTGAAATACTTTATCCTCAGTCCTCCTCACTAGGTATTCCTGTTCTGAGGTTAAAATTAACGATTACAATTAAAATTCTTTAAAATGTTGTAAAATTAACGATTTAATAGTATTTTTTTTATATAAATCCTACGAATATGTGATAATAGACAAAATATAGGTGAATTCTTGGCTATACAGAGCTATAATCAGTTTGTATGTCTTCTTATTCAAATTCGGAGGTATGATTTTTTTAATGTGGACGGAATTTTTTTTTTTAGCAATCTGAGAAAAAAGTTTTAAATTGCTTTGTCGCTCCAGTGGTTAACTAACTATTTTGTAATATTAGACAAATTAAAACTTTTCTTGTCTTCTTTAATTGGATAAGTCAGTGGTCACTAACTTTTCTGAGAAAAGGGCCGGAATAATTTTTTTAAACGTGAGGGGTCCGGATGAAAAATAAATTCTAAGTCTGATTAGAATCCAACTACAATGAATTATGCAATGAAAATTTAAAGGTTTTCTGATACCTTTTTTTTCCAGAAATTCACTAAGTTGGCCGATAAATCCAATATTTTAAAATCCAAATATTTGAGCCAATCATATTTTTACAATAAAGTATATAAATTTGTTTTAGACCACTTTAATTTTAATTACACTCTACCGGTTTCGGAAGAACCCTTCCTTCGTCAGGAGAATATTAAAACCAACCTATGATACAAAATATTGATAGATATATACCAAACATTTAGGTGCTGGAGTGGGAGGTATATAATAACAGAGCGGTTTATTGGAAACATATCTAGAATGGGACTAAACGATAAATTAATTTGGTTATTCAATATATTAGCGTTATTATTTAGGGATTTTTTAATTTCAAGTGCTTCCAAGTTATCCAACTTTTTGCTTTTATTATTACGGTGAAGAATTTTAACTCCCGTGTCCTTATTAAAAGTATGATTGGTGGAAATAAGATGATAGTCAAACTCCGAAAAATTATTATATAATAATTTTTCGGAGTTTATATACTTTATTGTAAATTATGGCGAGCCACAAAGTTAATGCTTATTACGAACATGTAATCATATTTTTAGCACCATCCGTTGGAACCGCTGACATTAGATTCCAATTAAGTTTTATTTAGGTCATTGATAGTTTCTGATACCCCCGAAAATATGTTTTCGCTGGTAGTTCTATTTTCAAACTTTTGAATCCTACTAGTTTTTGTCACTTCAAACTTTTCATTTACGCCTCGGATAATAAATTAACATTTGAGCTATGTGATTTACCTCTTCACTCTCATCCAGTGCAATCATCTTTTCTTCCAGCTGCTTATGGGGTACTGTAATTTAATGAATTTCAATAAAATTTTAAGAAATAAGAAATATTCCTCGCTAATTACTTTTACTATACCACTTCAAGCTAACATGATAATCAAGCGACGTGTATACTGCAAACTTTAAAATACAACAAAATATTTTCCATTCGGCCTTTGTTTTGCCTGAACTACACTTTTTTTTATTTTGCCTGCACTACGTTCTTAGAATTTCAACAAATTAATGAGTGTCTGGGGAGTTTTCGAGTAACGAACATCTGGTCGCCTTTAACACCGAATTCTCCGAAAACACCAAAAACTATCTTTTCTCAAATACCCAACTTTTTAATTGGGTGTACCACTACTACCTAATCGTATTCCGTTTGACGAATTGAAATAAAGCTGCCATGAATTCACAACCAAATAATAAAATTAATTTAACCTAAATGAATTATTTATACGCAGAAATTGGGAATTTTTGGAGGGCCGGATGAAAATATGTTATCCAGCCCGTATGTTGAAGACCACTGGGCTAAGCAGTCACTAATTAACTCAGTTAACACTTGATTGAGAGATGATATTGTGGTTGGTATTTTTATATACCAACATCTTTATTTAGCACTTGAAATGAATTTTTTTCATTCTATCAACCCTTGAGCACAAAAAGTTTGTAAAAAAAATGTTATCGTCTACACAAATCTTGAAAAAAATATTGTGGGGTGCCACTATTAGGTAAAATATTATTTTTAATAACATTTTCGTAAATACATGAACATAAAAATTATTAAAAAAAGAAAACACTTAAATAACAAAAGCTATGCAAATAGTTATAAACGTCGTAATAGATAATAAAATATATGTGTCTTATTTAATTAATTTGTGTTATTTCACAATTTATTAATTTGAAATAATGTATAATATATTTTCGGCACGTGATACTTTCAGTATCTCCTTTGTGTAAGACCACCATTCAGGATTAAAATGATGCTGTTTTTTCATTTTTTTTCATATTTATACCGCACAAGACCCCCAACTGCTCCCGTCTGGAGCGAGTGAGATATCCCAATAGGGGTATGTTGTGAGGATGAAGGTGAATGGGGAGGGGAAGGAGATGGGAAGAGGAAGGTGGGGAAGTACCCGGTTATTCAGATCTAGCCGATAAAGACGGCTTAAGCCATTTTAAAGTAACGTTTCAATTCTGAATGGTGGTCGTACACCAGGGCGATACTGAGAGTATCTTCCACTCTGGAACGTGCCGCAAATATTCCTTATATTATTTTTAAATGATTAATTTGTGAAAACAAAAATCAATCAAATTAAATTTATCTGCGCACGCCGGGATTTGAACCCGCGACCTCCGGATCTCTAGGCAAGAGTCCTGCCTTGACTAGAGATCTAAAGGCTTTAAACGGTTTTAGCCGTGTTTAAGAATAATATCTGAATAGCCAGGTATTTCCCACCTTTCCCTCCGTATCCTTCTCCTCCCCACTACCTTCAGTCTCACAACATACCCCGAAAGCAAATGGCGTAGTCCCATTGGCTCCAGACGGTTGGGAACAGCTGTAACTCTTGTGCGGTATTCACCTAAAAAAGGTATATGTTTTTTTTATGGAAACAAAAGGATTTGCCTGAGATAAAAAAATGTCACCATTCGCAGCGATCGTACTCAGAAAAGGTGTTCCATATTTATATATGTTATCGAGATATACTTTAAGAATTTCCCTTGGAAAAAACTGCATTGAAAATAGGAGCAATTCTTCAACTACCTGGTAAAAGTGCTTTGTATAAACTTCTTACATATGAAAATCTTCAACAACAACAAAGCCTGGATCTAGAGACTATTTATTACGGGACAATAAATTTTGCAAAGAAATTTCTGTAGCAAAATTTACTGATCTTTACGATTTCTACGAATTATAAATATAAAACAAAAAAATATATATGTAGGTATATCTAAATTTATAAAATAAAGTCAGGTTAGTTACATCATTTATAACTCAAGAACGGCTGGAGCGATTGTCATGATCAATCAAAGATATTGGTTGGATTTGTGTCTATAAAATATATGTAGGTACCTATATCTAAATTTATAAAACAAATTTGGGTTAGTTACACCATTTATAACTCAAGAACGGCTGGAGCGATTGTCATGATGTTGTTTGGTTGGATTTGTGTCCTTCCCGAAATTTGAAAAAAAAAATGATATCAAACGTGAGTTGTAGAAAAATGGGTGTATTTTATGAAGTTTAGCGGCAGGAAAAAAATGTGTGGGCGATGTGCGCGCGGCCGACTACTTCAATATTCTGGGTGAGGTAAACATAATTTAAATGATTATGAATAAACATAAGAATTTTCCTATTTATGTAGGACATTAGGACAGGTTAACATTAATCTGACCGTTAGGCTTATTATGCATGATTTACGACTGAATGACTTATAATTTATTAATCGTGTTCTACTTCCTCACTACAATATAACAATGATGAGGCACTTTGGCCACGTTTAATCCTTTGTGTTCGATCTATGCTCAACATCGACGCAGTAAACATGTGTGCAGTGTAAAGCTAAGCGCCTTATTTTCTAGGCTAGGTTTATTTTTTGTTTTGTTTTATGTGATAACAACTGAAGACTGAGGGATTCTTCACCCCTCGTATTGAGAAAAACATTGTGTTATTTCTGTTTAAAACTGATTACTAAATATAGATTAAACTACATCTAGCTGTCTTGAGATAGTGGAACTTGCTCCTCCGAATTGGAGAAAGTGATGTAGCCGTAGGTAGTTCTTAAAATGATTTGAATCTGATCACAAACCTCAGCTATGCAAAGATTCAATTGTAAGTTATCCGCGTAGTAGCTTTGCATTACTTCTCATTTTTCGAACACTACTGCTCACGTAAAAGATATTTTTCATTTAAAAAATGTTTAAATCAGAGCGTAAACGAAAATTTCAACCATTTAGGGCAACGACAGTGCCTCCTCATAATTAATTTCGATTAACGAATACAAATATGAAAATTCATAAATGCTCGTTCCACAAGTGGCACACTAACCTAATGTGGTAGAGTGGTAGGCTTACTGGCAAAAGTCGTTAAGTCGGAAATTTGACTGAAATAATGCAATATTATATAATCTGGCAGCACACAATTAGTTGTGTTAAGTTTAAATGTTAAATAATTTAAAAATATACATATTTAATGTTATGTGGAAAACTAATATTTTTGTGCAGAATTTTTTTTTAAATAGATTTGCCTTATAGCACGCCTCCAAGGATGTGCACTTGTATCTGCCCTCGTCATTCATGGCAGAAAACCTTAATTCAACTTAATTGTTATTGGCTGTAGGCGTTTCGCGTGTCTATACTTCTGTAAATGTCACATGACATTTATTTTATGTTTTTTGATTTGGTTTGGAAGTTTGAGTGGAAAAATTACTTTTTTAAAGAAGATGTAATGTAAATGCGTTGTGCATTGGATAGAAAGTAAAGCAGTCAGTTAGAAACAAATACCTGACGGACAGAAGCACTTAGTAACATAGTGGTTTTTGGCAGATTATACTAATTGCTTCCATTTTGGAAAATTAACTTAAAAACCTCCTCTTCGTAATTAAAATTCAAAAAGGTACAAATGAAAAGATGTTCTTAAGTGAACACTCATCATGATATTATATTTGTAAAGGAATGAGAGTACCTACCTAGAAATGTCTACGATTCCTTTATATTTATTTATCTACCTACCTACCTAGTATTTAAGTACCTGCCTAGAAATGTCTAGGATTCCTTTATATTTGAATTATGAATTTTATTTTATTCTATTGTTTTTATAATAACACGGAACACTCAATAACAGGCTGAGATACCTATTGGATGGTATTGATGTTTCATTCATACCAAATGAACTTAAACTAGAAAAAGAAGCAGATGACTGGATTAGAGACAGAAAATTTGCATTAGAAAGAACAATTAAGTCACATGAATATAATAAAATCTTAATTGATAAAAATAGAAGAACCCATAATTTTAAAATAGGCGATATGTTATATGTTGGAAATTATCACAAACTAAATAGAAGAAAATTAGATGAGTTAAGGATTGGTCCATTGAAAATCGAAGATAAACTATCTCAATCAATATACAAGATTAATACAGGACATAGAAAGATGGAGTCAAATCTATTCCATATTACAAAACTTATTCATGCCCCCTTACCAGAAGAAAATGAAAATTAGAAAGCAGAAATCTCCAGAGAAATTTTCTAATCATAGGGGGGGGGGGGGGGGGAGATGTAAAGGAATAAGAGTATTTACCTAGAAATGTCTAGGATTCCTTTATATATATTTACCTACCTACCTACCTAGTATTTAAGTACCTACCTAGAAATGTCTAGGATTCCTTTATATTTGAATTCTGAATTTTATTTTATTCTATTGTTTTTTCAAATGTCATTGCTTTGGTTACACATGATGTTATGTGTAACCAAATAAACAACCTGATAAAAATAAACTTTAATGGTAGATTCAGACTGGGTCGACGTACGTATGCATTGCTACGCCTAACAATATCTGGGCTACTTAGCAACCATAGATTTCAATGAAAATTAATGTTTTAGAATCACATTGGCCACAAGCATCGCGACGTGCGATGTCTGTGGCCATTTTCATAGAAAATGTATGGGTTGCTAAGCATTGTTTGGCGTAGCGATGCGTACGTACGTCGTCCAGTGTGAATCTACCTTAATTGTCGTTTCTTTATACTCCAGAGCAACACATTGTTTTATTTGCCATTAAAAACCTGAAGATAACAAACAGTCTTATATATTTTTACATCAAAATAATCTGCAATTTAATTTGATAAAATAAGTTTAAGTACAAAACCTAAATACTCATTTGCCCATAACAGCGGTTTTAGAGTGAACGTTTTTTTACGTTAACGAAATTCATTCAATATAAAAATACGTAATTTTCTTTTAAAAATTCGACAATTTATGCTAAGGATACCAACGTAGGTATCATTTAATCTCTTCCACGTACCAGTCAAGTCTCGGATGATGTAACTCTGGGGAAAACTGACCTCTTTTTCCAACCTCAAGAAATATAATGTCCTCGCTAGGTTACGGAAGTATTCGGGGTATATAAAGACCTGCTTAAGTGCCTGGAAAATCATATTTGCATACTAAATCCAGATTGTATTTTGAAGTACCCTCCCTGGCCGCTTGGGTCGACAGCTTTTTAACGATCTGAACATTTACATAGTTTTTCCTTCGAAATATGAACATTATTTTTACCCCGACTAACACAGTTATACATTATACCTGCGAACAAGCCTCTTGTTTAACCCTTTGTTTCCCAGGAGTAGTTCTACAGGGAGACCCTCATTTCAAAAGTGTATTATTTGGTACGTGTGCAATTCTGCAAGTTTTTATAGCACGGTGCAGGGAAACAAAAGAATATGGATTTATAGGAGTCTATTTTTTATTGTATGAATCGCCGCGGTTATTTATTGTCATCCGATTTTCAATTTTCAAGTTAAACCGCTATGAGAAAAAATGTTCTGGAAATAAATGACGCCTAGTCATAAAGACTTAAACGTCTTATAACAGGGAATGAACTGCTAACTCACCTCGCTTCTGAACTGGAGGGGCGAACCTACATAATAAAGACATTTGTTTAATGATTTTATGATCCTTGTGATCTACCAGCACTTTTTCCATATATGCTACGTAGCTTGAACGATCATAAAAATCATCATCCTTTCTATAAATTCAATAGAACTGTGGTGTAGGTGTGGGTTCACTATTTTAGCCAAATTATTATCTTCATAGCGCACTGCTCTAAATCACATGGTAAGATTTTGCCTTCTCACAAATGTTTTCCACTGGCTTTAACTCCTCGATATTTACCTCCAGTTCTCAAGTCATCCCGTGCTGCGTTAATACTCTTCCAAGCAGTCAGAACACATCTTCCTCGCTCAGTATCTAGGCCACGATACAGAAACTAGGTAATTTAGCTTCCACCGAGGCATTCACTTGATCAAGTGCTCTCGCCTGGCATTCCTTCCACATTTCCAACTCATAAAAATCTTTGTGTTCTTACAATAGTTCCATTTTAAATTAGAAGTTCAAGTTATTGTTTCAAACTATTATTATATAAGAATTGCATCAATTTTCTAGCTATGGAAGTGATTTGCCTCCGAACCCTCAATGATGACCTAAAAAAGTTTTTTTTATTACGCCCTACATGGAGAAAAATGTTACTCTAAAATACGATAATTTTATTCGTAAAAACGGTTAGAAACGGGACTGAACGAACAAATTAACCGTGTTTCAATGTTTATTGGCGGGAAAATGTAAGAATAATTTGTTGGTATACGTACGATATTACGTATACCAACAAATTATTCTTACATGTTTCCGCCAATAAACATCGAAACTCTGCTAATTTGTTCGTAAGAACTTCAGTCCCGTTTTTAACCGTTTTTACGAATAAAATGATCGTATTTTAGAATAACATTTTTCTCTGTGTAGCAATACTAAAACACATAACAACTAGTATTTTCGGTATTTGAAGAAACATCTCCCCAAAAAGGGTGAAGTTCAGGGAACTTTTCAAGTCATGTAAGCCGTTGAGATTATTTGCATTAGGTTTAAGGTTTGGTTTATATTGGCAACGCATAAAGCCCACGCTAAAAGTCTCTGGTGCGGTCTATACAGTACGTGTATCCCAACCCAAACTAACTTTTAACCTACATTGGAAATTTTCTTTGAATATTTTAATACAAGGGAAAGTTTTAAGCGACCCGCGGCTTTAACAAAATAACAGGTAAATTTCCTTGATAATGTTAACATTCTGTAAAAACTCTTACAAGTTGTAGAAGCATGCGTTTTTATACTGGAGCCCACTTTAATGTTACAACCTCTACAAACTTGTACACAATATTATTATATAAAAAATAGTCTTGTAGACCACCTTT
Organism: Limnephilus auricula; assembly: GCA_951813805.1. NCBI lineage: Eukaryota > Metazoa > Arthropoda > Insecta > Trichoptera > Limnephilidae > Limnephilus > Limnephilus auricula. The sequence continues at coordinate 21,264,391 of OX638394.1, forward strand.
AAAATCTCCATACGTTGTTTAATACTTTATTTCATTACGGCCGGCACACAGTGGGCTGAAAATCGCCTTTCATAGACATAGAGACTTGAATTTTCATGGGTCTTTTTTTGGCTAGAAATGGATTCTGCTGATCATTACTATGCTATAAAATTTCGTATGAAGCAATTGCGTGTACAAATGAAGGAGTTATAATTTTTTAAAGAAAAAATTGTATGGCACTGACATTAAAAATGAGGAACATTAAAATCTCTGGAATCATAAGGTTGGCTATTACATCCTTACACACAGATATACTACTATTTATTTGTATTTTTTGATATACTTCGTATTGTGGCGCAACTTGCGCGTTTTTTTAAATCCTCAATGTTGAAAAAAAATCTTTTTTTATGTTGATGATTCATTTTAATGCAAAAATGCTTACGTACTTTACATATGAGTATGCTTTGTCTATTTTACAATATTTTATTGACACTATAAACCAAAATTTTGCGGCACGTTCCAGAGTGGAAGATGCTCTTAGTATCGCCTTGGTGAAAGACCACCATTCAGAATTGAAACGTTGCTTGAAATGGCTTTAGCCATGTTTAGTGACTAGATCTGAATAGCCAGGCACTTCCCAACCTTCCTCTTCCTCGTCTCCTTCCCTTTCCCACTTACCTTCAGCCTCATAACGTACCTCAATTGGGGATGCAATAGTCTCATTGGCTCCAGACGGGAGCAGTTGGGACTCTTAAGAGGTATCCACTATAAAAAAAAAAAATCGTGCCCTGCATAAGGGTCTCAACTGCCCGGAACTAGTAAAACTATATCTGAGGATTGTTGTTGTTAAGCCGAAGAGTGCGGGGGAGTGAAGAAGAAGAGCATGGAAATACCTAGTAATTATGATCTTAAATAGTCACTAAACGTAGCTCATGTACCTACCTCAAAATCGGTACGAATATTTGAAATATTTAAAAAGTAATTAATATTTTTACATTTAAAAAAAATATTGATTGTTAGATAATACATTTAACATTGACAATCCTTAATAACATATTTTGCGAAGGATCTAAATATAATAGGGAGAGAGTTCAGAGACGATTTACAAAAAATACCAAGCGCTTTGAAAGACCGGCAATATGAAGGTAGAAAAGAATTTAAATTGCAAAAGTTAAATAAAATAAGAGAAGGAGGTGCCTTGATTGAGACAAAAATTTGATTGGAAATTATTAGAAGAAGGAAATGTGAATTTCCGTGGACACTAAGAAATTGACAAAACAACTTATGCATCAATCGTAGGAAACGCATTGTGAAATCATGGCACAAACTTGTCATCAGTCTTTCTAAGATACACCAATTTAAAGCTCGCTTAAATTCTTATTTGGAGAGAGGAAAGGATTAACATATTTAAAAAATGAAATTAACTCAATTACTGTTAAACTTATTAAGAAATCAGATATAAGCGCGTCAGCAGAATGCCACCTGCTCATTAAATAAAAAAAAGGTATCGACTTATCTACCGCACGTATTCATGAATAAATATGGCTTGTAAAATATCACGCAAACCCTAAAATAACGCAATCAGTTGATGCATTTCTCGCGAAACATAATCAAGTAGAGTCTAGTTCTGCGCGGTTCGCCTGTAGCGCTAGTTCGCCCCTCCTGCGCGCCCCCCGCCCCCTTCACCGCCCCTCGGCGAGTCGAGCGAACGCCGCCACACAGGCCGCACGTCACGCACAGGCGTCCGCGCGCCCCGACTGACAAACTAAGTCGCCTATTTCACCGGAAAATCTCACGGCACAGTCCCGATTTGCAATTCGAACGGCTAAATTCCAGTTTTGGAATTTGAACGGCGCCGTTCCCGTTTTGGAATTTGAACACGTGGATACTACTGAGAATAGAGCGGCTCGTTGTCAAGTGGTTCGTTGTTTCAAGTTTGAAATTGACCCTCACGCGCGCCACTTTCTGGTATGTACCCCTTCCGTACTACACTAAACTGTTGAACTTTTTTTCCAAAATAAGTTTTCCCCATAAAAAATTCATCCATGGTATTATTTAAAACGAGAAAAGTACATACTCTTATTAAAATTCGTAGAATATTTTAACTTATACCTACTAAAACAAATTTTGAACTGGATAATTTTTGCAATAGAATTTATGAAAGTAAGAAATGTTTGTTTTACAAATGTACCTAATGGTATTATAAACCAATATAATAATAGATAACTACATACATATATCATGACTTAGATAAATTATAACATAGAACAATCGCGTGTTGAATAGACCCTATATGAACTGTGCGAGTCTTGCATCTGATAAGAAAGCGTAATTTTATTTGGTCAATCATTGAAAAGCCTAAAAAAGATCAAAATAATTTTTTTCATGATTTTGGTGTTTTGTACGATCCACTCGAAGCTTTACTAGTTATAGAGAAAATACTATTATTTGGTATATATTATTTAAGATCACGAATAATAAATTGATGTTTTGTAATAATATTGTGCTAAATCTATTAAATAATGTAAATTTTTCGCATTTCCTTCCTACACCGTGCTGCGCGCTGTGCTGCACCTGCGGAACAAAACTGGAATTGAACACTGCCAGACAAATAATGTAGTAGGTGAACGCAAATCCAAATGGGCCATTTACCCCGTCATTTGCGCGTTGAAACCAGGTACACCTAGGGCGAAACCTAATTATATCAGGGTCGTTCCGACGAGCGCCGGAGCGCCGCGCACCGTTGAGTTTTCGTTCCACATTAGGTACTATAATAAATTCCATCTATTGCATCCTGTCGCCATAGGAGCAGCGAGATTGCCTCCCCTGGATAAATAACGTCAGGAGATGTTTCCTCCATGAGATATTTTGGTCTCCACACTTTAGGGTAACTCCCCAACATCACATTTACCTACCTCCGAGCGCGACTGATCACAAAGGACTGACCCATATTTATTTATGGTACCGGTTTTGTATAAAATATTGAGAATCTATTAATACTCGATACGTCAATGGGACTACCAAATTTCGGAAAAGGTAACACGAATATTTTTAATCAAATTGTACTTAACCCATAAGACGGGTATTATTTTGTAATTATCTCAAACAAAATATAGTATTACAAATTGTAATTGATTTAATCGACACCCTTGTTCTATCTTGAACCTTTAACTTTGAATTTTCATGGACAGTAACGAAATACTTTTAAAACTGAGCTCTACACACTTCGCAGTGCACCTTAAGGTAGAGATAATTTCACTGGATTGCTAATGCATTGCCCCCAAATAAGGTCTTTTTTTTTTTTCTTATTTACTTTAAGATAATATCTTGAGAGAACGCTACTAGGAAGGTCCCGAGTGTCTTTAGTGGAGATTAATTTATTTTTTATTTTATATTTAATGTTCTTTTTTTACATTAGCTCCACACAAGAGGCTCTGAGGTAAAACATCTCTCAGGGCCTATGTCATATTTAAGGAAGCTATGTGGATGGTTTTTTTAGGGGACGGAAGGAGAGGAAGTTCTGGGAAGGATAAGGTATGAGGGGTAGGTAGGAATCTGGGGGTAAGCTTGAGTGACGGACGGATGAATTCAATTCTTCTACTGCGGTGCGGGGCGATGGGTCGGGAGAGTCCAGCCGGAGAGGTCTAGGTTAGGTCTCCCTCAACCAGTCTCTCCTGATCCTGCCCACCATGCAGTAGGTGGGCAAACGCATCCTCCGTCAAGACCTAGAGAAACCTCACCCCATGAATCCGGGCACTTCTGATAAGTCACCAAACTTAGTGAACCATTTTGGGTGATCTACGGCAAGGGTCTTGGTTATTCAATAAATAGTTCCCGGGGTGACGGTACCCATGCCCGCCTCCCAAATCGCATTATATAGGTAATCTTCTCTTGACGTCTTCACAATAAAAGATCGAATAAATCCAAAACGATTATTTTTGTTCGGGAGTTCCGACGTAAAGGTGACCCAAGACCCAATTAAATTCATACTGGGATGGGCTAAATTTTAACCTTAATTACCAACTCCGGTAGTATTATAACTGGTGGGAATATAATATTTTGATAATCAATATGAGTGTACAAACTAAAACAATTTTTAATAGCGTTATTTTTATAACCATGTACGAGTATATCCAAGAAAGCCAGTCGATTCTGAAGGGAAAAAATATAATCAATTCATTAAATCAAAATAAAAAGTTATTTAATAAAAGTTGTACAAAAAAGTCTTCCAATATTATACCATTCGGTGTCTTCTGTTTCCCACTGCAAATTTCCAACTATAAAATTTCATTTCTTGAGGTATGTTATAATCTGCACAACCTTCATCCTAAGATGTACATCAGAACTACTAAACGCATTATTGCAATCGTCTCTGTTATGTAAGTTTCGAAGTCATGATATTCTGCGTCTTTCGTTAATGAGTTTTCAACGCCCATCCCCGGATTATCAATTGGATAGTAGTCTTGTATTATAATTATAAACCCTCCCCATAATGGTGCAAGACGTTAGAGTTTTTTTACGATGATGATATCTTCTAGAATATTGTAATCTTCTAAGTGATATTTATTTTTTTATCTTACACTTAACAAGAGCATATTTGTCTGTACGGTGCAATTGCAGGGACTATGTTGCCACCCGGTTGGAAGTTGTGAGTTGTGTGCCCGTTGTGAAGCGCATTATGGGAGGTTGTTGTAGGAAGGGATTTATTAATACAGTTCTTGAAGAGACCCAGATGATATGAATGAGGTAGAACACGTGACTGTAGCTCGTTCCACACACGAGCCGACTTACACGAAAAACGTGAAATTGGTGGATTTATTTGTGTATTACTGTTTTGCGGAGAACATGAAAAATATCGTTTGGTCTTCGACGAAGAATCTATAAATTAGTAGGAAGTTATACTTATACAATCAACTCGTGTAAAATAAGCTTTATGCATTTAAAAAATAAATTTTATTTATTTCACCAAAATGACGAAGTAAATAATGTGTGCGCATAAATTTTGGGAACAGAGTCCAAACTTTCAGATACAGGAAAATACATAGAAAAATACGATATAAAGCGGTGAATTCGAATTCCCCTTTCGAAGAACTGGAAACCCAGCCTATTAAAAAGAATTAGGGAACCCCGGCTTAAAACTGTCACCGTGTCATTTTCACAACTCAGCAAGCTGTATCAGTCGTGTTAACGCTTGTCAATCACGTCACACACAAGTCTTCAATATGTCCGTTACGACGTTTTACATTTCCGAATCCGAGTAATACTGAGAAAAAGTATTGATAAGTTGGGAAAATGTAAAAACATACATCAGCGGATTTCAATACTAATGAATTCATTTTTTTTTTGTGGTGGCTTATGATGGATACGAAACTTTTAAAAATATTGGTACATTATCTAAACAACAGCCTGTTTGAAGTGAGAGACCTTTTAATATTTTTTACTTAATATACGAGTATGGTTTTGTCTAGACATAAGCTAAACTTAAAAGCTTTTGGAGGCTGAAAAGATATTTTTTTTAATTAACTAATATTTTGCATTAAAACAATTTTTTGAGTGGGAATTTTTTTTTTTTAACATTGACACAAGAAATTGGCGGAAGTCCATACAAACGTTAATTAATTAAATTAGTCAGTTAGTCTAGGACACACTCAATATTAAGTGAAGTAGTCAGGTGGAAGGATATAAAGAAGTGAACAGATAGAGGAGTGAATAATAAGAGGATGTAGCCACTACTTAGCACTTTATTTTTGGTTTAAATTAAGTTAGCTTTTTTTAGGAGGAAACGTTTTTCTTTAGCTTTTTTTTTCTTCCACACAGGAGGCCCTAAGGAAAATATTTTCCCCCCGGCCTACGTCATCTTTGGGAATGAAGTTCGTAAGGTCTTTTTGAAGAGAGAAGTGAAAGAAAGAAAAAATAAATGAACATAGGTCTTTGAAAAAATACATAAAATAGGAGGGAGGAAACACAGAGACATAATGTTCTTTCGCCCTCTGAGACTTAAAGTTCTTTCAAATGAAAGTAGCAATAACTTTAGAACTGAACAATATTCTTGTTCCGAGAAAAGTGGAAAAAACGAAACCGGTTATGTTTGAAAACATTTTATATTTAAAATACAATAACCATACAATTCTTAAGACTTTTAAAGGAAAAGTTGTGAAAAAAGGCGATTAAATTAGAATTTGTAATGAGTTCGTGGAAAAATGTTGTATATGAAAATTTCACATTCAACATTATTCCACAAAATATATATTTTTTTACTTTTCTGACCCTCAAAAAAAGACCATGATCAATTTAAATATGCATTGAGCTTAAAAAGCAAAAAAAAATTATATGAATAAATGAAACTATTTACAATTGAGATTTTATATTGAGATCAACATACAACATTATTTTACAAAACTGTTTCAATGGCTAAAAAGCAGCCTTAACAATATTTTTTCTGGACGAATTCTACTTTTATGCATTCTTCAATTGAAGTGTATCTACTTTAAGCCATACATTACACGTTCGTTTTCTCTATTTATTCCCATGAATTAACCAATCTCCGTGATTTCGATAAATGGCTTTATACACAATTCTTCCACAAACCGACATTTAAAATGCTGCCACAGGCCTAATTTTTTTTTCATTACCATAACCCATCTTAAAAGAAGCGTAATAATATGCCCAACATTATTCCATCAATAACTTAATATTTATAGTATTGTTGGATACAATATTATTCGGGGCAAGGGCTCAACTATTGAAAAAAAAACAAACAAATTCAAATAACTCCTCACAATTTACTCAATATGCTGTAGCACTTACAATTTTAATTCAGGTCTGAGAGAAGACCTTTGAAAGAAAATTTATTAAGAAAAGTTTTGTTTGTAAGCGGCACCACCACAAGTACCACCTTAGCCATCCGCAGTGCAACATTATTTTTAATTTTTTAATTTGACAAGTATAATTATAACTATTACATAATTATAACATGTCGAAACATGTAAATCACGTAGAAACTTGGATTGACCATAATTCTATTCCAGGAATACTGCATATTAAATTTGTTATCGCTTCAGAGCGTCCTGTTGATTAAAATGGAGTTCTACAAATTACTCTCGATAACAACAAATTCTAAAACATTGACACATTTTCAAATACTATTAACCCCTCAGGCCTCGGGCCTATTTTGTTGGAAGGTCAAAATATTTCCGCTTTAAAATAAAATCCAAATATATTAAATATTTCTAAACGCATCCGACAGCTAAATATAGTTTTTAAAATATAAGTTTTGAATGCAAACATTAAAAAGTTTTTAAAATGACTCACCTTACGTTTCTCAACAAAAATGACTGAAAATGAAAAAAAAAACCGGCACATATTTTATTAAGCAAATTGTATTATTGTATCCCTGACTCATAATTGCAGTATCTGCCGACTCATCCTTGGTTTTGTAAAGTTGCCCTTGAACCTGGTTTAAAGCCGTTTTAACCATGCACACGCAGTGATAATAAGTCAAGTTTTTCACTGTTACGTCGTAATACGACGCGTATTAGTAATACTACGATTATTAGTAAAAGGGATATGTGTTATATCTCACTTTTTGTCGTTTCTTTTTTTTTCAAATCGTGATCGGAAAATTTGGTTTTATGAAGGCGTATATTTTATTTATTTTTTGGTTAATTTTTAGATTTGAATGTAGAGCGTGGTGTTTTTTTTTCCTTCTAACACCGTTTAGGTCATATTTCTAACCATGCCAGTAAGATAGACACAATGATTTCCATGAGACCTGTATGAGTTGTTCTGAATAGCGAACAAATTAGCATGCGGGGTTAAACCATTCAAAAACTCGTTACATAAAGCCATAGCTGACCATTTTTATAAAGTTCTTAATAATTAAAAATTAAAACATAATTCAAACTAACCAAATAAAATATTCGAACTGTTTTGTTTTCAACATTATAACGTTTCCGTTTGTTTTCATGCACCGAGATTCATTTGAATAAATTATTAGATATTGTTGTTTGTAGCTAAAGAATTCTCCAGCGTTATTGTGAATAAGTTGTAAAAACATGTTTTTGCGATATTTACTCGCAGATTGTTTACAATGTATTATAATTAGACGCTTTTATGTAAATATTTTGTTGTGTTTCTAAACAATAATAATTAGATAATAACAAGGTCAGCATATGAAACTGACGTCAGCACGGAGAAAAATGTTATTCTAAAATACGATCATTTAATTCGTAAAAACGGTTAAAAACGGGACTGAAGTTCTTACGAACCAATTAACTGGGTTTCAATGTTTATTGGCGGGAACATGTAAGAATAATTTGTTGATATACATAATTTCGTACGTATACCGATAAAAAATTCTTACATTATCCCGCCAATAAACACTGAAACACTGTTAATTTGTTCGTGAGAACTTCAGTCCCGTTTTAATCGTTTTTACGAATAAAATGATCATACTTTAGAATAACATTTTTCTCCGTGTGTGCTCAAAAGATTGCAACTGTTAGTTAAGACAGGGAAATCTATCAAATTTTTGCACAGAATCAAGGCTTTTTCAAGTATTTTGGGGTTTCAGACCAGAGATGGCTGCTAAATTCAACAGTTTGGTCCCTTGCGTTTTGTAGTGTTGCGTACTATTAAAGTATGCCCTGTACAGTACGCCCAGTGGCTGACTGGACTCTGGCTTCGATGAAGCCCCTGTGCCTGAGCTGGTCACTTAGAGTTACACCACGCTTATTAATGGAAGACCTGTTCGGAGATTACTTCCGTCGAAGCAGACTAAATTGTCATTTCAGACACGATTGTATCTTTGAAACATTATATTCAGCTAGGTTATTCTTAACCCAAGAGGAAACCCTCTCCAACGTCGATTTTCTGCTTCAAAGCCCTCCGAGCTGATGGACTTTGCGAATCCTTTGGTTAAATCCATTCAAGCTGCATTCTAGATCACTTACCAATGCCCTCACTGATGTATTTGCCATTATGGAAAGTGCAAATATCTGGAGCAACTCCTAACGATTTAAAAAAATATTAATACCGTTGTCAAAAAAGATAATGTGATATTGACAATGGGCTTCATTTCTTAGGGTATATTTTTACACTTTGTATGAACAACTCGTCTTAGGAAATAACAAAGTAATCAATTAACTCAACTTCGCTGATTATTGGGCACGTGACTACAGTGTTTACAAAAGTGCATAAAGAACATTAATTAGTTTAGAGATGATAGTGATGCAAGATTTAATGCTTATCAAAATACGAGTAGATATCGATTCAATCAATTCTGAAGTATCAGAAGATGTATCTAAGTTCACATATTAATTAAATTTTATGTACACGTATATATATAATTTTATTTATTTATTTATTGACGCTCTATTGGGCTTTTACATATAGAATACAAATTTCATTTATAACAACAGTATAACATAAAAAAAAAATACAAAGCTATACTAAGAACGAGGGTTGCAGGACTGAGGGAAAAGATAAACAACTCCAGAAATGTTCTCGTCATAGAATCCCGTATGACCCCAGGATCGAGCATAGAAGACCATTGGAGAAAGACACTGGCTCCCACAATCTTAGATCCAATGGATTCCTGCGTTTCCGTGCTTTGATTTTACTTTTATTTTTTTTATCTTTTTTACGTTTCATATTTATAAAATATTTATGTTTTTCAATATTATATGTACTTATACGATCTATGGGATGTGTGGGATTGCACTCACCTCCCCTCATTCTGGAATAAAGAACTTATTATTATTAATATTATATAAATAAAGCATAAACACAATATAATAAATAAGAATATATCTAATGCTAAATCCACATGCATGCACGGAGAAAAATGTTATTCTAAAATACGATCATTTTATTCGTAAAAACGGGACTGAAGTTCTTCCGAACAAATTAACAGTGTTTCAATGTTTATTCTTTCATTTTCCCGCCAATAAAAATTAAAAAAAACTGTTAATTTGTTCGTAAGAACTTCAGTCCCGTTTTTAACCGTTTTTACGAATAAAATGATCGTATTTTAGAATAACATTTTTCTATGTGTGACTTTAGAGAACTCGTAGGTACTTTTTATTTTATACAATACTATTTCAAAAAATCTGGAATGGGGGCGATTAGCACTTAATATATACCCTCCCTTACATCCAAAATGAATGTATTTACTACCGAATAAGTATTTAATTTTATAGATGAATAACATTTTTCTTCCAGAAACGAATCGAAAAAAGCAATCCTTTCCCAATGAGGTACTCTACTCGCCGCCGCTAATTTCATTGCGCCAAACAGATCGAGTTCAATTTACTACTTAAAATGTGGGTTTCTTTTCATCTAAAGAGACTGAAGGGTGAATAGGCAACAGGGGCGGATGGGGAATAATTCGATGAGTCTATTATCGAATGAGGCCCAATTAATTAGTGTAGAAGCAAAATACATATATTTTTTTACTCATTTAAATAGATTTTTGCTTCGCAACGTGTTGAGCAGTTTTTTGAGCGCACATAAGCTTTTCCGAAAACGACTTTAGTTTACCATAAATTCACACATTAAAGAATGACAGACATAACTTTATGTAGATTCCGGATATTAAGGATTTAAACCCCTTTGCCCATAAGCATATTTGAAATACATAGATTTTAGATTTTTTCCCCACTATTTTATTTATTAAGTAAATAACAATTGGAGGCTTTCGTTTTAGAATTGCTAGTTGGATTTAAGGCAGAAACTCGTTCCGGCGGGAGCCATTTTTATATTTTGAGGTTATTAAATTCAACCGATTTTTACTTCAGATTTTGTAAAATTTAATCTTTGAAGGTATATTTGTATTGTTCAATTATCATGTATACTTTTAAAATAAAAAAGTAACAATTTTAGAATGCAGTATTATCATAATATTATTTCTCATTTGACGTGAAACACGACCTCTGAGACCTAATGTTTCTTCAAATGAAACTATCAAAAAATAATTCAAATAACTCCTCCCAATTTACAAAAAAGGCTCTAGCACTTCCAATTTCAATTTAGGTCTAAAAGAAGACGTTACAAAATCATTTTGTAAGTGAAGTTTTGTTTATGAGCGGCACCCTTGTTCAAGTACCACCTTGTTTGCCATCTCCAGTGCCATAATACAATAAATTTTTAATTTAAAAAATAATAATTATGACATTACAATAAAATCGTGTAGAAACTCGCATTGGCCATAACACTATTTCAGAAACACTGTATATTAAAAAAAATCCTCTTTCTTCAGAGCATCCGGACGATTACGATACGAAACGAAATAAATGAAGCAGCTTTAAAAGAGCTGTTATGCAAAATTATATTATTATTTGTTTGCTAGTACACCCCTGGCTGGCTTAGAAGTTTGCGTCATCGTGTCGAAAACACGCTTCCCCGTGATATAATTTTACCAAACGTGTCAAGTTTCACAGAGAGCTTTATTTATGGAGACCTGAGAACTTCTTTTAACGTATCTTCTCGTAAGGCACAAAGCCTGTATGTATGGAATATTCGGAATCGGAAAACATGCCTCCAAAAGACAAACAAAAATGAAAGCTTTGACATTGGAAACTTTTGCGAATATACCAATTTTCGACTTCCTGTTAATCCCTCCATGTTCTGGCTGGCTAAGACAAGGGTAGAGCAATGGCAGTGACAAACATATCTACTTATTTCAGAGTGGCAGATAATCTTAGTATCTCCCTGGTGAAAGATCACCATTCAGAATCAAAACATTATTTGAAATGGGTATAGCCGTGTTTCTTTTTCTTCACATTCTTTAAAGCTTCAAAACATACCTCAATTGGAAATGCCATAATCTCACTGGATCCGGGCAGTTGAGACTCTTGTGTGGCATTTAAAAAGAAAAATATATTGCTAAACCTTTTTATGATTACAATTAATTACAAGATAAATATGTATTTGGGTACTTAGTTTTAGTATTTTTTTTAACAATTTTGGAATTGTGATAATTAAGCTAATTATATTGTTTAACCTTTGATTCTGTTTTTTGTCTAAATGGTAATATCATTTCTCCTTCAGTCACGAGATAATTATGGGCATGCAATGAAATTAATGATTAAGTTACTGAGAAAACATACGAAACGACTTAATATAGGAATATACTTTTTTTAAATACCTGATGACCAGAAATCAGGGGTCAGCCCTTCGACCCTGAACTGTTTAAAAACTCCAGTTTTATAATTTCAAATTCTCCAGCTTTTTACATTTATTTTCCATTAATTCGCGTGGTAACATCCTACACAGCGCCTCTAGCGGCACCAGTTGATACGGATTGTTTTTTATCATACATATAAATTGAAATTATGCAAAATACTCGTACATTATTTATTTTACCTTAGTAAATTTAAAAAATGTGAAATTTAGAAAATAGATATAAGTAACCACTATTTATATACCTACAAAGTACGACCTTTTGGCACTTTTAACTATTTATGTTGTTATGGAAAACTTATTTGATTTGGTTGGCTACATGAACACGAAAATTTCGGAAATGGGGGGAGAATTAAAAAGATTACGACCACTGGCAAAAAATATTTTTTTCGATAATCTAGCGCCCCAATAGGCCACTTGCACCACATTTTTTTAATTTTTTTTCCGGTTTAGGAAAATATTCTAAGACATTCTGTATTTTTTTTTTTTTTTTAATCGTATTTTGAATCCCTGGCGATTTTTTGAAAATTTCAATCCGAAAAATCGGACCATTTTTTATAAACCGGAAGGACGGGACATAATTTTATGGGTGCGAAAAAACAATAATTAGATAGCCGAAAATCATTTAAAAAAAAACTGACGAATTCCAAACGCATGGGAGAGGAGAATAACGAAGCATACCAAAAATTTTACAACTCATATATATTTTTTCCTTGAACCTCTTATTGATCATTAATCATTATATATGACTTTTACAATTTGGGAGGTGGGTATGGGTACCGCCGCCCCGGAAACTATTTATTGGATAACCAACACCCCTGCCATAGGTCACCCCAAGTGGTTCGCTACGTTTGGTGACTTAGCAGGGGTGCCCAGATTTACGGGGTGAGGTTTGTCTGGGTCTTGACGGTGAATGCGGTTGCTTTGCGAGCTGGATCGGGAGAGAATTGTTTAGGGAGATCTAATCTCTCCAACCAAACTCATTTGACCCATCACCCTGCATCGCAGTAGGAGGGATGGATTCGCACATTATTCGTCACTCCTGGACACATTGACCCCCAGATTCCTACCCACTCCTCATACCTTTTTCCTTCCCAGAACTTCCACTCCGTCGTTTCCCTTAAAAGATCCTCCACACAGCATCCCCAAAGATGACATATGCCCTGAGGGAATTTTTTTACTCAGGGCTTCCTGTGTGGTGTAAAAAAAATCCAAATCCAAATATTTTACATAAACCAAATTAAAAATAATTATTAAAATTAATAAAAGGGAAAGGTTTATCAACAATATGAAACATGTAAACAAGTATGAAGAATGTTCACATCAAATTTATTTAGTTGGTCTATACCTATAGCATTTAATATACACCTCTTACCTAGGTTGGTTTTTGTTTTTGCAGTGAGATTATTTGGAACAGCTGAACATTATTGTTCTTAAACATATAACTTGTTCTTGTGCCTCTTGTTTTATATTATTCAAATGTTGTGATTTAAATTATACTTATAAAAATGTACTTGTAAAATATGATTATAATACATAATATATTATAAAATTTTATTTTGTTAAAATCAGCACCATCACCGTTATTGCCCTAAAACGCCGCTTCGGAACGGCAACGGCCTGCACGATGTTCATTCATAACATCAGATCTGTCAAAACGTTAAACAGAGGTTATGCAGAGGTTCATTTGTGTGTCAAACCGAGTGCTTCAATATGAATTTTAGTTATTAATACTTAGAAAAGTAGCCACCATACATGTATCTAATTTCTGCACATTGTCAGACTGACTCTGAACAAATCCTATCCTATTTCAGCTATTGATAGCAATAATTTCGTATATAATTAAGTTTGGAGTAAAATCAATTTGACCCAGCGCATATAGGTCTCATAGAAATCGTTGTTTCTCCCTTACTACCGTAGTGAGCAGTATGATAATATAAACGGTATTGGAAAGAAAATACAACACGCTATATATTCAAATTTAACCACGAAATAATTGAAATGTACACCTTCAAGAGATCAAAGTTTCCGACCGCGGTTTGAAAAAAAATGTTGAAACTTTGTGAATTTTTTATGATTATTTTTTACATGAAACGACTAAAAAGTGAGGTGGCTATAAGGTTTATAATTCATTTGTATAAGAAAATATGTGTAAGTTTTAGTTTTTTTCGTAACCAGTAATTCAACCTCGAAAAAAACGTAAGGTGATGCATTTTGAAAACTTTTTGAAGTGTGCATTAAAAATTTTTATAGTTTAAAATTTACGGGGTTATTCGTAGTAGTAAAATTTGAAAGCGTATTTAATCACCTTTCAAAAACAGTTTTTAGTTTTTGGATACATCCACAATTATTCTATTTATTTGGATTTTATTGGAAAGCGGAAATATTTTTACCTTCGGACAAATACGTCATGAAGTGTCAAATTGCAAAAATTGCCGGAAATCAAAGTGTTGCTATATAACAAAAAAATATCAGTGTGGAATTTTACAAAATTATTTGAATAAAATCGGGGACGGGACATTTTAATTTAGTGACGTCACGAGCCCAAAAAACGGATTTATTTATTTAAAAAGAAAAAAAACTATCAATTTCTAAAAAAATTCATTATCATTTTCATAAGCTTAGTAGAAAAATCTATCCACACGATTTTTTCCAAGTCATTATGAGATCCGTGCAAGTGGCCTATTGTGGCACATGTTGATTCTCTTCCTTGATACGGCGCCGATGTTGCTATTTTGAGCCGTTTTTGTAACTTTTACCATCTTCTATGTGTGATCTTTTCAAATTTGTCAATGCCAATTGTGTTTCGGCGATTTTTTTTTTGTTGTTGCTTGTGTCGTGATAGAGGACTTAGCCAGCCGAGGAATTGAACACACGGCATCCGTTTGGGACCCAAACGCGATGGCAACTGGGCCACGGACCGGTAAAAATCGCTAATGTTCTTTTCCTGTTGCTGCGCCAACTTGTGGTGAGCGGCTACGCCAACTTGTAATGATCGGTTGCGCCAACCTGTGGTGATCGGTTGCGCCAACTTGTGGTGATCGGTTGCGCCAACTTGTGGTGATCGGCTGCGCCAACTTGTAGTTATCGCTCGTTAAGATTATGCACGATCACCAATTAATTAATAAAGCGGTGGATTGCAATAATTCAGTGTCGATAGAATTTTATTACTATTTATTGACACACCGTTACAAGTTTAAGGTAAAAGATAATAAAGGTGTAATGTATAATGGTAGGAAAGTAATGATAAGAACGATGCGATACAAAGCAGGTACGTCCTTTTATACGTCGTATCATGCTATCTCATCCACACACGAATGTTTCTTTCATTCACAATAAAATATATAAATTTGTTTTAGACCACTTTAATTTTAATTACACTCTACCGGTTTCGGAAGAACCCTTCCTTCGTCAGGAGAATATAAAAACGGATTTTTAATATTCTCCTGACGAAGGAAGGGTTCTTCCGAAACCGGTAGAGTGTAATTAAAATTAAAGTGGTCTAAAACAAATTTATATATTTTATTGTAAATTATGGCGAGCCACAAAGTTAATGCTTATTACGAACATGTTTCTTTCATTCGTTTAGACATACGTTAATCAAAATATTACATATAAAATCTGAATTATTTATTCCAGGTGTAAGTAAAAAAATTAATATTCTAAGTTAAATATTGATTAAAATGACTCAGGTGCGGGGCATACGTCATTCCTATGTCTACCTACGTTAAATTGTCGTGAAAACAAGCTTATGTGCCCGGGCAGTTATCATCCTAACGAGAAAGGACACAATCGCTTTCTCGTTGGTGACGGCAGTGTAAGCGAATATGGAATCAGGTGTTTTATTCATCAGTCTAATCGCTTTTCCCTTCACTCTTTCCTTCCTTCCTTTGCTTCCTCCTTTCCTGGTCTTCCTTTTTTACTTGCTGTAGCGTCTTATATGCAAATCCTTGTCACACATTCCTCACGCCCCTTTGACACTTTCACATACAATCTTTCTACAAAGAGTGTTAAACTATGGACCCAAGGAAAACATTACTGCACCTTCTAAGAGAAAATGTCAAAGAAACGAATTTGTTCTCATGCTAATACTGACGTCAGAATTTAATCAAATGCTTATGGTAAATTATAAAAAAACACACCAAAATTTTAACAATCACTTAAAAACATCATATCACCAGAAAAAAAAAACAAGTAGTCATACAAAACCAGCTTACAGCTTCGAAAAAGATCTCGCACTCAATGATTTTTTTCTATACAATATATTTCTAGTTCCATATTAGTTAAAATTGATTATTCCTTTGTATTATATAACACGTGAAAGCATTAAATTCTCCATATCAGGAATATTGTTATATAACAACGTAATTTAATATAAGTGAAGCCATAAACTTTATCAAGTACCTGATAGGAAATTTGATCCGACCTAAGCACAAAGTCGAAATTAATAATTGTCTGAAGCTGTGATATCTCTAAAACGAGTAATTGTCTTCTAAACTGTTTTCAGCCCGCGATTTAATATTTGGAAATAACTACTTGACTTTTTTTCGTTGTTTGTTTTTGGGGTGTTATGCCGTGTTGCGCTACCTCCTTCTTTAGCCGACGCGTCGGGTCAAAACGTCGAGACGTTTCGGACAGCATTGCAGTGTCCATCATCAGGGCAGTTACGGCAGATCCGAACTTACTTAACTGCCAATTAGCAGTAGCCTAGTATGGTAGTTAAAAAAATGTCAAAAACTGTAACTTGTAAAAATTAATTAAATAATAAAAAATAAAAAATAAAAAAAAAAAATTAAGAAGACTTCACAAAACTAAATATTTTTGTAAGGTATGTTGACGAAAATCAGTTAGTAATTCATAAGTTTCATTGTCTAACGGATATCAGTTAGTAATTTATAAGTTCCAATTGACTAAAGGGTATCAGTAGTTTATAAGTTTTATTCTCTAATAGATATCAGTTTGTAATTTATAAGTTTCATTGTCTAACGGATATCAGTTAGTAATTTATAAGTTTCATTGTCTAATAGATATCGGTTTGTAATTTAATTGTCTAACGGTTATCAGTTAGTAATTCATAAGTTTCATTGTCTAACGGATATCAGTTAGTAATTTATAAGTTTCATTGTCTAATAGATATCGGTTTGTAATTTAATTGTCTAACGGATATCAAGTAGTAATTTGTAAGTTTCATCGTCTAACGGATATTAGTTAGTAATTTATAAGTTTCTTTGTCTAACGGATATCAGTTAGTAATTTATAAGTTGAATTTTTTAACGGATATCAGTTTGTGTTTTATAAGTTTCCTTGTCTAACAGATATCAATTCGTGATTTATAAGTTTTATTGTCTAACGGATATGAGTTTGTAATTTATAAGTTTCATTGTCTAACAGATATAAATTTGTAATTTATAGGTTTCATTGTCTAAGTGAGTAAATTCCTAAGTTTATGGTCGCATAAAACCATATCAGTATCGTGGTTGTTTTGAATTTCTTCGAGTCCCAAAATTTTCCTATATCATTGTCATTTATCAGGAAGTGTTACTGTAACCTTGTAAATAGAGTACGAAGGTAGACAAGGCAGGGACCCTGATAGAACATAATTGAAATTAAAACACAACCGATTGGTGCCTACAAAAAAATACATAAGCCTGCCTGAGAAATTTGTAGCGGATATTTTTTTTAATGATACCTCACCGTTATAATATTATATTACAGGAGAAAGCAATTAATATTACCTGAAAATATTTTATGATATTACACTTCTTAGTTGAAAATACTACATTTATCAATAAATAAAATTTTGCGTTTCGAGCGTTACATGAACATAAGAAAATAACTATTTAATCGCCTTTCTATTGAAAACGACCGAACAATAGAAAAAATCAATTACTTTTAAAATAACTCTGTGGCTTTGAAATGACTTTAAATTACTATATTTTAAACACTTTTTTAATTACTTATGTTGTTTTGTGTATGCTTATTCATCTGCATCATTTTAATCTTCAGAGTACCTACTTTGTATCATGCATTGGTTCTGAAACATGTTGATATTCGTTATTAAAACAAACTAAATTATTATCAATTAAATTAAACAAATAACTTTGTATTAAACCACTATTATATAATCACAATTACCATTATTATTATTTTTGGTCTGTGGTTTAATACAAAGTTATTTGTTTAATTTAATTCAAAATGACGCCACAAAGTGATTTTGCGAAGTTTGAAGAAATAAATTATTATCATTTAATTATAAAAAATAAGTTACAAAATAGCGTCAACACTTTTTGAAATTGAAAGCTCTATGTTTTCAGTAACAAACTTTTAAATTTCATTATGTGTGAATATTTGTTTTGTAAAAGGATTTATTGCAAAAACTTCGCTATTTTTTTAATTATAAATGACAATGGAAATACGTAATAAATACAAAGAAAGCGAAAAGATATAACAAAAACAAGCAAAAAGTATCCAAATTGTAGAGAAAATAAGCTATTTTTCTAACGTTACCTCCAATGTTTTATATGTTCATTCAATGCATGCAATGAAATTCCATATATATACATTGCTTTCAAGAATACAGATACGGTTCTCGTTTTAATTATTTGCGCATTTTAGAAAGTCATTGTCCAGAAGTTTGAACTTTTGCCATTCATTAGAGAGAATCGATCCGAGTTGGTCCGAAGTTGATTGCCAGGTTACTTCGTTAGAGCGTTAAATTAGGTTTCGCTTTTTTATCCTGACGTATTTTCCGGAAATCTGATTATACTTTCGGATAAAGCGTTAAGTATATTACTTTTAGATCTAAATTAAATCATTCAAGGTAATGCAAGGGTTTTCTTTTCACTGAGAAGGGGGGACTTTATTCAATATTTGAAGCAGATTTACCCATAGCTGGTTTCTAAATACTTTTCTGTTCTAAACAAATGAAGTATCTTGTTTATCTTCCACTGTTTCGTTTTTTTTTTTTTTAGATGTATATTTTGATCGCAATTTAAATAATTTATTAATAAAATTCTACTGACCAATTTTATTTTCAATAAGTTTCATTTTTTTTACACTTAGATAACATATTTTCGCGTAGGAATTAATATTTTTATAAATTAAAATGATAAATTACGTTGGAAGATTGTTTTTCTTGGAACCAATTGATGGATTACATCAACCCAATATTATTAGAAAAATATTCTAAATTTAATTTAAAAGACCTTTCTTAAACTGACACATTAATTTATAATTTAACTTTCATCACTTTCAATCAAATAAGAAAGTAAATATATTTAATGAAATAATTAAAAACACTTTGTTTTTACCTAGATAATCTTTATTTAAAAAAATCAACATAATGTTGTTCTCTTCATCAGGACATTAAATGTACTAAAAACTAAATTATCAACTCTAGAAAGACAGGCGTGGGTAGAAATGGAAGTAGTAAGGGGAGAGAGGTGGAAAGGCGAGGTGCTTAGAAGATCAACAGGGGGAGGGGGAGAGAGGAATTTGAAAAATTTGCAAAAAAATTTGAAGAAGTAAAATATATTCACTCACAATAATGTTAAAATATTCTAAAAGCCATATAAGAACGCTTGTATTCAAAATAGTAAAAACTTTAACAGAATTTTTTCCATTTTTATTTTATTACCAATTTAAAAAAAATTTCTAGAATTATAAAGTCGTTTAAAATTTATAATTCTAAATGAAATATCTTGGAGATGGAGATAAAATAATAATGAAACATAAAATATTTAAAAAAGGTTGTGTTTTTATTATTATTTGAAATATGGATTTTTATGGATTTTTTAAAGAATTTTTCAACACTGTGGTAAGTATATATATTTGAATTTTCAGATGCAGGTCATTTTTGAACCAACATGAGGTTTCGGGACGATCTTCATTATAATCATTGAT
Organism: Limnephilus auricula; assembly: GCA_951813805.1. NCBI lineage: Eukaryota > Metazoa > Arthropoda > Insecta > Trichoptera > Limnephilidae > Limnephilus > Limnephilus auricula. The sequence goes on from OX638394.1 coordinate 21,284,452, forward strand.
CTTATTCAATAATCTGTTAAAATAAAATGATTTTAAACTAGCCTGTCATGACACAGGATATCTTAGTGAGATAGGCGCAGTAAAAAAATATATCTGAAATATATATATATTACATTTATGGCGAATGTGATATAAAGTTACGTAGTATAAGTAGTTATAAATCATAAATAAATAAGGACGTCTCTACGGTCAACCTCAAAAATAACGGAGGTGAAGTGAAATATTTGTAGGTACTATAATGTTCCTTGAATGGAGATAATATATTATAGATTATAGACACCATGTTGTGAGCATAACATTAAAACCCGGGAACGAAACAAAGATATTCTTGAATGCACTAAAAGTTCTGCTCAAAATAAAAACAGGGAAACTCGAGCACTTAAGCTACATTACGCGGAACGAAAAATCCTGTGGTTTCATCTATTTATATGCAAGGAAAAGAAAACAAACAAAGGGAAGACTGGTGGTTGGGAAATCTACAGAATTTATGTAACAAGAGCACCCGATCAGTATTGCCAGCGGAATTCAAAGTGGTAACTGCCTTGATTTGCCGACAGAGGTAGGTACTAGAGAACTAGAGGGTAGCGTGCGAAAAGAAGAAATGGAAGAGGATATCCGTTTATCTTTAAGTACCTACCTACAATCTTCAATGTTATACATATGAGTTTTTATGTACGTGCAATTCACTGGATATCAGATATTTTCAACAATTTAATGTTATCTATTCATTGGCGGCGTTTCGAAATTTAAAAAAATATATTAGGTCCTTACATATGAATTTGGCGTTTTGCCGTACTGGATCTTTGATCTCAAATATCTTCTCTTTGGTTAGGAATTTTAAATTCAAATTTATACGGCTATGCATTTGTCTTTCGAAAATTATAATTCATTTGTTTTTTCCTTAATTGTTTTTTTTCTTTGCGTCCCTTAGTTCACAAAATGGAAAACTTGAAATATCGCGTTATTTACGAGCACGAGTTCCACCGTGGCACCAGTGCTGCAGAAACGGCTCGAAGGATTAATGATGTGTATGGCGACGGTGCCGCAAAAGAAAACACAGTGCGTTTTTGGTTCCAACAATTTCGTTCTGGAAATTTCGACCTGCAGAACAAGCCCCGTGGACGGCCGGAGACCAAAGTTGACAATGAAGAATTGAAGGCTATTTTGGAAGCGGATCAATCGCAAACCACGTCCGAGTTGGCTGCAGGCTGCGGTGTTAGTGATAAAACTGTTTTAATCCACTTGAAGCAAATTGGGAAGGTGAAAAAGCTTGAAAGATGGGTACCTCACGAATTGAGTGAAGCAAATCAACAAACGCGCGTTGACTGCTGCGTTGCATTACTCAACCGGCACAATAATGAAGGGATTTTAAATCAAATCGATGTGATGACAAGTGGTGTGATTACAAGTGGATCCTGTACGATAATTGGAAGCGCTCATCGCAATGGCTGAACCCTGCCGAACCAGCCAAACCATGAAAGAAAAGTTACTTGTGAGCGTTTGGTGGACTAGTGCTGGTGTCGTTCACTACAGCTTTCTTAAATCTGGCCAGACGATTACAGCAGATGTCTATTGTCAGCAACTGCAAACCATGATGGAAAAGCTAGCTGCTAAACAACCGAGGCTGGTTAATCGCTCTAGGCCACTGCTGCTTCATGATAACGATATACCACACACTGCTACAACAAACGGCTACCAAATTAGAGGAGCTTCAATTGGAATGTCTAAGACATCCACCGTACTCTCCGGACCTTACCCCAACAGATTTTATTGATTCCCGTCCGAATGGTTTTTTTAGTAAAGTGATCGATGAACTACCTATGAGATGGCAAAAGTACATAGATAGCAATGGTACATATTTTGATTAAATAAATATATTATATTAAAAAAAATCGACTTTATGTTCCTCCCATAAAAAACGCCAATTTCATATGTAAGGACCAATATAATGCAATATTTTCTTTCAATTGTTACATTCTCCTACCTTTTCTTGTGTAGTATGGAATATTACAATTGTTTAATTATTAATTCCAATTATAAAAAATACAGTTATTTTTTGTCTGTTGTACAAAATTACTGTTGTACAAGATTAGTGTTGGTCACTTTGACGCTTATCCAGCCAAAAAGGGGTCAATCTGCGGCTTCCAGGCGGACTGGGCGGTGAAATTAACGAGATGGGGCTGAGAAAATTGGGAGTAGAACCGTTTCATTTCCATCCGCCTTTTGGAATATTCCTTTGAATTGCTCAAAGGTAAGCGGCTTTGCTTGGGTCGGACTAAAACCAATTTAAAATTAATCAAAATTTACGATGTTCATTTGTGGCTCCGTTAAGATGTTTCACTTTTAATTTCATTCACTCTAATGCTAGCGGGAAGAATTAATTAACAAAGACAAGTTGTTTTTATTCATTCAGAAATAAGCATTTTCTTTTCAAATTTTCAGTGATATTTTTATGGCAACTTCTTTAGGGATTAAGGCGTCAGCAAACACCATTGAGGAACGTTTTTCCAAAACTCGAATAAAGTTGTTAAAACTGTTAATGAACATTATGATCTTACCCTTTTTGTTGCTATGTTCACATTAAACTGTAAATATAAACAACGTTTTGTTACCACTTCTCCGTTTTTGAAACAGAATATTTTAAAAATATATACAGGGCGCGAAGATAAATGACTTACTTTAACCAGTAATTTGTGACATTATTTGGAGGAAAAAATGTAAATGATATTTGGTCTCCGGTGACTTTTTTTTAAGATTTTTTTTTCAAAACCAAACAAGAAAAAAAAATTTAAAACCCATAACCCCGACTCCACCTGTACAATTTCTAGTGATTTATTATGTTATAAGTGAAAAAAAAAACATAACAAATATTTATTTATATTAATGACAATATTAGCGGTACTCAATCGAAAATCGAATATTTTTATTGGCTGCTATCTTTATGTCTTTATTTTTTTATCACCAGATTTACAGGAACGGGTTTAGTTTTTCCCATAGGAAAAACTAAACCCTTTCATACACTTTTCCATATAAATGATCATCTAGTAAATCCACGTTATGCAAGTGTATTATATAAGTATAATAATAAAAAACAATACAAGAACAACACGTTAATCTACCAAATTATTAAATGGGAATATAATTCACCGTCTCCAGATATTTTCATATCAGAGGGTTCGGCTCTGTGGAATTCCTAATTTGACCGATAAATCCTACTGATCCCTCAATATTTATTTATTTATTTATTTATTTATTAAAGAATTTTATACATAGTGTACATATTGTGTTATTTCGCCCGCCATGCTAGGGATGTCCCTGTGTTATGGCGGGTGAAGTATGCAGATTATATGGGTAATGAAGTACATTTACTGATTATATAATAATTATTATAATAATTATGATAATATAAATATTTAAAAAAGCTTTCGTAATTCTACATGTATTTAAAGTGACTGATTTATGCATTTTTATATACAAATTCTTTGACAAATCTAATATGCCTAAATTTTTAATAAGATTATCTTTTTAATATTAATTAATTTTATTTTAATATTATCTTCATTATTTAAAATATTATAATTTGAGGTTCAACTCATTAAGTTAAAAATAAAATCAAAAATATTTTTATGTTTCTCACGACATACTTTAAACCAGCCCTTGCCAACCTTCAGCCCGCGGGCCCCATGCGGCTCGAAGCGCCCATTAGTGCGGCCCGCGGTAATGTATGAAGATTTATTTTTAAAGTTTCGGGTACTTCAGAATGTCTTTAAAATCACATTTAAGTTATTAAAACCCATAAAGTTTCTATAATTACACCAAATGCTCTTAATCTGCTAATTTATATTTCCCACGCATAACTTCTCGCTCGAAAAATCGCTTTCCGGATTAATAACATACATTCTCGCTCATTAAGAGGAATCATATAATCTCGGAGTAAAATTCTTTAATTCATTACCAGAAAAAATTAGAAACATGAATACCAATATAGAAGAATTTAAAACTCACCTTAAAAATCACACTCAAAACCTGAACTAAATCATATTTAAAAAAAACTATAATATAACACCACCCCCCATACACACAAGGCCTGCTTATTTATGGTGGTACATCAAACATATATATTATATAATTAATTAGTGTATAAAATTTATTTGTAATTTACTTATCTTTTTTGAATAATTAATAAAATATATATATATATATATATATATAAACGCCAGAAATATTCGACTTCCTGCCCCTTTAGCACTCCGCGTGTTATCGATGTTAATGTAGGAAAAGGTTCGATGTATCCGTAACATATTTTTTTCATATTCATAATGTAAACCAATTCGTAGTAAAGATAAATCTAAATAATAATTTGGTCGCTTCCTTCGTCAGGAGAATATTAAAACTCAGTTTTAATATTGAAACTGAGTTTTAATATTCTCCTGACAAAGGAAGGGTTATTCCGAAACCGTTAGATTTTAATTAAAATTTAATTAAAACTAAAATAGAGTTAAATAGTTTAATTAAAACTAAAAATTTAATTAAAACTAAAATAAATATGGCGAGCCACAAAGTTAATGCTTATTACGAATATGTAAAAAGTATTTATTTAAATGATATTTATTTGGTATGATACAAAAAATCTAATTAATTGATATGTTTGGTAAAAACCAAGTAATATATACCGATTTTTAAAAAACCGGTTGTAATTTAAATGGGACAAGTGGAGCGCGCACAAATAGGTACTGTAAATTCAACAGGACACAGCACAAGTGGACACCTTGATTCCAGAAACTCTTCAGGTAAAGTCCAGTTTGTATAGGCAGTGAGAGCTTTGTATGAGCAGTAGGAAGATAGTCAATATAAAAACGTGTTGCTTTTCGCAAATGCCGTCGGATTAGGAATGATTGCTTCTAACAATCGCTTCCATATTTATTATATCTAACTTATACATTTTTTACATCTGTAATTGTGGTAAATATTGTGAATTTAGTGGGTGTAATTATTGAGAAAGGAGTGTTGTACAAAGTAAATTCTTTTAAAAAGCCTGCTAATGCAGAAAGATAATTAAAATTAATTGCATCAGTCTCACGCTTGCAGAGTGGTTAAGGATTTTATCAAATATGTATCTTAAGAGGCTAGACTTTGAACCACACGCGGAACACCCGCGTCTGTCATTCTGTCCCGCTCACAATAAGCTCACGCACACTTACAATACATGCGAATGCGAAATGTGCGAATGAGACAACGCTCAAATTTACCTACAGAAATCGCTCGAAAAGGGGTTTATGGAGAATACACTTTTCTACACCAAAACTTTCACGAAATTGAAATTTAAAAAAATATTTATTTTTTAGAAAGAAGAAGCTACGTCGGTAGCTTTTTATAATTTTATAATTCTTTATGAGAGTTGAGTTAGCAGCACTTTTTCCTTAAATAATATTTTTTGATAAATCGTACATGTTTGACAGTGAATGTTTACGTTAATACGAAACGCATCGAAAATATGCCAACACAGTTTTCACCCTCTAGAAGGCAGTATAAAAAAAATTATTCATTTTGTGCAATTTTCGATGTAGAAAAGTGTTTTTTCCCGGGGGTCCTTTTTGTATGGGCCGAAAAGCGAAGTCTATCATCTTAACCACTCGAGCGCTTTTTGGCACATTATGGCATTATTTCCAAAACCTCGGATTGCTTTGTTGCCAAAATGTGGCAAATTTTCATTTTTTTTTATTTTTATTTAAACTTTGAATATACCTATTGTACATTCAAAATATAACAAAATAAATATTCTCTAGATTCTTTAAAATGTTTTAAGGTAAAGATTTAATTATATTTTTTTATAAATCCTACAAAAATATATGATAAAAGATAGGGCAATTCATTGGCTACATAGAACTATAATCATTTTGTATGTCTCCATATTCAAATTCGGAGGTATGATTTTTTTAATGTGGGCGGAAAAATTTCCTTTAGAAATACGAGAAAAAATATTTTGATTGCTCTGTCGCTCCAGTGGTTTAAGAAAATTAAAAAATGATTATACAAGAGAAACACATGTGACTCAACAATAGTTGGGTCTAGATAGTTTTGGAAAATCAACGGTATTTGTGTCAATAATATTTGTGTCGGTCACCACTTTAAGGATATTGTATATTAACTTTATTTTTATAATTGAGCAAGTTTAGTCCCAGGAGACTACACGTTCATCAGTGTACATTTCAAGCTCACGTAATATCTGTGAACTAACTTGTGTCTAAATATTTCACCTCAATCTCTGAACGATCAATTCACAACTTCAATAAGCTAAACCGCGTTTAATCACACAAACGCCTTTTGGGTTTAATTAAACAACTTGCAGAGAGTTAGTTCATCAGAGGCCGAAGTACCCTCCAGATTTAGTGCTGGCGTTGAAGGAATACTGGTAAAGTTTTAAATCTTATGTTTGGTTTAGCATCAATTCTAACTATATTTTAAAACAAACTTATAAAGTTTTATCATCGCTCCCCGAGGGTTTACAAAGAAGGCTTTGAAAAAATATCTTTAACCCCTCAGGCCTCGCCATATTCTGTCAGAAAAATAATATTAATGTTTGGATGATGTTTTGGATGATTTTTATAGCGCCATTTTCGTGAGAAAATTACCTCAAGGGCGCTTTACAAATTCATTTATACATTTAACCCATATATATATATTACAAGTGGCTTATAACTGTGATGTTTGCAACACTGCCTCACTTTATGATTGATGGGCGGGCTTTACCGCCGAGCAACGTCCCGAACGTTGACGGAGTTGCGACCCGAAGTGGGTCATTTCTAGGCAGCGCGTTACCGAGCGCTGCTCCGGGCTCCCGTTAATAATCTTACCGCCAGCTAGGCTGGACGTTTACTTTGTAACCATTTGTATTCAATAAACAACGTTCTCGTATATCGAACCAGTGACGTATTTATTTACAACCATCAGTGAGTAGCACTGAGGATAGATTAAAGACTGAATCCCAATCCAGTTCCTGAACGCTACAATAACTAAGATTTATAGCTAGTGAACTAAGACTTATATAACCAATGACTCTAAACTATACTTATTTTTAAGACCGATTGGTTTTTTACAAATATTGCTTTACTAGTAGGTACTATGACTTACAACTATCTTAAACCTAAATAATTACGACTAACTTTCTTATTTACATTTACAAACACATATTACAAAAAAAAGTTTATGCATAGGTAATAAATTGTTAAGCATAATTAATGTGTCAAATAGAAAGAAGAGTCGATCAAAGAAAATCTCATGGCCTGAGCAGTGAAATACCACTGAAGAAATCCTGTTATTATTCTGGATAGGATAATTTGAAAAGGTGAGTCTTTAGTTTCCCTCTGAACTCAGGTGTGCTGTCGATCTTTCCCAAAAGGTCAATATATAAATAAAACTTAAATAAATGGAATATTTCTGAACGTATCCAAAAACCTAAATTGTTTTTGAAATGTGATGAAATGCGGCATTGAATTTTATTATTAGAAATAAACATGTAATTTTTTAAATGTAAAATATTTGAATGCAAACATAAAATAAATACTAAAAATGGCTCACCTTACATTTTTTTACACGCATTGAACTAAAGACAAAAATATGTTGTCTTTAATTTAATGCAAAGTTCTCACTCCCATCTTTTCATTAATTATACTAGTTTTATTTTTTAAAACATCCCAGCGAGAGATCGTTCTAGTATCTTCCATCTTTTTCGTTTCCAAACAAGACGCGCGAGAAGGAGAGGCCAAATGTCGCGACTAAATAAAATACCTAAAAGAGTTTACTACCAGACTGAGTTTTATTTGTTTCAAGAATAAGTATTTCGTTAAAACGTATTGTTCATACATCAAGTGGAAGAGCAAAATGCAGAAGCCCTTAGCTCTCCTGGAACTTTGTTGTCCCCGTAATAAGTGCTTCCCCATAGAATGAACAGAAATTGTCTCAATTCTTGGAAACATTCTGCCGCAGAATAGCGCATAGTTGTAGCAGACTCGCAATCACTTAGCGCATTGCTTCAGGGAAATATCAAATTTAACTTATTGTGTTTCATTTCAGTTGGTATTTCAGTTACCCAAGGAGATGAGAATGTGCGACAAGGGTTACAATATTTGATATTTTTAATATTTAAAATACAAAGTATTGAATCTGAAAAAAAACCTTAGACTGTTATCATTTAAACTTGGACTAAATGCCGTACTCCAATCATACGAGGAACGACTCCAACACTTTAATTTTATTATCCTGGGAAAAGAATACCTACCTACAATTTTTTGACTCAATATGTTTGCACAAAATTATTCATGATAAGCTTGAAACCACTCACTGTCTGAACATTATTATATAACAATAATGGTAGATTCAGACTGGGTCGACGTACGTATGCATCGCTACGCCTAACAATATCTGGGCTACTTAGCAACCATAGATTTTCAATGAAAATTTTGTTTTAGAATCACATTGGCCACACGTGCGATATCTGTGGCCATTTTCATAGAAATTGTATGGGTTGCTAAGCATTGTTTGGCGTAGCGATGCGTACGTACGTCGTCCAGTCTGAATCTACCCTACAGTTTCGAAATAACGCAATTTAAGGATTCTTAATATATTCCATCTTGAATTATTTAAAAACTTATTGCCTTTTTCAATATGCTGGCGGTGTCTCGAATGTGTCGTCGATAATAAATACTATTGAATATAACTATATAGATGTCTGCCCAAACGGTCTGTCATATTTTTAAAAGCAAATTAGTATTCTACTAACATTCCATAACAAGCCATGGAGAATAGTTATTACTTTAACTAGTTTTTAACTCGAATGTGGATGGTTGTCATTTCCCCTATTTATTAGTCTCTTTTTACATCATATTTAAATCTTTTGTTTTACTTTCCTTATTTATCTTTGTATTTTTGTTTATTTCTTGTTATTTCTAATTATTGTTAACATCTCTACATAGAAAAAAAACACATCTTTAACCGTGCGTTCTATGAACATTTTTAAGTGGATTATTATCATATACGCTCTTTTCAATGTTAATCTTATAACGTTTTCGTGTTAATACTATGTAAATGTTCCAAAATATTACATAAATAAACGCCAAAAATCAACTGTGTGACTGTTTGGAATGCTCTTAATTTATTTGATTCTATCGCTACGGGCACATTTTGTAACCTTTATTTGTAACATTCATCGTTTATGAAAAAGAGTAAGTGAAATATCAAGACCGATGTCTTCTGCTGATTTAACCGGTGAACCCCCAAATGCTACCTTTCTTAAAACATTACAGCCACTTTCAGTACCCGTTATTCTTCCACTTCCTCCCACTGTCACTCATTTTATTTCTTTTAATTTTTCCACAACATCTTATCCCCATTTTTACTTTTTTCAGACCTAAATACTTCGAGGAAAAACGAATTATTCCATCTGTTAGAGAAAATTTCTGGATTTGGAGAAAAATATGTCATAAAATAATGTTGCTACTCAAATTCAGCATTAGCTGGCTTTTAATCGAGCATAAAACATCACAACACCTTTTTAAGTTGTAAAACAAGGTTCTTTATCGAACTAAATTTTCTTCTAAAGATAAAAAAAAAATAAAGTTTTAACTCGTTTGAAGGTGCATGTGAATTGCACTGAAGTTTTGTGACACTTGTTGGTGTGAAATTGTAGTTTTTTGTAACACCACCTCTTATGCCAAAGGTTTTGAGTAGGTACAGGCATGGAATCCTTAACTCCATCCGAAGAATAAAGTTGGTTGGAAGAAATTGCACTGCATACAAAGGATTCCTTTACAGTAATCTTGTGATGTAATATAGAGATTACGATACAAAATTACATTAATTAAATATTTACTCAGGGCTAAAGAGCTTGTTAAGGGGTTGAATCTATTATGACACATTACAATTTTTTTTATTGTTTAATAGATGTACGCAGATGTCGAAATTACTTACTTGTAAAATAGCAACAATAAATCACTTGAATAATATCATATCAAAGATTTAAGCTGAATTTATTTTTCACATCGTAAACAAAGATGTAGTTCGATTTATGTTAGTTTATTGCTACGAAATGAAATAGCTTTTTTATCTCAAACTCAAAAACTCGATTAAATATACGGTTTGAGGTACTTAATCAAAATTTTACTTCGAAACTTCAAATTTCTCATTATTAGCCTTTCCCCGTTTACATAATCCTCTGGAGCGGGTACTGATTTTTTAGCTCGGGACCTTTTAAATTGGTCAAAATAAAATCACAGCAAAGCTGTCGGATGTACGGTAGCCGGAGCTTCCCGCCCCATGAAAGCGCCAGGAAACTGAATCTATAATTCACGTCACAGACAGAGCTACTCCGCCACTCAAAGCTTTCTGAATTGGCCGTCCAACCCTGAAAGGTTAAAAGGTGAAACAGGAACAACGTAAGAAATGTGTATGTGTGGAATAAATGAAAACTTCTCATTCTTTAATTGAAAATATGGCAAAGGAGAGATGTCATCAAGAATGTGCATATTTTAGGAAAAAAGTAATCTATTTTTGAATACATGCATATTTTCTATGTATTATTTATTTATTAATGTTGAACAGTGGGGGTTCAATGAATGAAGAAAAAAAAGTTACAAAAAACTACAATTTCACAAAAACCAAAATCCACATCACCATAACACGCTAGGCACACATGCCCTTGGGGGTGGTCTAAAAAATCCTCAATTAATGTTACAATCTACTGATATTTTCGTAAATTTTAGAACATTATTATTTTATTTTATTATTATTTTAAATCATAGACATAAGAAATTAAAAAAAGTAACAAAAAATAAATAACCCAAAACCTGTATACAGAATCCGAAAACAAATTTATTTATTTATTTATTGACGCTCTATTGGGCTTTTAAATATCTACACAAATTTCATTTATATTTAAAAAAGATTAAAAAGTATATAAATAAAGCATAAACACAATGTGATAAATTAATAAGAATATATCTAAAGCTAAATCCACATGGATGACTTTAGAATAAAAACAAACAAAACAAAAAAAAGGTAAGAAAAGAAGAGAAACAAAAGAAAATCGAAATAAAATAAAATGATTTCTCATTCACTATTTACATTTAAAAAATGGTGGACTAATTTGGCTTTAAATGTGGCGAAGTTTAAATTAAATATGTCTGCAACATCGGTTAGTTCATTGCCCAACCTATGAATTCTTTCTAACACAGAATTCATAGCGAAGTTATTGTTGTATAATAAAATATTCCGTCTGGTATATTTTGGAGGTAAATGTATAGATAGCAATTTTATATAATAGAAGGAGATCAAATATTATTCGCCTTTCAGATAATTTCGATAAGTTAAGTTTACTGCGTAAATTGACATAATTGATTTCAATAATAGGAACACCAATTTTAAAATTAATAAAACGTAAAAAATTATTTTGAATATTTTCAATTTGTAAACGATGAGAGTTAAAATGAGGACACCTAATGCTTGAATTGTATTCAACCTGACTTCTAACCAGAGACGTGTATAGTAATTTTATGGTTTTTATGTTATTAAAGTCTTTAGCGATTTTGAGAATACAAAGAAAATTCAAACAAATATAAAGAAAATCCAAGCGAAAAAAAGATCAGTCCTTCTTGACATATAACCATTTTTTGATTATGCATCTTATTTTGAAAATTAGTTCACGATTTTTATTGATGGTAATGATTTTAATGATGAGTTCGGTAACATATTGTAAATTTTAGTTTCTTTGACTGCAGCTATTTAGATTTCTGGGTAATAATAAGTCCATCATTTGCAGTAAAGTGTTGTGTAATGCGCATTTTGTACTATTTTGTTATACAGTAATTCCGCTTAATTAGGACAAAGGCACCGGGCAATGCATTTTGACCCAAATAAAAGTGTATGCCAATGATTGAGGTACATAATGTCTCCGATTGTATTCAGCTTTGTTTAAGAGTAGACTATTGAATATTATTGTTATTTGTTATTTCATTTCTTATTAGACATACTATTCTCATAATTCATGTTGGTAAATTGTTATATTGTTCTAGTAAAAGCCAACTCCTATTTGTAAACAACGCACAGCAATTTACTAATTTTATCTGTCTGCTGTTCCGAAACATACATTTCCAGATATATAATGTTTGCTTGAGGAACTTAATTTAGTATATTAATACAACCATGTCATAATATTATGAATTCCTGGAAAACATGTTATATTGTAAATAAAATAAATCCCACAGCAACAATCAAATTCCCCTGTTCAACCAGTAAAACACGATTTCAAACAGGATTTGGTTAATCTATTTTTTACCTAATAAATAATATATTTTGAATATTCTCACCAATAAAACCAAATTGCAACCATAAAAGTCAAATATTCATAAAATCATGTTTGAATTTATTCCCGAAATCCCATATTCATGTCGATTTCAAACAAGCTAAAATTAAAATGCAAACCGTAAAGCCATTTTCAATTGCCAATTGGTAGTTTTTATTCAGAAAATCGCAAATGCGTAGCGAATTTCGAAGAACGTACCAAAACTGTGTTATTTTGCCAGTAATTTTGGTCGTAATTCATAGAAAGTTGCCATATAGGTATTGTTATTTTAGTGTTGCGTGCCATGAAAGTGCGTTCCAAATCGGATTACAATGAACACATTAATAAAGATATTCGATTTGCTTTAATGCTTCTCGTGATAACCTATTTAATAATCGCCCTCCACACTTTCATTAAAAAAATACACGATTAGACCACTAGTGAGGGAATCGGGATTGAGCTCACTCATTCATTATTTTTTGGACGACCTTCCGTGGGGAGAGGAATTAATTATCTTCGGTTCACGGGCTCAAAAACCAGGTGGATAACCTCCAAATACAATACTTAGTTTTATTGATTTTATTACATAGGTAATTTAATTAACTCGGACTTGGTTACTTCTCAAGCACTAATTTCCTCTTCACTTTGCCACCCTCATATCTTCCCGCTTTACAAAGTTAACTAATTGGGAATAACATTCTCACTTGGCCAGGGCAGGTATTCTCGTCTAAAAAACACATACTTGAATACATCAAATGGGATGATAGCATACTTAAAAAAACATATTCATATAAAACAATGGATAGTCCGCCAGGGTTGCCCTCTGGTGACATTTATAAAATATACAATTTTTGGTTGTCGGTGCATGAGTGCACATGTGGTGTGATGCGTATTACAGCAATTAAAATTATTCAAGTTTAATGCACATTTAATTTTAAAAATTGAAACTGATAAGTAAATAAATCATAACGGATAAACAATAAAGTACAAAATTTGATTACTTACTTAATTTAGAATTCTTTATTTCAAATGTATAATCCTTATATTTTTTTAATGCTGGAGAGATGTCGTAATTTTTTAAGTTTATTGAAATTCGAAAGGTAAATTTCTTCTTATCAAAGGCAATGATCCCAAGTCTTATATTGGTTTTTGTAAATACTTTCAGCGTCACAAATCTTACATTTATAATATCCAGTAATTTTTCACGTGTCTGCGCTAGCATTAAATGTTTTTCACTGCTTTTATTCTATGTATTGCTATTTGGTTTATTTTATTACTCTGAAATATGCAATGGACTACTCCTGCGTAGGTACCTTCTGGAATAATTTATAGTTATTACATATATTTAGGTTAATAAACGCTGTTATGTCAACTTGGTGTCGACATTTTACGAGTGCTATGTGACATCTGACGGTCATACGGTGTGATTATCTCGTTAAACTATTAACCAATCACAGTTAATGTTATTACGTGTATGAACAGTATAACTAAACCTTTGTCCACCCAATTCAAAGCCGTACCTGCAGACGATATTCAAATTCTAAAGGTAATAAACCTATCAAATCACCTTTTTACCAATAAACTTAATTACAAACTATCACCTCTTCGTTATAACCAATTTGGGAGGCGGGTATGGGTACCGCCGCCCCGGGGACCATTTATTGGATAACTAACATCCTGCTATAGTCCACCCCAAGTGGTTTGATGACTTAGCATGGGTGCCCGGATTCGTGCATGAGATGAGGTTTGTCTAGGACTTGGCGGTACTGTCCATCTTCTGCGTGACGCGCTGGATCGGGAGAGCCTGGTTGAGGCAGACTCTTTTACCCCTCTCGACCCATCGCTATGTACCGCAGTGAGAGGGTTGGATTCATACGTCCATCACTACTGGACACATTAACCGCCAGTTTCCTACCCCCTCATACTTTTTCCTTTCCAGAACTTCAACAAGGAGAAAAATGTTATTCTAAAATACGATATATATTTTTTCGTAAAAATGGTTAAAAACGGGACCGAAGTTCTTACGAACAAATTAACAGGGTTTCAATGTTTATTGGCGGGAACATGTAAGAATAATTTGTTGGTATACGTAATTTCGTACGTATACCAACAAATTATTCTTACATTTTCCCGCCAATAAACATTGAAACACTGTTAATTTGTTCGTAAGAACTTCAGTCCCGTTTTTAACTGGTTTTACGAATAAAATGATCGTATTTTAGAATAACATTTTTCTCCGTGTGTTTGGAGCTATTGTAAAAAAATGCTTAAAATGAAACGAGATGTCTCCCTCATCCTTCTCCCACTATATCTTTAAGTACACATATATTTGCACTTTTGTTTTAAGTAAACCCTGAAGAAGTAAGCATTGCATACGAAACATGTCTCCCGTTTTTGAACAATGAAAGTGGTTAAAAAATTATGTTGAATTAAAATGTTGCCATAAAATAAGTTTGCTGTATTTGAAGATTCGCACTCTTACCCCATGAAGAAATGAACTTGATGAATTCGCACTCTTACCCCATGAAGAAATGAACTTGATGAATTCGTACTCTTACCCCACATAACTTTACGAATTGTTTGAACAATTATTGGTAAATGAAAGCACTTTATACATTGTTATTATGGTTATAATTTATTCATTTCGGTTTAATTTACACCTTCTTGGGTTAATTCGTGTTAATAATAGCTGACTTAAAGCGTTTCCTATCCAATTCGGCATATATGTTAATTTGATGCCGATGATATGTTTAACGTTATCAAATAACACAATCTTATATTCCATCTTGCGTTTCTGTTACTAACTCATGAATATTGTATTGTACTAAAAATAACACTCTGACATTACATACATATTTCTGAAGCGAAATATTATGTTGAATTATGAATTAGTTAAAATAACATACATAAATTATTATTATTCTGTTTTATTTGTTTGTTTAGTTTAAATCACGAATTTATTTAATTACAGTTTTATCCAAATATTTCACAGTTAAAGTTTTTATGGTGTCTCATATAAAAATGAATTTTAGGGAAATTTTAGGAATTGAAGTGGGTGTTAGTATTGGTAATTTAAGTATTACTTTTATTAAAGTTTTCTGAGCTTTAAACAGTGTGTTGATGTATTTTTTATTGCCCCAGGTAATAATGCCGTATTCCATTATCGATTGTGCTAATGCATATATTTTTATATCATATATGTTTAGAATATTTCTCACGTTTCTGAAAAAGTAAACCACCTTGTTTAGTTTTCCTATTACCGAATCTATATGTCTATCCCATTTTATATAACAGTCGAATTATATACCAATATATAATATTTGAGTTTGTGTAATTGGGGGACAATCACATGGGGTATGGGTTGGTTTATAGGAATGTATTTTAAGGAAGATGTTATTGGGGGGTTGGCCAGTCGAGTTTATGCTGAAAGTTATGAATTTAGGTTTATCTATATTTAAAGTTAATAAGTTTGATTCAAGCCATTTTTTTAGTAATATTTGAGCCAAGTTCTGCTTTTGTGGTTAGAGTTTTCCAGTCATTGACTTTAAAGAATAACACAGTATCATCTGCAAAACTATTAATTTCCCAGTCTATTTGGAGGTGACACAGATCATTAATATATATATAAGGAATAGGATTGGACCAAGCACGCTGCCTTGGGGTATTCCTTGTATTGGGTATTCCTAGGATACTTGTTCCTTGTCACTACACGTAATTTCTAATGACGTATACTGGGTGCGATTTCCCATAAATTAATTTGCGTTCTGTTCCCGTGATTCCGATATTTATTAAGTGTAATACCTAACATGTGAAGAAACAATAAATAAATAAAAATATTATCTCCACCAAGAGGCTTCAAGGAAAAAAATACCTCATGGCCTGTATCATCTTTAAGGATGCTGTGTGGAGGGTGTTTTTAGTAAAGGTAGGAGAGAAAGTTCTTTAAAAGAAAAAAGTGAGTGTATTCAGGAGTGACCGATAAATTAATCCACCCCTCCCACTGCGGTGCAAGATTATGGATAGAGAGAGTACGGCTGCATAGATCAAATGTCTCCCTCAATCAGTTCCTTCCGATCCGGTCGGCAATCTCTCCTTAGATCAGATGGGCAAAATCCTCCGCCGCCAAAAACTAGACAAACGTCACCCCTCAAACCGAGACACCCTACTAAGTCACCAAACGTAGCGAACCACTTGGAGTGGCAGGGCTGTTGGTTATCCAATAAATGGTTCCCCTGGCGGCGATACCGATACCCGTCTCCCAAATAGTAAATGTAAAATGTAAATCATGCTTCTATAGTTTCAGAATTCAATTAAAACTGCAATTCTAATTAGTGGTGGAAATTGAAAAGTTAATCGCGAATGTAAGCTTCCGCAAAACTACGCCGGATTAACAATAGGATGTCGACGATTATAAAGCAGAAACCGTGAATTAAATAGTTAAAACCCCACCCCCACCCCCACTACTCGGAACAGGGTTGCTGTTGGCTACGTGCTGTCTCGAAGGCACATATTCGATTAGTTTAAGAGGGTATTACCAGAGAATTCCTGAAATTGGTCCTTTTTAAATCAAATTCTGGACGTATTGACTTTTTTTACAAAAAAAAAAACATAAATTGATTTTGAAAGATTGTTATTTTATATGGTACATGCAGTTTTAAAAATTTTGAAAAACTTAGTTAATTTTTAATATACTAAGGTTATACCGTTGGTCGTTGGCAGATTTGTTCAATTTTAGAACGATAGATTCTATTAAACAACACAAATTTCAAATTATATAATTATACAACAAAATAAATCAATTAAATCTAGTCAACACAGTTTTCAAAATTAAAATTTTAGATAAATTAAAATCGTTAAAAACATAAATCCGAGAACGTGTTTTGTGACAAAAATACCTCAGTTTTTCTAATTTTTTTAAGGTCTTACAAACTAAAATAATTAAAAAAAAAATTACACACTTATTTTGTTTAGACATTATGACATTATTGAAAAATCATAATTACTTATGATCAAAAAATACTTACAAGAAGTACACGATATTTAATTATTTATCATCGTGCGTTTTGAGCATTTTAATTGCTTACTTGAATGTGGGTATATATTAAAGCAAGTTTTGAATGAAATAAATCGATATTAATTTTTTAATTTTTAAAATTTAATACGGGGAATAATCGATCTTTCTCTGTACAGTTGCAAGCATTTTTAAACTTTTATTCTCAGCTGCTGGTCAATCGCTCTTAAGAGTGAATTAAATTTCTCGCACTATTTATTCGTTCCGTGGATTAATGGTCAATTTATTCAACATTTTTGATAAACTAGGGTTTAAAAGGACTATCTCTTTAATTTATAATATAGAAGGGGCATTGAAGTTTTGTCGGTAGTTAATCATAACGTATTTATTTATTTAAACGCCCATAGGGCATTTCACATATAATGCAGTACATTTTTTTTTTAATTACAATCATAATAAACAGTTGTAACATAGAATATAAGTTAAGTAAAATAGATATTATCCTCCAAATCAACAATCTTATATAAAAATAATAATGTTGGTTTGTTTGTTTGTTTGTTCGTATTTTACGCGCTGCCATACCATTCACCCGAGTGCGATAAAACTTTGGGGATTGGATGTGCGCTTACCCGCGATGGTTACAGTATAGTAACCTCTGGCGTTATGAAATTATTTCATATTCTATTCATCCGATTGCAATGGAAAATTAGTGAGTTGCTGTGAACATGCCCGCGAAGGTTTTTGTAGCGGTATTTCTATATTTTTGAGCTCTGACGTTATGAAATTTCCAATGAGTATAGGGGGGGGGGGGTCACTAGAAAGGGGAATGCAGGGAAGATAAAAGGGAAATGCGAGAGGGGAAAGGGACGTGCGAGGGGAAGAGGAGGTGGAAGGAAAAGTGTACGAATGGGTAAGGACACGCAGGGAAAAACAATATCTCTAAGTTTCCATAAATTGCAACAACGCATGCCGGGTATGCTAGTAATATAAAAAAAAACAAGCACTTATTGTAATATTCTAAGAAAACTTCAACAGTTGTTCTATTTAAAAATTGTGATGACAGCACTGCCGTCATCATTGTAGGTAACTGGTACAATTGTAAATAAAACATATCCTTTTTATCTAAAAGCCATCTCTTTTATAAATTCTTTATAATGTTTTATCATCTTAATTAATTAAGAATGCTCTCATTAATTTTATTGCTGTGCATTCTAGTTGATTTTTTTTTCTTTTCTTAAAACACAACTAGGTAATAATTGTAAAACTTGGTCCACAAACATGAAAGCTGACGATGCAAATGATGTTTCTAGCTCAAAGTAGTAAACAGTAAGAAAAATCAATCACCTTTCTAGAACTTTGGCTACCTTCGAAAACCATTTTCTCTAATTTACAGCAATTTTCATTGTAATAATTTATTGATGACAAGGCGATTCTCAATGCGATTTAACTTTTGTTTTGCCGTAGTTTCAGAAACAAATTTCCGTTATGATATAAATTAATTGATAACAAAATGGATGTTCACTTAAAAGTTTCACAATTATAAATTAGGTAAATTTCGTCATACACGTTCGTCACATTATTCACATCGTCACACATACTTTAAAAGTACAAAGACATTATTTCAGGACGTGAAGTGAGATAGTGACTTTTGCTTACATTAATCTTTATACATATTCAGCTTGCCTTACATACGAATACAATTAAACTAAGTTACGCTAAGCGGCACCACAATTTTCTATTTACTTAAGCATAATAAATACGCATGACTAGAAAGGAATGAAAAAGATAAATAATTTCAGGAGGAACTTTCTGGAATTCTAGAAGGCATTAAACTCGTAGCATGCGACATGTGTAATATTAACAGAAACTTTTGTATTGTGTTTTTGGAACATCATTAGCGTCATAGTACTCTTATCTTTATTTCTTGTGTGAAAATTTATAACATGAGCTACACAGTGAGGCATTAACTGTTTTTACATGCGACTAAAAGTTTTGTCATTAATAACTTCTTTGGTAGATCCTGATGATAATTTTGGACACAATTTAAAACTCGTGAAATATTTAATAGTTTATTCATTGCCTAACTTCTGGTGCTCATTTACAATTAAAATAGTTTTAAATGTCGGAAGTAAAATAGAATTTACTAATTATATTAGAATAATAAATCACCTCAAGGGCGCTGTGTTGTTCTGTTTTATATTTGGTTTAGATTTATTAGTAATATCTTCTTCTTCATTGATAAAAAAATCATTTTTATCCATTTGAATGAATAATCCTTTAAGTTATGTGTAAATTTTAATTGATTTTTTTCATATCGACTTCACAAGCTCAAAAACCATACCTGTAAAATTTATTTAAAAAAACACATAATTTTTTGTACGTAGCATTTCCGTACATTCAGAAAAAATCTAATCTTGAAAGTACAACCAAGTAAGTTTTCCATGTAACAACTAAGTAAGTCATTCTATTTTTGTAAATACTAGTACATAAATACATAAAAATTAATTATTTTGAGCTGTTTTCTTATTTCAAAATTTATTTATTTATTTATTTATTTATTCACGCCCATAGAGCTTTTACAACAATCATAATACAAAAATAACAGAAAAATAACAATAATATACAAATTATGTTACATCATTGTTTAGTAAGTGGGAAACAGAATTTTTGAAATTTCAGAAATAAATTTTGATAAGGAATAAACGAAAATATCAACTGAACTAAATTTATTTCCAAGCCTATGTAGTCTTTGGATTGGGGAGTTATTGAAATAATTAGTTTTCGAAGGATAAACAAAGAACAGCTCTTGAAGCCTCGTGTTACAATTTGGTACTCTGAATGTTATTAGTTTAGTTAAATCAGGTGCGTCAATTGTGCCATTTACTAATTTAAATAAAAGTACCATATCGCTCTTGGTTTTTCTAGAAGATAAGTCAGTTAAATTAAGTCGTTTCAATAATATATCATAATTAATTTGTTCAATGGGTATGGAGAGTTTGAAATTAATGAATCTTAAAAATTTATGTTGAACTCTCTCAATTTTTACTTGATGTGCTTTATAGTATGGGGACCAAATAGTAGAATTATATTCTAAATTACTTCTAACTAAGGCAGTGAAGAGTATTTTAAATGAATAAAGTGACGTAAAATCTTTGACTGTTCTTAAAATAAATCCCAAACATTTCATAGCCTTATTAGTAACTTCATTAATGTGTGTAACAAACGTTAATTTTTCATCAAATACGATACCCAGATCCTTGATATGAGACATCTTTTTAAGAGAAATATTATTGATACTATAATGAAACATAATAGGATTTTTGTTTCTACAGAAAGATATGAATTGACACTTATCAATATTTAAAAACAGTTCATTATGATTACACCAATTTTGTAAACGATCGAGATTGGATTGAAGGATATTACAATCATTAATACAGGTAATCGTTTTGTAAATTTTTAAATCATCGGCAAACAGGAGTATGTTTACTCCATTAAAAACTTTTACAATATCATTGATAAATATTAAAAATAACACAGGACCCAAATGAGAACCTTGTGGAACTCCGCTGGAAGCCACAAATTGCTTAGAAGTGCAATCTAAAATTTTTACACAAATTTTTCTAGATGACAAGTAACTTTTGAACCAGTTTAACATGCTACCAGAAACACCAAAATAAGTATTACGGTTTCATAAACACAAATCTACAATTTAAACATATTTATCGATATAAATATTGAACAACCACCGATTTATCTGATTGATTACCATTTTATAGTTCAATTTCCCAACAAGTTGAGTTTAGAGTTATTACCGACATTATTATCGTGAACTCAAAGAGGACCGTTCTTTTTTCAAATATATTTTTATTGTGAAATCCTTTTAAAGCGTCGCCTCGCGCTCTCCTCGCGTTCGTAATTCAGTAGAATGCAGTATAATACCCTCTCGAGTCACGTTACTCGTTGCATACCATTTGCCCTTTGTCGGCGCAAATCTGTCGATCCGGTCGTCTGACTAGACAAGTCCATTTATCAGGAATACCAGGCAATGTCACCAGCCAACGAAGCCCCCGCAACTAGAATAGTTGGATTGCCTGGAATATTTAGGTTCTAGGTACCGTGGTACGTGGTACTTTGTGACGCCCCGTTATACCACTGGGAGAACGGCTCGACGGAACCTCGTACGTGATTGGATACACGTAAATTTTATTTATGATTTGGAATTCGAGGTCTGGGAAAGTGTTCCGAATATACTTTGCTCGGGAAGATAATATTTTGTTATTTATCATTTTTGTTTACGTTTTGAAGAATTCTATTTTTATTTCATTATATATTTTTTATATATAATAAATTTTAGTATTTACATTTAATATGTCACATGTGACGTACACCATGTGGGATCTGTGTTGCCTTCCAAATACATTTCCAAACTATCTAACATCGTCGGATTGTTGTAATTAGTTTTATGTTAATCCTTGATGAAGTATTAACATAAAACTTGATAAGTCCTCCATCACAACACAAGCAACATCTTCCGCTTAGTGTGGTGGTAGTAGGAGATTTTCAAATGTTGTCAGATTATTCGTTACTCGGGAATGTTTGTCTTTCTTTTTTTTTAAAAAATAAAGTCATTGCTAACAAAACATGTTTTTTTTAAAACAATAAAAGTGGTAAAAACTAAGTATTTTATTGATAATGAATTAAAATGGTGCCATAAAATAAGTTTGCCGTGGTTGAAGAAGTCTTTGGATTTGTTTAAATAAATTAAAAATATTTTTTTTTTTTTTTAATTGGCTGTTTACTTTGTGATTTCTAAAAACAAAAATAATTCAAGCAATTAGTTATTCCTAACCTACTCTATTCAAATAAAAACACAAATAAAAATCGAGCTTTTAATTCACCCACATTTTT
Organism: Limnephilus auricula; assembly: GCA_951813805.1. Classification (NCBI taxonomy): domain Eukaryota; kingdom Metazoa; phylum Arthropoda; class Insecta; order Trichoptera; family Limnephilidae; genus Limnephilus; species Limnephilus auricula. Next base: position 21,306,708 of record OX638394.1, read on the forward strand.
ATTGTTGTTCTGTTCTTAGCATTTATGATAATACCGTATCGATACTGGTGACAATAAAAACATTACGAGGTAGTTAAAAGCGGATATTTTCCTAAAGTTTCATAAATGAGGAAATAAAACACGTCAATAAAACTGTTAAGCTGACAAGGGTAGAACAAAAGTCGTACCCTTTGCACCCACATTCACACAAAACGTTGGGTTTATCGTTATCATGGCACTTGTAGGTACATTTCCTCCGAACAATTTTCAAATGGAATAAGGGGCTTTCACGTTTCCTAGACACATTAAGAAAATGATTTTCATTCGGGGCGTAATAACAGAAGACGTGAGAGGAGAAAACGACCTTTGTACTTTGGTGCCTCATTAGCAGATCCCGAGCTACTTTTGTAGATTCGGTTCGACTAATGAACACAATGAACAGTAGAATCTGGGAGTAACTACTAATTATGACTCTCTAGGCGACAGCAATGAATTTCTTGCTTAATAACTAGGCTTATTCTGATTTAAAGGAAATATTATTGCTCTACCTTTAAGATCGAAAATACAGAAAAAATCAACTTTTGTACACATCATAGAATGTACATTTTAATTATGACATTTTACACCATAGAATATAATGTTCTTATAATTGAAATATTGAACTACGAAATTATTGTTGCGGGTTCGAACCCTGCGTGCGCAAATAAATTTTATTTAATTGATTTGTTTTATTTCACAATTAATTATTTAAAAATAATATATAGTATATTTGCGGCACGTTCCAGAGTAGAAGATACTCTTAGTATCGTCCTGGTGTAAGACCACTATTCAGAATTGAAACGTTGCTTGAAATGGCTTTAGCCGTGTTTAGTGACTAGATCTGAATAGCCAGGTACTTCCCCACCTTCCTCTTCCTCGTCTCCTTCCCTTCCCCACTTACCTTCAGCCTCAAAACATACCCCAATTGGGGGTGCCATAGTCTCACTGTCTCCAAACAGGAGCAGTTGGGACTCTTGTGAGGTATTCATTATAAAAAAAAAATTGTGCTGCCTTCTTCATGAGGCAACTTATTGGACAGCCAGGACAATGTCATAATCAGGAATCAGGACAGATCTATAGAAATGTAGAAAAACATATTACGTCATGGTATTATTGCAGTTTTATAACAGCATTGAAACATATATATCGAGCTAGCTTAATTACAGAGATGATTGACAAAACTAATAAAACGCAATCAACGTTAATAGGACACTTAACATTTCTTGGTACCCGCCGTATAATAAAAATAACATAAACAGTGCCTCGTGGACGTGTTTCGTGATCCAATTATAGGCCTTATTTAGTCCTATAAATCGAAACAAAATCAAGCTTTCAAAATTCAAATGGGATGGAGATTTACGATTTGAGGTGAGCGTAAGTGAGATGGAACTCTGGTGCTCGGGCTAAATGGAACATTTGTTTCCATTCAAATTTGAATGAAAGGTACTTCTAGTAGTCTTTATTCTACAATACCAGCCTTTGGAGTGTATTTTGAGAAGTGACCGTTATAGTCCAGACTAACGAATATTAACCACTGCAACCCTGTATCCTCGCTACATAAATAAACACTTAAATATACCTATTTCTGCACTTTATAGATCTGTCCTGGTGGTAGGCACAGCACGAATCACCAATACGTTAACTCAAGAATAACTGGCGCTGCACGGCTCAGAAACCAAAACGTCAAAAACACTTTGCACAAATTTTCCGTCAGAATCGGGAAAGTTATTACATATATATATTACTTCTTATCAAAGAAAAAACTATACTCAATATACTACCATTAGTACAGTATACTCTTCAGTACGCCATTATCACTTGGGGAGCAGCTTACAAAACTAGTTTGACCCTCATAGAAATTGTCAAAAAACTCATAATAAAAATTATACTAAAAAAACCTCCAGATTTCCCCACTGAACGCGTATTCGAAGAATTCAAAGTTCCAACATTTAAAAACTTATTTGTCAAAAATTCAATCATACACATTATAAATGAAAAAGATAAATACCCATTCATAACTGAAAATCGTACTAGACTTAAACATGTATTTGTATGCCCCAAACTAAACACTTCTTTTGCCCAACACCATTATACACACCAAGGAAAATACTTCTTTAATAAACTACCAATAGAAATCAGAAACATTAATAACAAAGTGCAACTGTTGAACTCTATCAAAAAATATTTTATAGAAACCACCCACAGGAAGATTGTTTCCTCTATTTCCACATGAAAGTCTCACTAATAATAATTATACTCGTTTTTCTTCTTAATGAATAAATAAATGTTTATATATTTTAGTTACTGTATTAACTGTACATACGAGTAAGCGAAACACGTGATTGCATTATTTGAACATATATGAAATGTAAACTCTTCTTCCATCCACAAGCAAATGCTTTTAATGGGAGACCATTATGAATGAACATGTACCTTCTTCATTCCTTCTTCATCCTTCTTCATGTCTTAAGTTAATAAAAAAAATATATATATGCATCACCTTCAAGGATTTATCATGAAACTGGAGCATTTCAGGATGGTTTAAAAATAGTATTTAGAGTAAATTTTGATAATAAAAACAACGAAGGGAACTAATAAAGAATATTAATGGTTGTCGGAAGTTGTGGCCCCATCGGATATCGGCCTATAGGGAAATACCCGACTACCCACGGGACCCGGGCAACCTATGTCGTTAACGTAGTTTTCTAAGAGTGCTTTGGTCAATTATGTGAAACTAGTAGAAGCTCTACTAACGCAGATATTTTGCGGTTTAAATATTAAGCCTTCATATTTTGTTGTTGATTTAAGATGCGAGAAAGGAGATAGTATCTCATTGCTGAGATTAATAGGCACAGAAATGGGATCCACCATCCTTTAGGGAGCAAGGGTTTATTTTACTATTATTAATGACATTAATAAATGGTATCTGGTAAATTCACTACCCACAATTAACCGCGGAACGTGTATCGCGAAGAAAGTTCACCGTCCATAATTCCATTTCCGTTAATTTAAAATGTGTTTTTTTTTTCTGAAATGATTAAGTATAAATAATAGCCAACCGGTGTCATTGGGCTAATAGCTGTATTGTACTCTATCAATGAATTTAAGCCCTGTTCAGACACAGCTATAAACCGCGCGCATATATCTGTTGAATATTCTTCTTGCTATCAAATATTTCTTCCTATGGTAGGAGAGGGGGCCAGATGAATTTAGATAGCTCGATACGAGATACCGTTTCTTTGTAGATTTTGTAGAAGATCTGAGAATTTGACAGCTGACATTCGCGCGTTTTGATAAAAATGACCCCTCTCCCATTTTAGGCGGGAGAGGGGGTGCTTATCTGTTCGTATATCGCCTCAGAAGCGTTTACGGCATTAGATGTGCTGTTAGATGTCTATGGTTGATCTGCGCATAAAGCGTTTTGGTGTGAACGGTGTGAAGGGATTGTATGGAGAGCGATATTTGTTTATAGCTGTGTCTGAACAGGGCTTAAAACATTACATTATTTCGACAAAAATATAAATAAATATATATACAAATATTTTTTTTAAACAGTAAACATACCATTTAATAAAAGTTAACAATACTGAACACTTATTTTTTATCATTCATTTAATTTAAATGGTACTTTTAGGAACTTAACAAACTAACCTTTGGAAAAAATAACAAATAGGTAATTCGAATCATCATTATGAATGCAGTCGGCGTTAAAAGGGGTCGACGAGGAAGGGTCATATTCATCCTTTTCAGCTTTCGGCAAGTGTAACTATATCGATCGCCGTCCGACTAATTTCGCATTAACGTTTAAAGAAAGTCAACATCTCCAGCTACTGAGAAGAGCGACAACATCGCACTTGTAGTCATAAAACCACAAGCAATTTAAAATATGGCCGGTCATTTTGACCCACCCCCCATGAGGGTTAATAGGAAATACATCAAATAACAGTTTTGTTAGGTTAGATTAGATTAGGTTAAAGTATTCTCTTTATGAAATAAACATGATCTTGAGCGCCATTAAGATAATTTTCCACGGTTAATCATGGGTGATAACTGTTTTCTGCGGTGAATTTTCCACGGTGAATTGTGAACAGTGGACGTTCTTAAAACCATAATAAACAAATGCTAGTTTGGTTAGGGCTAAATATTCCTAAAGTTAAACATAGCGAAAACGGAAAAAAAGGGGAAAAAAGGTTACTTTCCTTTTACGTTTATTGAGTGAAACACGAAATTAATTACAAGTATAGGCCTAATGTATTGGTCTATGCATTTGACATTGAGTCGGGTCGGGTGGATGTGGTTTCATTTCCCGTTACTCTACTGAAATCTGTTCTTCATTTCCCTGACTAAAATATATACATCGGTTTATTTCTTCAAAATAGATTTTTTTTTGTTGGCTATTTGAATACTGCTATGAAATTACGTAAATTGAAAACAATATATGTAGATTTAGTCACAAGCAGCATTTAATTAAAAACATTGTTATCATAACATTTTTAAGAGTTTTTCTAGTCGGGAAGTGAAGAATGGTAAAGGCGTCTTCGGGCGTACTTCCATCCGTACAGATTCTGCCTTATCATCGGCTTATAGCATTGTTTAATATGTGATAGCTGTTCGATCTTTAAAGGCGTAATCAAACCGTCTCGCTAACATAGTTATTTAAAGTGTTGCTAAACTTTTTTCAAGTTATTTGTAATACATTAATTACCATAAAAGTTTTCCCCCCTCCCTGTGAAATAAGGTATGTGACAATCCGACGATCCCTGTGAAATAAGGTATGTGATGATCTGACGATCGTCACATCTTCGGATCTGCCGGATCTCAGGCCCCAGCACGCTTACTTTATAACGATCGGTAGGATAACTATCGGTAACTTCTCATCGTTCCCTAGCGTGACTACAGATCGCCAACGAATAAGTGACAGTTCGCAATGACTAAGTGTCCTTAACATATTCTATATCAACTGTTGTTTGTACTTTAGCGATGTGCAGTTGTCCTAGGAAACGATGAGAAGTCACCGATAGTTATCCTACCGATCGTTATAAAGCAGACGTGCTAGGGCCTCTGCCCTGATGATGGACACTGCAACGCTGTCCGAAACGTCGGCTAAAGAAGGAGGTAGCGCAACACGGCATAACACCACAAAAACAAACAACGAAAAAAGTAACATTTAATCAAACGAATTTATGTACAGTGTCGATTTTTTGTACTTATACACTTATATACATGGTAGGTATATAGACAAACAGTTTTACCCTTTATGCATTTGAATGAATCAATGATATGCTTTATACTTTTGTTATTCTGCGGAAAATCCTCCCTGCACACCCCTTCGGGGACACTTTCTCATGAGGTTATATTTTGTGTAAATAGGTATACCGTATTTTTCCTTCACTGACTGCATATTTATTGTATACCGATCCAACCGGCGGTGGATCAACTGCCATCGAATCGTTACAGATAGAGGCACAACCGAAATTGGTATTTTGGCAATTGAATAAAGAACACTTTTCTGTATTATAGTGTTACCAACAAAATTTACGACCCGATAAAAGCTCGAGACCTTTCATCAGCTGTCTACGTGAAAGTATTCTTGATCGCATTTACTAGCTTCCGCGGACTATTTTCTCCGTACAGCTTGAACATTTTCATCATCTAAAATGCTTTATGTTCAGTTTTATTGACGATTCTGACAAACATGTTTGTAATATTGCTTTGTGTGCATTAAGCTGCCAGTTTGTGCGGAAACTCAAAGCGAACCAATACCCTTCTATCTATATTACAAAAACAATCTTCATAATTCAGGAGAACGGTTTCTGAGTGATAAGATTTTTTTTTGATAACACTGCTTTTATATTACATAATTTTATATATGTTAACACAGTTTTTAAACATAAACAAGATTTTTCAAATATCGATGTAATTAGATTGTCAAAACAATAACTAACTATTATTGCCATCTGTGGCATATAGCAATAGGCTGGAATATAAAACGTATAATAGGTTCAGCACTTAGCTGTGCCCTGGAATTATTTCTAGAAACTAATTATCGGCCGGTTAAACAGATATCTATCTACCCAGCCGGTCGCATCCAGTTATTAAATTTTTCTCACACTTTTGTTGTCTTGTTCATGTAAAACATTGTGAAGTGTATATATATTGTTTATTCTTGTATCGGAGACATCTTGTCAGAGTCGATCCCTGAATGTTGGTGACACACATACACGATTCTTTTAAACACCCTTCAAAGCCAAATGCTAACAAGTGATAAGTGCTGTTCCGTCATCCTAAGTATATTAAGTTATCTATGTGTATACATAAACTACAGCCGCTTGTTCTGGGGAATGAGTTTTTTTTTTTTTTTTTTTTTTTTTTTTTTAATTGAAATTTTTTTGATATAATGGTACATAAAATAATAAAAGGTATATAACATACTTAAATATAATATTGGATGAACAAAAATATCCCACAAAGGCAAATGCCTGAGCGTGGGTTATGTCTTTCAATACATTAGACCAGTGGTCACCAACATATTTGTGTTGTGAATTCATGGCAGCTTTATTTCAACTCATCAGTCGCAATTTCATTTGGTAGTGGACCCAAAGTAAAAAAAATTGGGTATTTGAGATAAACAGAGTTTTTGGTGTTTTCGGAGAACGAAATAAATTCAATTTTTGTAATAATATATTTATTATTACTTTCTTCCCTTTTAATATGTAAGTAGTATAATCTGTATGTGTACATACAGATTAAACGTGAGTATTTCTCTCAATTATTTTATTTTTAACTTTAAAATATCATCTATACAATATGTAAAATTGGTCTCTTCAAACTTATTGTAAAGCCTTTATTGTTACTTTATTCCTGTTTTTAATTACTTGTAAATATAAATTATAATAAACGTTTTTCTATTGTAAAATAAGCACACATAAAATAATATTCTAATTGAAATAGTACTTAATTTTTCTCCGGCTCCCCAGGTTTTCAAAAACATCAATCCGGCCCTTTTCTCAAAATAGTTGGTGACCACTGAATTAGACTCAAAGCAAAAGTATTTGAGAACTGTTAAACTCTCGACGTCTAAGGCTTGGCTTATACAGATATTTCCACGTTTTAAAAGTTTGTAAACCCTTTGTGGTTTGAGTTGAAACATATCTTTTGCAGACCTCAGAACGACTCGGATCTTGCTCGAGGTTCGAGGCGATTTCAAAGTTTTCCTCTGTTAAAATAATAACTCAAGACAAGAAAGTCCAGTAGTATCTGTTTTCTGTTTAAAATATCTCTTCGGTTAGAGTTAATTTATTTCAAATGAAACAAATAACTTAGTTTTAAACCACTTTATTTTAATTTTTTTATTTGTCGACCGGTTTCGATTGTACTCAATCTTCATCAGGACAATAAAATAAACCGTTTATTATTTAAAATATACCGTTTATTTTATTGTCCTGATGAAGATTGAGTTCAATCGAAACCGGTCGACAAATATAAAAATAAAGTGGTTTAAAACTAAGTTATTTGTTTCATTTGGTATAATGTCAAGCCACAAAGTGTTTGCTTTCTTCGAGAATTTAATTTATTTCATATAATTTTTTTCTTTGCACATTATTTTTCTTAATCAGATTTGGATAGTATCATTTTGAAGAAACATCAACATTCTGCTTTAAGGGATGGAAAAGTGGAATGGAGTTTTTCGAAATTTCATGTAGACAATGACCTTTATAATGTCAAAAAATGCGTCGTCGGAACTGTAGATTTGTATAAAAGTTATATGCAAGCCGCCCCCCGCCACCAACGTTTTTCTTTATATAAATAGAAGATATAAATATAAATTAATATTCTGCAAGGGGTACGTTAAATGTTACAACAATGGGAAACATATCTCATTTAGGACGAATAGCCAGAAAACAGATTTATTTTTTTAGGTAGATCAATTTTTCACTCTGAAATCCCATTTTATATTTACAGTGAGACTTGGTTAATAACCAAAAGGATGGACCGTAGGACAGAAACAAAATGGCTGATCCCTACTCACATAAGCAGTATCAGTACAATATATGAATTTATAAAAAAAAGGTGTTCAGGGGATATTGAAAGGAAGCAACAAGTTGGGTTGGGTAGCGCGCGATACCGAGCAATAATTGAATAATATCTGAAAAAATATTGCCATCATAAAAAAGGAGTTTATTGGGCCTTTGAACGTACTTGCGGAGACTCGTATAAATACATATTATATTTTACGCAAAGTGAATATCATAAAATATAATATTTGGTAGGAGCCGTGGAAGCTTTCCAAGCTTCTACTACTCCTCCAAATGACTCGTTAGAATGTATTGAGATGTCGAGAAAAAAAATTTCCTTTAAAAGGGAATATTTATACTAAGAAATATAGAGACAGTCTTGAATAATACATTATTATTTATGAAACATACTACGAGCCACAGACGCCGTGACTTTTGAATAAATTATCTTATGATTCAATTTTTGTACTTTTTCCATGTTAAGTTACACCGTATAATGTTCACATTACCGCCTCTCACAAAAATATTAATAAATCAAGTGTGACGTTTTTCGCATTAAAATTTAACAGAATAATATTTATATTAAGATAAATGCGTCAACGTGAAATGAACGACTCCCCTGGGAACATTTTATTTTAATTATATGTTTTAGCAATGTCAGAATAAAAGATATTAATTAATAATAAATAACCAATAAATTATTTTATTTTCGGAAAATCAACAGTATGATTCGTTTACACTCGCAATTTACTTAACTGAAAAACCAATTATCTATAAAGAGGAAATCCATTTTTGTATGGTAAACGGTTGTTAATCAGCTATGTAAAATTAAAAAAAAGGTTGTTAGTGAGGCCGTATTTATTTAACCTTAGAAGGGTTGGTACAGGTAATTAGGTAATGTGTATAATTCAACAATACATACTCCATAACACATTTTATTTAGTTTGGATATTTTTAATAAAAATATCTACTTATTACATGTCGTCGCCCGAGTGTTTAATTGGCCAAACGACCATTAGTAAATTTTACAGAAGCAGGAGATTTTCTTTCATTATTTTAATTAAACATTATTTTTATTATTATTCCAAGTAAACAACCACACACTTAACACAACAAATTCACATCGACGGATCTGCCGGATCTGCCCTGATGATGGACACTGCAACGCTGTTCGAAACGTCGGCTAAAGAAGCAGGTAGCACAACACAGCATAACACCCCAAAAACAAACAATGAAAATGCTTTTGGCCGTGAAAATCTAAAAACGTATCTCATTATGATAGGTTTTTAAGATGAAGCTATTTCCGTAAAGGTAAAGGTCTCATTAGTTAAAATAATTCCTTGTAAAGTAATTAATTATCGTTTTTGATACTTTAATTTTAATTTTAAAATGCAGATTGCACAAAAACTAAAATGGTCGTTTGGACAATGAAGCACCCGAGCGACTATATCTTGAATAGAATCTTATATGGTAAGCATTTTGATTTGAATTTGTTTTACAGTATTTTTGCGCGTGTGCGGCGTAGGTACTTTCAATTCAAGCCTGTTAACACTAAATAAACCAAATTTTGAAAAATTACAGTTGCATGGTAAATTTGATTGAGCGATTTGCAAGAAATGTATTTTATAATTTTTTTCTGGATCGATTCAATTTTGTTTATACGAACGCATTAAATGGAAACCTATACAGTCTAAGTCGCAGTGCCTTAGATTAGAGGAATAATTAATATATTATTCAGCGGTAAATTAAAATACACGTTTATAAAAAAATACAATTGTTGTATCCGTTAAAAATTTCCAGGGAAATAGACTATTTAAATAATTGATTGATATCTAAACATAACTTACGTGATATCGGACTATGAAATTTTATTGATAACTTTTCGTTATTTGTATTTTATGAATAATGTTAAACAACACAACACGCAGAGAAGTAAAAAAAAAATACTAGATTTTCTCTCTGCGAGAATTCCTTCTGAGGATGGTTAATTAACATTATTCTATTACTTGGTTTGGTTTGTAAGAAACATGCAAGATATAAACTTTATTATGGAGAAGACCTTCGTAAATTGCTTTTCATAAGATTTTATTAAAGCAATATTAAAATGACCTTTGTTTTTGACCTCACTAAGAAATCCGAAACATTTAATTGGATGAGAAAATATTAGCAGAGAGAATTTAATTGAGTTATCTACACAACGTTGAAGTTGCAGTAAGTTGTTTCAAGCTTCAATTAATTTTCCCATAAAAGTGCCTTCAAAAGTACTTGGAGATATCCGTTAGCATCGAAAGTTTAATATTTTTCTCTTTAAAAATGAATAAACATTGGCATTAATGTTTATTGACATTTGTTGAACGCAACTTCTGTTTTAATGGATGGATATAAAAAAACGTATCGGATTTTCACCCGCCATAACACAGGGTCATCCCTAGCATGGAGGGTGAAATATCACAATAAACTATATTTACTTTTGATAAATCGTGTATTTTAAATAAATAAAAGTAATGTAAAAAAATTGTGTGGACATTGAAAACTCATTTATCTGCTTAACGACGTGTAAAATGCTTTGGTATTGACAATTTATTGTAATCCGACGTGTTGTAGTTGTAGGATATAAAACGGATTCGACGTAAATTAATGTAAGGAAAAAGTGTATTTGAATATTCCACTAGAGAGGTGCTAAAATTTGTTTTTTTTTTTATATGTGAGTTTTTTCGTGCCATATTTTAATAAAGTGAAAAGGAAAGGCAAAACCTCAGATATGCAAAAGTACGAGTATTACACCAAATAAAAAAAAATCCAAAAATCATTTTGTACAACCTGGTTTGATATTCCGTTATTAAAACTTTTTAAGCTGTTTTATTTTAATTTGTGTTTGGTGTGTTCTACTCGTAGATTCATTACTTTGATTAGAGTTAATTTTCTTTTACGATTACATAAACCTACCCATAAAGAATTAACATAAAATCTTTAATTTGATTTTATCGTTATACTTTATCAGAGACTATATTTTTTCTTACGTACTTATCGAAAACCAATTATTTAATGTATGTTTCGTGAAAGTTTTTAAGGGGAATGACTGCGTGGCTATTACTAAAATCTTAATATTTATTTTAAAGTCAAAATACCCAAACAAATGAAAAAATATTTTTGTAAAATAATTTTTCAGTTTGGTTGTAAATTTTTTGATTCCAAAGTTGTCTCTGAAATTATGAAAAATTAGATTAGATGGTCTATATTTTATAATTAAAAATACACATTAATGAATTAGAGAACTTCCGTACTAGATATTTGCAATATCTTTTGATTATTATTTTTTTCAAATTGATTTATTATTTTGGCCGCAAATCAAAAATTAAGTTATGAATGAAAAATGCCGCGCAGCCGTTCCTCATAGTTTTATTTTTTATTTTTCTTCATATTCCAAAGTTCGAATAGGGAAACCCTTATTTGCACGTACACCTTTTAAGAAAATGAGATGAACGTATATAATATTGAAACGATCGGTATGCGATATGAAAATGACTTTCCGTGCGGTGCCCCAAATGTTGTTTTCTCTTTTAGGGAAAGTTTACTATTAAAATTATTATTTCATCGTATACATTTCCTTACATTATCAAACATATCAGGTTTCTCTAGCTCGTTTTACTTTCCTGGAAACAAAGAAGATCATAAAAAAAGAAATTTGGAGATAATGGTTGGCTTGGAAATATACCCGAGTGCTGCATTAACCGGAACCGGAAAGAGGCTGTGTTTTAAGGCGGAGATGAAACGGATCCATTTTACTTTCTTCATTTACTTAAAAGGACGGAAACCCTTGCGTTCATTGGTCTTTGGAGGGACACGTGATGATTTGAAAAAAGAACCGTCGTTCTTTTGTTTAAATAATTCAAAACATATTAGTATTAAAGGGAAGATAAAAAAGAAGAGCGGACCACACAGACATCTTTTTTAATAAAGAAAACGGTATAACAGCTTACAAATGGACATGTTTACTATTGTCTGTTTACTGAAAGTACAAATACTCTTTTTTTCTGGTAAAATATGACGAATTGTTCGTAAGAAATAGACGTTTAAATTCTATTGTTTATTAGAAAACTGAGACCACTATTTTTTTAAGTAAAACTTCTTTACCACGCTTGACTTGAGGGGTAAGCTAGTGAATGCTTGACGAGAGCGTTACGAAAAGGCGTTATATCGAGCGACTGTAGGAGCAAGAGAGAGCAGTGCGCGCGCACATTTTCTTTCTCTCTTCCTCTCATTGCCAGTACATGAAATATCTCAGTCAGTAGGTATTTTGAAATACAAATTGTGCGTTTCAGTACCTTCACGCACTGACGCGCCAAACGCGGGGAGAGCGGACGTCGATGCGCACGGCTTGATCGGGCGAGGCGAACGATAATAAATTGAAATAAATATTTGTAGAAAATAAATATATTTTATACATATAAATATACTTTTTCGTTGTTTGTTTTTGGGGTGTTATGCCGTGTTGTGCTACCTCCTTCTTTAGCCGACGTTTCGGACAGCGTTGCAGTGTCCATCATCAGGGCTGATCCGGCAGATCCGTCGATGTGAATTTGTATGACACCCCAAAAACCAACAACGAAAATGCTTTTGGCCGTGAAAATCTAAAAACGTATATAAATATACATACATATGGGTGGAACTAAGGAAGTTTTACTTCAGTCGTTTTTTTTATAGAATATGTTTTTTTACTTAGAATTGTATAAAGATTGTGCAATCTAAGATTTTCAGCGAGCTTTCATGATTCAAGCCCTATTTATCCAGTACGCATTTGTCATACATGTGATCAATGAAGTTTCACTGAGACACGTTATGTGAAAGTGCGCCGCATAACAGAGTATAATTATAGCGTTGAAATAGCCAGCGTTGTATATAAAGAACCACTAAAATTACACTCTTTCCAACAAGGCGAGTTTTTGCAACCTGAACAAAGTTCACTTCTTGAATGAACTAATGACGGGATCATTAAGTTGGTGATGTAATTTTACGATGTTGTTAATGCCTGACCTTTACTTGTTTTACGGCGTTGTTTGTATAATCAAAATCATATAAAATTTTCTTTAATTTTCATCAAATTACAGCATGCGCCATATTTTGCTGCGTAGGGGTGAATGAATTAGGGGTAGATGGTGTATAATTTATTTTCTTATTGTGCAATGCAAATGACGAGTAAGAAACACGAATAAACAATTATATCAAAAATAGTACAGAGGTTAACAAACACAGATGCACCATAATCCACCAATTAGAACACAAACTACTATTGCGACCCTCTATGGAAAACATATATGTTTTCAAAAACTAAATAAGTTAAACTTTAAAGACTGCTCGCTAATTCTCAGTATATATATATATTAGTGTATCGTATATTGCTGGCTTACGGACAGTTCATTATTTTATTTGTCATCGTTGAGTTGAGTTGGGTTTCTTGGGTACTATCCATATGAAGATATAATAACATGTATTTTTTCATAATCCAACCGAAATTAGATATCTGTTCAGATAACTTCGAAGGGCCTCTTTTTGTGTCTCAAATAAATAAATAAAAAAAGTATATATAGGCACACACTGATTTCTTTCGCCATTACATATTATAATGAATCTCTCGAATCCTAGATCATATGAAATTAATTTTCCGCTTAGGAAAGAATTTCAATGATTGATTGATTTTATCTGCAGTAAGACACAATAGTTGGCCTTGTTTCGGATACACTGACACTTCCACAATACTATTTTATCGAATTTTAGAGACTACGTGTTGGCCTCCATTTGAAGAAGAGAAAGAGTTATCTTAAGTGTTGGATATCTGGCGCGTGCTCGTCGGAATAATAAAAAAAAACCCGATGGTTACGTTGGGAATTTATTTACATTAGCGTAGTATTCCGACGGCTGCAGAATTGCAGATATGAGCGTCGTAGGTTGTTGCTACGCCAGTGCTCGTTGCCGAATGAATGCCGCGGGACTGCAGGACTGGCTTGCTGGCTGCAGACGCGATTTATATAGCCGCGGCTCGACAAGTACTCGGACGGTAGTTTAAACACGCACACGCGAGAATCTTTCCGAAATACAGAAGCGGCGCTGTGCATTGCGTATTAACGGCCGCGCAGTACTAATCAGTGCGAGGTAGGTATAGGATGGTCGCTATAGGATATAGGTAGCATAATCTCTTTAACATGTGCTTTTTTTAAGGTGTGTAAAATTTCCACATTTTATCAAATTTGCTACTACAATATGTTTTCTTGTCATTGTGATGGAAGTGATATCTACAAATATATTTTCAAAAGTAGTATGGTATTTGTATACCCAAGCTTACGCCATGGTGGGATTTAGGGGACTCGCGTGTAAAGTTTTTTGTGGTTTCTTATATAGCCCCGGGAGGACCGATGCTTTGGATAGGTTGAAGTATCAAAAAACTAAACTGCCAGGCCCCCGGAACACATTATCTCACATTGAATTCTCGTGTGAATAAGGAAAGGCATACATTACTACTTTTTTGAGAAGAAGGAATTTAACAGTTCTCCCGGAAGAGTTGAGATGGCACAACTTCTAATATCTGCCCAAATACGAACATTTCCAGCAATAAAATTTTCACTGTCTTTCACGCTTATACCGCGAAAGGATAAAATTATTTGAATGAGTTTATTTTTACGGAGAAAATTATATCAGGAATAGCGTAAGCTTAGATTTTGAAATACTAAAATCGAATTTACGAAACTACTTCCATGCATGTTGAAATTAATTTTACTACACCAAACAGTCGGGAAATTGCATAAAATTTTGTGTCGTGAATATTCAGCATCGCAAAAACAATAATAAAATGCCTCTCTCTACTAGACAGAAGCGTTTTCGCGACAGTAGGTTTTAGCGACACTAGTTTAACACGGTGAGATTAGTGACGCCAAAAATTTAAATTTCAAAAAATTACAATTGAAAGTGATGTCCTATACCTATACATTCCCACGGAGTAATCTAACATATAAAATTGAGAAGACGAGAACGTGGAAGGGGGAGGGGGATGGTTGGCGGGAAACGGGAGAGCGGGAGAGGAGAGGGAGAACTCGGGAAAGGTGAAAAGGTAACGCGGGAGGGTAAGAGGGAGAGGAGGCGGAAGGAATGGGAATCAGACGAATGGGAAATGACACGAAGGGAGAAACAATTTATTGTCAGCCAGCGTAGTACAAGGGCAAGGCTTTGGACTCACAATCCGAAGGTCGCGGGTTCGAACCCGGCGTGCGCAATTAAATTTTGTTTGATTAATTTGTGTTATTTCACAATTAATCAATTTAAATAATATATACTATATTTGCGGCACGTTTCAGAGTGAAAGATACTCTTAGTATCGCCCTCGTGTAAGACCAACATTCAGAATTGAAACGTTGCTTGAAATGGCTTTAGCCGTGTTTAGTGACTAGACCTGATACTTCCCGCCACCTTCCTCTTTCCCACCTCCTTCCCTTCCCCACTTACCTTCAGCCTCACAACATACCCCAATTGGGGCTGCCATAGTCTCACTTTCTCCAGACGGGAGCAGTTGGGACTCTTGTGAGGTATTTATTCTCTATATATTTTTTAATTTATTTAATTGGCATTGCCACGCATGCCGGGTATCAGCTAGTAATATATAATCTTCCAATACTTTTTATGAATATTTTTATTAAAGAACTAAAAATGTTGAAAACCCCATAAATAGGGTGTTAAGGGACAAAATGACATACTTTAACCAGTACATATTCCTGACATTATTTGGAGTAAAAATATGAACGAAATTTTGGTCTCCGGTGACTTTTATGGTGTCATTTTCTACTCCAAATAATGTCAGAAGTCACTGGTTAAAGTCATGCACGTCCCTTAACACCTAAACCTGAATGTCTACAGAATATATATATACAGAGTAAACATTTAATAACCGCAGGAATATAATAATTTCGCGGAACTCGGTGAGTATGGTTTCGCACATCCACTCTAATGTAAAAGCTCCCAGGAACAAGTTCGGAAGCCTAACTTATCAGCAAATGGACCTAAAAGGGGAACTTCAGACGTTAAGAAAAGAGATTGATCTCAGCTGAGACTTGTATGGTCTCCCTTTTGTAGAAATCGATAAAACAAGAAGGTTTTTTATTAGTCGAGGGAAGAGTCCATTAAACTAATGCGAAAACTTCCAGTAATGAAATCACACAGATTTAAAAACTTTCTAAGTGTCTATTTTAGAATGGCTTAGCTGAAACAAACAATTCTAAAGTCGGACCGATTTCTGCTCAAATCAAAACAGGTGTATTATTAGAATACGGGTAGGAAAAGGATCGTTGAGATACTATCGAAAGGCTGGGAAATAAAACAACAAGGCGAACTTACAAATGCTTGCGAGAGCTTATTTATTTTAGCTTAGATATTTCACCCTCCATGCTACGGATGACCCTGTGTTATGGCGGGTGAATTTTACGGTTTGGGGATATACATTCATTAGTATTGGTTGATAATTTTCATTAATTAATACTGTGCACACTATTTTCCTACAATAAAAAAGTTATACGTAGTTAGATAGGATTACAAGAATAAGATGAAGAAGTTAAAGAATTATTGGAAAAGAGAAATTTAAGGAATTATTAGTATATAAATCACAGCAATCAAGGTAGAAAATAAAGAATAAAGATAAATTATGTTTTGCCTGCTTTTAATACTGTGCATCCAATTCTTCTATAAAAATAAAATTTAAAAAAATGTATAGTTCGATTGGGTTACAAGAAGAAGATGAAGAAGTTAGAGAATTATTAGAAAATGAAAAATTTGAGAGATTATTAGTATATAGATCACACTAATTATTCTTGTACATACTATAGTGCTAAGATAGAAAATATAACCTTTTAATTTTTAGCCGGTACTTATTATTTACCTACCCTCTTATTCATAATTGTAAAAAAAACTATTACGCGTCGTATTACGACGTAACAGTGAAAAACTTGGCTTATTATCACTGCGTGTGCATGGTTAAAACGGCTTTAAACCAGGTTTAAGGCCTCTTAACAAAACCAAGGATGTCTCGGCGGATATCGCTATTATGACTAATTATAATATCAATTGGTATTTGTGATTATATAATATTGGTTTAATACAAAGTTATTTGTTTAATTTAGTTCAAAATGTGGCCACAAAGTGATTTTGCTAGGTTTGAAGAAATAATTATAATATCTATTGTTTTTGATACAATATACATATATATATAAAATATACAATACATATCATCGTTAATTTACCAGCGGTTCTCATAGATTACCCCGATAGCAAGGTTGTTATTTAAGCAATCATACCAAATAGGGTATTACCAGAGAATACCGGAAATTAGTCCTTTTTAAATTAAATTCTAGACGTATTGGCTCTTTTTTACAAAAAAAACATAAATTGATTTTGAAAGATTCTTATTTTATCTGGTAAACGCATTTTTTAAATTTTGAAAAACTAAGTTTATTTTTAATATACTAAGGTTATACCGTTGGTCGTTGGCAGATTTGTTCAATTTTCAAACGACATATTGTATTATACAACACAAATTTTAAATCATATAATCATACAACAAAATAAATCAATACATAATCTAGTAAACACATTTTTCAGAGTTTTAATTTTAGTTAAATTAAAATTTTTTCCATTAACATTATTGAAAAATCGTAAATACTTATGTTAAAAAAACACTTTCAAGAAGAACACTATTTAATAACTTATCATCGTGCGTTTTGAGCATTTTTATTGCTTACTTGAATGTAGATGTATATTAAAGCAAGTTTTGAATGAAATAAATCGATATTTAATTTTTAATTTAAAAAAATTGGTACGGGGAATAATCTACCTTTCTCATCGGAACCTCCCTGTACAGTTGCAACCATTTTTAAACCTTTATTCTCAGCCGCTGGTCAATGGCTCTTAATGAAAAGACAGTGTCGGATCTACCGGATCTGCCCTGATGATGGACACTGCAACGCTGTCCGAAACGTCGGCTAAAGAAGAAGGTAGCGCAACACGGCATAACACCCTAAAAACAAACAACGAAAATGCTTTTGGCCGTGAAAATCTAAAAACGTATCTAACAAAAGACAGTGTGTTTATTTTTCGATGCCTAAAATAAAAACACTTTTTTGGTTTGATTTTCGGATGCGTTCAAATTAAACTTTTTTGAGTTTTTTTTATTAAAAGAATATGGGTTAAAATACATGTGAATTAGATAATTTTAAAGACATCTATACAGTATTATACTTAAGGTCATCATTGGTCGTGTATAACTTATCAGAAAAGTGGAGCTCGAGTTGTATTCTTGTCGAGCAAACTTCGGTTATTTCTGGTTAACGTTCTGCTAAGAGATTAACGATGGAATAGGAAATTTGTCATTTCTGCTGTATTTATCGCTTCAGAAGTTTGCATGAATTCCGTCCGGTTTTTCTTGGCGAAAGCTTCTAAATTTTCATTATTTCCTTCTTACGAAGATTTATTACCACTGCAGTCCCAGGACGACGCGCGACGGAGCGAAGTAATGTTTGTAATGTTCCGTCGGAGTGTGGTTCTTTTCAATTCCACTTGGAAATAGCAAGGATGTTTTAGACCCATCCTGCCATTGTACAAAACAAACTTAAGTTGGTAATATTAATTCATTGGAGGGGTCGCATAAAATCAACAAACAAATAATAAACTTTGTTACAAAATTATTTATTTTAATAATATAAAGTTGGTATATACAATTGCTTAGAACTCTGTCCTCCATCATTATGTTTATGTTCTGACGGTCTAAGAAAGGAGACGCAAATAATTGTAGGGATTCAGAAAGCACCTAGAAGAACTTTGTCTTTTAGTACCTTGAAAACCTAAGAAAAAACTGAATCATTGTATTTTTCATTAATTTATATTTTATTCTATTCTTGTCCCAGTACTGTTGAAGGAAAGCTATCGCAACGAATCAGTTCATTTTATATTATTTTTTTAGATGTTGAATAATAAAAAAAAATTATAGGTATTATTTTATTTATCTTTTTGTTTGTAGATAATATATAAGAATAATGAAATATACAATATATAATGTGTGTAATTAAAAATACTATTAAATTTTATTATAAAACACTCAAGGCAATCTTCACCCTGAAAGCTGCAAACAGCATTATCTCAAAGAACTGCAGATGTTCAGTCTTCTACTGAACCATCAGATCAATTTTTTAGTTTTTATTCTTGTATAACTCGTAAAATTTCGAAACATTTGCATAAACCATTCCCAGCGAGAGTATGTGACGTCATCCTTCTTGTATCTTCCGTCTTTTTCGTTTTCAAACAAGACGCGTGAGAAGGAAGAGGACGAACGTCGGTGACGTCAGTAGTAGGGACTAGTTACTAAATTCTATGGCACTTTGAACTATTTTTAGCAATCAAAAATTAATACAAAACGCCGTATTATTTTTCCCTTGTTTTTTAAATTGTAATTTTTTTCGTTCCTTTATACGATGTTTTTACCTTTACAATCATTTTATATTTTCTCGTTCACCAAACTATATAAAATTAATATAGGCACAGCCTAAATTATTTTATAATTTAAAACATAGATTTCTTAAAAGTGCTTGAAAGTCAGACGAAGCAGAGTACTAAATACTAATTACATAAAAAAAGGCTTTTCTAGTGAATAGTTATTTATTTCTCGTCTGATTATTTAATTGTTATCTGATTAGGTTTTATCATTTCAGTTATGGAAACGCATTTTAACTGTATTTTGTATAGTAAGTAAAGTGTATTATAATGTAGGCCGAGGCCGTAACTATTATAATATTGATATAGAAACATTAACATTAGACGACATTGAATAGGGTACTTTGAGAATATACATTTAAATATCTACCTTATTTTACCTAGTGTTGCGCACTGTGTAAGGCTAAATAAATAAATTTCAATCAATTTACAGGGCAGGTTACAATTATTCTACTGTTCTAGACCGGCAAAATAGTGATATCGTGATACGCTGGATAGTTAAACTCGTGTTGGTTTTTTTGAATTTAGATACATTTTGCACATTTATGAATACAGATACGGTAATACATACTTCTGTCGGTTTATAAAATGAGATAACTTCTCGCCTAAAATTGTTCCGCGAGTTGTATTTTCGTTTTACAGATGAACCTTTCGTACTGCGCTAAGCCATAAACTGATCCCATGGGCAGGTTAATTACTGTTTATGATAATAAGGAACAACGGTCGACTTTAGTTGGGTCGGGGTTTTTCTCGGAAATGCTGAATCTTTGCAGCATGTATTTCTGATAATATAAATACGCCGTTATTTTCGTTTTCTTCTGGATCCCTCTTCTATCACAGCCTGGTTATCATCAGGTCCATCTTCACCCTACAGGCAACAACTCAACGGAATAGCAACCGTTCCAGTTACATAGATATCGAAGCCTTGAAATGCAGTGTATTCCCCTACGACGTGTTCCTTCATTCTTCCGTTCCGTAGGTTATCTTGTATTATTGTCATTTGTCATTTCTCATGATGTCACCAAGGTATTGTTAATTATTTATTTTTTGTTTTTGCTGCCCTATCGGTTGGTATTTTAAGTAAGGACTTATTTTTCCACTTATCAAATATTTTTTTCTTCTCTACCAAATGTGTCCCAGTGTTTTTCCACACCATTGAAAATATATTGGTTATATGACAATGCTTAGATTCACCAAAAACGGACTGGATTCTATTGAATAGTTTTTTAGGTAGGCCAGCATATGCACTATTAAAATAGTCCATACGTGAGACAACGAACGAATTTATGAGTGACTTTGCTCCGTCATAGGGAAGGCATCTCCTGATTTTATCTGCCTTAGATGGAAAAAGCCAGTACTCATAGTTTTTGGGGTTTGTGATTCAAGAGACTCTTGTCTAAAGTGAAATCTAGAAATTTGATTTCTGCAGAAGGGATTATATCTGTATCCTGAATACGGATTGGACTGGAGTCGATGAGGGCATGAAACGGGCATTAAACACTTTGTTGTCGGGAAAGTTTCGCTTTATAAGAAAGGTTAGCAGAAGGCTATCTCTGTAGTTAAGGTATCTCGGGAGTGATTTCGCCGGAACATAATTTCTATTTAATTAATTAAAAAAATAAGCATTACACACATTTAAAAAATTGGCTTTCAATAAAAACGTCTACCCTGTGATCGGTCATACCTAATATAATTCATTATTAAAAGTTGGTTTACGCAAAAAAAAAAACACCAAGTTGCACTTAAACTTTCCCAATGTTCGAATAATTTAGTGATTGAGAGTGACGTGAGCATGTTGAGGTAAAAACGTGAAAAAACCATCAAATAATCAAATAATACTGAAGCCGCGGTGGCAGTTATTCATGAGGCAAATGTTTCGTGGAACGAAGAATTACGTTTCCTGCCGCCGCGGCGACGCCGCGTTCCGGTCGTCGCCGCTGACGCTACCGGGAGATTTACGAACTTACGTGTTTTAGGGTTCTAAAACATAAAATCTAGATTTCATTATTAACGTCTGAAACGTATCCAGTACACTATGTAAAAACCTCGTGAGTTATAAACTTTTTCGCGGAGTCCATAATGCATGGAATATGTTGGATTTTAGTAGTTGTCTAGTCATATCAAATATGGTAGTGTTTTGGAAAATATTTGAGTTTTATAAAAACACAATGAAGTTTAGTACTCAGTTTCGTCTCCCTTTTCATATAAAAATGTATGGCATTTTGTCTAATTTTTTAAATTTCGACGTAAATAAAAGATTTCAAAGCTAATCAATAGCCTGTAATAGAAAATGACGCGAGAAAATTAAAAAAAATTTAAAATGTCGCAAAATGAATTTTAAAGAACACATCGACTTAAAATCCATACAAAAAAATCAGGAAAACTTTCTTGATTCTAAAGCTCACCGTCGTGAGTTTTTGGTGAGGCAGATGTCTCATTTTCAAACAGTCATTCATACAGCCATTTTATTATAGTCATTTTCGATATAATTCAATATAAGTTAAAATGTTTATTACAGAAATAAATGCCTTCCATGTAGAGTTGAATGGAAACCAATGTCGCCACTGACTTAGTACCTTTTTAGATAGCCAATCGACATTGCGCACTCTGTCTTCTTATACTGGCTGACATCGAATATCGCCATTCTATTAGATTTTGAATTTGTGCTGAGACTGAATTTCTGTTTTTAAAATCTACGCCCCCATCGCATTTCTTATGTTCTTCTTTGTACTTTGGGGCATATTACTTACTATCTTTACAACATGAAAGAAACCGATAATATTATTACTGCAAAATATGAACACATAATTTCCATTGAAAAGTTCTAAGATTCAATATTTTCAAAGAGATCCCCCTGAAACGCTACATCTCTACACGCTCCGAGTATTGAATTTCTCTTTGTTCGAGGAATAGGATTTGTTGGCAGCAAAGGGGCTTGGTTTTCAGGAACGAATCGCGGGAAAGCTTCCGTGTCGCCTATCAAAGCCAAAGTTTCGTTCCACGGATGCTTTTTGTTCTCAGGCTCTGTTTGCACTCGTAGTAGTTAGTTACATTGTAAGTGGCGTTAATAGTCAACGGCGCTTTATCTTGCCGGTGCTAAGCGCAAGTTTCGAGGCTAAAAATATTTTTGAATAGAATATTGTTACAGGGTAAACGAAAAGTTCGCACATTATTACGAAACTTTTAGAGGAGTTAGACTGATAATGATTTACAATGTAAAGAGGAAATATGTCACTTGTTGTGATAGCTCATGGCTGAAAAGGCGGAATTAATTTATAGTAGTTAAAAATTAAACATAAAAGAATATAATTAAAAATAATATAATGTAGTTGAGAGAATCAGATATTTTGTAATTGTCTCTAAAGGTAAACTTTTACTTAATCTTTTTCAATTTATTCGTAGTAGAACAGGTGGTGAAAAGGTGGACTTCAAAAGTGAGCAAAAGTGAGCAAAAAATTATTCATTCTTCTACGGGTTAATTTTCAACTAATAAGAAAAAAATTCTTGACATGTCTCACTTACCTCAGTGGTAATAATGAGTTCTTTCGAATGAAAAATTTTCCATTTTTATTTACTAATTTTTAAAGTCAACACAACTCTTTTCAGGTACTAACGTCATTTCCATCATCCATCAACTATCTGTAGTAACTTTAATATAATATATACATAGCACCCTTCTTAGGGTGAATTGCCTTATACAAAAATATAATATATATCCTAAAAAAATAATATTAAAAAATAAGAACAGTGTCAAAACATATTTTCATATTATTTAACAATTATTCACCATGAAAAAAAGAGTTCAATGTTAGATGAAACCGGATAGTAACTACTAGTATTTTTTTTACCCATGCAGTAAAAATTATTGTTTTCAGATTTTCGGTGTTTTTTTCTTTTAAAAAAAATTAAGAGATTTAAAAATAAGATATACATAGTTTACAAATACATAGTTTCAATTTTCTGTTCGAAACGCTATTTAAATCACGAGTTAAATAGCATTAAATATCCATGTAACACTTATAACTTTTTTCTATAATAAATAATAGCGCAGAAACTAAGTAGTAGATAAGCTAATTCATATGAATAACAGTTTAACTTCAGAGAAATTTTATGAATCCGGTTTCATAGATTTCCCCGAGGACGTCTATTTTCAAATGGACGGATTTCCGTAAGAATCAGATATTTTCTCGGCTCAATCCGCTTTTCCACCGGGGAAGGGTTGAGATCAAACAATCGGGATAAATGCAAAATGCACACTATAAAACTTGCCAACATTCCGAATTTCTCCAGGGAGCCTGAGAACACAGACAGTAAAACTTGACCTTATTGCAGGTATTGTGCTACATTAAAGATCGAAATATACTACTGGTTCAGTTTCCGGGAGACCACTTTGGAATAAATTGATGACAATGAAATTATCCACACAGAAATTTGATATTATTCTAATTAATTTTCGACAACGAGTTTGGTTTACTCTTATCTTTTAGGTATTTGGATTTACTCTTGAGATACAATATCATATCAAATAGTATAGTAAATATCTAGTGAGGATATGAGCTATTTTATTAATTTATTTTTTAAATTAAAGATTTTTATGATTTTGACACAACTAAAGGTTGTCCAAGATTATTATTTGAATTACTACTATTAATCTCAGAAAAAATTCGAATGAGGTTCTTTTAATGATAGCAGATTCGTTAAGCACATCGATGCATCAGTTTTGACTTTCAAATTTTACCTCCAAATTTACAGTTTATGTATCAGAGTGATTAGTGAGAAAGGAAACGTTAATAAAACACAAAAACTCATCGATTTTTTTTTTCAGATTACGGGTGCCTACGGGTATTATTTTTAAAACCAATCACTTGATTGATTGAAATATACGTTGGAATTTAAACATTTAAATACATATTATATCTATCCATCGAAGTCAAATCGATGCCATCTCCGTCATGTTCGTTTTTGTCCAACAGACCATTTTTCGTTAAATTAAGTTAAGTATTCTCAAAAACCCTTTATCTATAGGATACTCGTTCAAAAAAAAAATTATAAAAGATTATTTAAGGGGTTTTCAAAACGCACATTGTCTTACATCCTACAAAATGTATCTGCTTTTATTTTTAAAAAAAACTTCAAAGCGCCATTTCGCCCGATTTACGTTTTGGTCTGTTGGATAAAAACGAACTTAAGTGACGAATTACGACAATTTCACTTTTACGGGAATAACCTTTCGATCTGTGCATCGTGAACATCATCTGCAAATACGAGGGACTGAAATGTCGGTTTCATATAAAATGTAATTTAGATGAGTGGATTGAACAGTTGAGAACCATTATTAAAGGTGGTTATGAAGTATTGATTATCCCTCTAAATAGAATAATGTTTTCACTAACCTATTGAGGAAATGTTACATTTTAAATCATAATTTTTAAATAACTGGACCTAATATTACTGTCATATAATATGATTACTTTGACAAAGAAATGTTTGAGAATGTGAATGTTTTATTTTTATTCGTTGTGGTGAAAACTACAAGACGCTTCTAAATATTAGGATATGTCTCTTTGTAATGTTAATTCTATTAGATCTTGAATTTGTCTTTTTAATTTAATCAATCGCTCGGCAAATGTAACATCACTGTTACATAAATTAGTATTGTTATCTTTAATTCTATTGAAATTGTAAATTAAATCATCTAGAATCTAAAGATACAGTGGGGATAAAGATACGATTATGCTATAGTAGTTAGATACTTGTTTTCGTAAATAAAACTAAATATCCAGTTTCAACTCAACTTACTCAATGTTCTCCTAAATGTTCGCAAAGTACAGAGTTTACGGTGTTTGCTGTGGAATTAGGAGACGAGAACATGACCTGGCCCCCTAGCATACTAGATCGATAATGATTGCTAGGATAAATTTCGGTAACTTCTCATCGTTCCCTAGCATCACTGCAGATCGCCAACGAATAAGTAACAGTTATCAATTGTTCTTGAACGATGAGAAATTACCGAAAGTTATCCTATCAATCCGTATCGATCGAGTGTGCTAGGGCACCAGAAGGTTATTAGATTTTCAGGCAAAACATATTATAGAAATTTGATTATGGCGCCATGTCGGGAGTCTACGAGAAGTGGCGCTGAGAACGCTACGAGCAAATGGGCTTCCAGAGTTACGGCCACGCGAGATGCAGCGTGAAGTGATTGTTGGATATTGAATTTTCAGGAAATTTAATTTAATAATTTATGTTACATGCTCTACAATATTGCATATAAAAAGGAGAAGGGGTTAAGTGGTGTGTTGTGGGTACAATTTTTCAATAATAAAAATCTCAAATGACAAAACATTTGATCAGAAATTAAATTGATAACGTTTTGATTTTAACAATCATTTTGCAGATTGTTGACTTCTCATCCTGTTAAATTCACAACCTGCACAGGACACTCAAAGATGGAATAGGCCTGAGGGACATTATTTTTCTCACGGCCTCCTACGTTGAGTTAATGTAAAACATGATTATGGTAGATCTGCCGGTAAGATGGAGAGAAAATGCAAAATTGACCATCATTTTATTTATCAGTTGTCAATTTACGGCCGCGTTCGATCATAAATTGCTACTCGACGACCTGTTGGCAACTCCTGATCACGTAATATGTTACAGGCATAAAGCATGCAGAAACACCACCTTTAAATATAGGCTTATAGGGACAGGGTAAGTGTCACTGTAAATCGTAGTCGTGTACATTTTTCAAAATTCACATTTAAAAAAAAACAAAGATGAAAACAAAAAAATATTCCATTTATTTAGAAAGGATAGAGATGAATAAAAAAATGTTGGCAACCCTCGGCTTACACAATATAGTACAGTGATTTTAACATTACGGAAAAAAACATTAGTCGAAGATAATATTGTTAATTCTGAAATTTGAAATACAAAGTTTGATAAATACGACAGTTACATAATAGGACGCAATGGCTAAATTGGATAAAGCGTATGTCCCGTTTAGACGTGAGGTTCTGGGTTCGAGTCCGAGTTGCGACCATTATCTTTTATTATTTTTCTTTGTCTTGTTCATTTTCTTATTTAAAAAAAATAAATTATTATTGTTATCTTCTTCTTTAATGAAAATCAGAACGTTTCACAATGAACCTAATTTGAACAATGAAAATATTTCAAAGTTTTTTTTATCATGCCACATCGCATTTGATTCACGCTTTGATTTATGAACACGAAACAAATAAATATAAAATTTCCGAAATGAAATTAAATGTTTTTTTTTTGTTTTATTGTATGAAAAAATATTTTACTGCAATAAAACAGGAAATAAAATTTTGATGTATATTTAATGGCTTAGTTTGCTGAAATGGTGTAGCATGTTTTGATATATATATTACTATAGTGGTGATAAATTAGAATATGGTTATAGTAATGCAGTAATTATCAGTTGAATTGAAAAATTGGTTGAATTTTGAAATGTTAACACTCGGGTTAACAATCGTTTTAAGTGCCATCTGGCGGATACATCTACATACCGAGACGATACAGAGAGTTTTAAAGCGTCCTTGAGGTGATTTCCTCGCAAATTATTATTATTATTATTAGTATGCATTTTGACGGTAACGAGTATCGTACTTGTGCTGAATGTAACGTGTGTATCTACTTTTGTAACTCACTATATTTATAAAATTACAAATTGTTGAAGAAGTTTAGAAATATAAATATGATATATTTAATCATCATATTTGTCCCTAATACCGCAAAACCTTTAACTAAAAATACAACCCACAATAATTTAATAACAATAATAATGTTTTATACCAGGATCTAAGGAAAATACAAACCCACGCGTCCCATGTACTTAGTTATAATTATTTTTAAGAAAATCATTTCATAGATATCTGAGAAAAGACATGATACAGGATGTTAAGGGATGCTTTTAAAAAATCTTAAACGTCGTTTCCTGATGTTATTTGGAGTAAAAAATTTAAATGAAATAAAATTTAAATTTTTTGTCATTGGTCGAATGCCACCTTTGTAAATTTTTTTTTTTTAAACATCAACTTTACAAGGAGGCCCTGGGAAAATAATCGCCTTCAGGGTCTATGTCATCTTTGAAGATGCTGTGTAAAGGGCCCTTTTAAGGAAAGGAAGGATATGAAGTTCTGGGAAAGAAAATGGTACGAGGGGAGGGTTGGAGGGCTCAGTGTGTTTAGAAGTGAAGGACGTATAATTACAACCCTTCCGCTGTAGTACAGTGCGTGGGTTGAGAGATTCAAGCTAAAAATATCAAATGTCAGAGTAATCACCGAATCTACTGACTGATTGTCCAATACCAACTGATTTTTATGTTTTTTTGGTGAAAAAACGTCAGAGCAAAATGTCGGATAACTTTTTAAATCTCATGATTAAGTAAGTCAGGTACGTCTCTTAACATCATACATATATTAATAGAATAAAATTAATGATCATACTTTTTCTGATAAGATATATTAAATTGATTAAAGTACATAGTACATATGTCCATTGTCCATTCAAAATCTTATTAATTTCGCCTGGGACGAGAACAGATCTAATGATTACATGAGTAATAACAATTTTTAAAAATTAAAAAAGTGTGTGGAGGTATAAAGAGAAATTTAAAAATCATGTATTTTTATTCACAAATTGCAATATATTATGAAAAATAATATATTTTATTAATTTCTGTTTACTACTGAACACATTGAAATAAATAACAATTTAACTGACCACCTATATACTATTCTATTACTTAAATTTTCCGATTTGATTTATCAAAATAAAAATACTAGTGGATAATCAAATGACGGAGCGCCCAATGCGTCCATTTCCGCTCTGTTCCACATGCCTTTCCGTTCGTTGGGTTCGTGTTTTATGTAAATCACCAGCGCATACGACTTCCAATGGCCCTAGGAAAATTCTTTTACAGCCCTAGTTTTCCAATAATTTTATTTATCGGTAATTTCCACCGTTATTAGTCACTTACGTCTAAATTCTGTTTTTATGCTGTAGGAATAGTTTAACTATGTTGAGTACGATGAACGGATAATAATAACAATATCAACTAATAATAATAATAATAAAATAAAGATTTTTTAAATATTTATATTGAGGGATCAGTAGGATTTATCGGTCAAATTAGGAATTCCACAGAGCCGAACCCTCTGATATGAAAATATCTGGAGACGGTGAATTATATTCCCATTTAATAGTTTGGTAGATTAACGTGTTGTTCTTGTATTGTTTTGTATTAATTATACTTATATAATACACTTGCATAACGTGGATTTACTAGATGATCATTTATATGGAAAAGTGTATGAAAGGGTTTAGTTTTTCCTATGGGAAAAACTAAACCCGTTCCTGTAAATCTGGTGATTAAAAAAAAATAGTGTTGTTCTTGTATTGTTTTGTATTAATTATACTTATATAATACACTTGCATAACGTGGATTTACTAGATGATCATTTATATGGAAAAGTGTATGAAAGGGTTTAGTTTTTCCCATAGGAAAATCCTGTAAATCTCTGAATAAAAAAAATATAATAATAATAGAGCGTTTTTTTATGAGAAATCACCTCAAGTGCGCTGTACATTTTATTAATAATAATAATAATGATAATTTGTAGAGCGCTGTTTTTGTGAGAAATCACCTCAAGGGCGCTGTACATTTTATAACGACCTCTTAGGCTCTACCTAGAACAATTATTTACAAACAGATACAGAAAACATACTTTCCTGGCATGTCACTTCTGATAAACACACTTTAATTAGAAAGTTTATGCTTGTAGGAGATACGACTCTGCACGCGGAGGACACTATATTTAAAACATTGTCCATCACTTTTCATATTACATTTATAAGAAGATTACTGCCAAAAATTAAGTTAATAAATTTAAGTTATTCCGAAAGACTTGAGAATTTAGGACTCATTGGGATTATAGAATTTGAATGAAATTAGATGTAAAAATAACTCACAAATAAGAATTGGTTAACATTTTTATGCAATTAATTATTTACTATGTAGCGGGCTGAGAGGTGAAGGTAAAGCTTTTGGTTTTTTTCTTTATGGATACGACTGTCTAAAGAGGTGTGTTTTAAGGTTAGCTCTAAATTTCGCTGAGTCTGTGATCATTCTTGGTTATTAAATGCTTGGCTTGGGTAAAGGGTATTCTAAAAAACTGTTTAACATCACATACTTTTATATAATACTTATCAAAAACTTAGTAGATGCAGTTTTTACAGGATAATTCGTTTGACGTTTTCACGAGAATTTGGTTGATTAGAACAGGCAATTTGCCTAGCTGGGAACTAATTTCGACCTGAAAAGACATACTATTACTTGCGTATAATTAATGAAAATAAAATAAAACACATTGTGAGTGATATTACAAAATCAACCTTGTTTCGAAAAATTAGAAAGTTTTACTACACTGAAACTGGAAAAACTTGTGATATTGCATGTATCTTGTATGTCATCAAACTGATCATAACTAGGTTTTTTTGAAATTTGTCATTGATTTATCCAGGGGTAGCTAATTTGTAGCTACGTAGGTACATACCATTCACTTCGATGATTTATACTGTATTTTAGTTCGTTTTATATCGCTTGTACTGTGTTATTATAACAAATCAGTCTACATATTCAATGTATCACTAAAGAAAAACAAAATGTTGTTACTGAGGCATTTCAGTTATGTACAAAAAATACTGTCTAACTTTTAGTATTCATATTTAAAAGCCCCTAAAAATAATAAATAAGTAACAAATAACAAATTAAATCTCTCCAAGGAATATAGCATCACTTTTACGGTAATTAAATGCATTTGCACAATAATATATCTAAAGATGTATCTGTTTCCAATAGGTGATTCAACAGGCTTAAATCTGTGGTCAGAACAACTGAACATCCCGACTTCATTTCTGTCTATTGATTAGAGCACGTACAGCAGTACACATTTCGTGTTTAAAATTAATTGGAACTTTTTTAACCAATCACACTAAAACCCTTTCGCTGGCTTCCGTGCCACGCGAGGTTAACGTCGATGTTTTATGCACGGCAGGCAGGTACATCCCTTACACACGCCGCTCCACTTAACTAAACTTTAAACCGATAATCCAATCGAGTACCCTGCTATATTATATTTCGGTTCGCCTTTGCGGTGATGTATTACTTTTCTGTGCCTCTACATGTAAACATACTGTTTGTCGGATAATATTGCCTTTTGTCAACAGGTGCGGTGGCATTTGCGTGATTGCCATTAGTTAATTCATTATTTCCGATTGTGAATTTTAATGCAAAATGACAGTTAGCTTGGAGGGCGTAGTTTTCAAAAATTTATACGCGATTAGTTTCTTGGTGTATTTTTAAAAACACCACCATAAGCTTCAGTGAGTTTTAATATATTTTTTTGTCTACATTACTGAGTCGTTATTATCTACCTTCAAAGATTAAAAGTATGTTTATTAGGGGTTTTATTCTTTCTATTTTTATTTGGGACTATGTTACTCGAAATTGGGGAATACAAATTGTATAAATGATGTAGGTTAGGGTATGTACAAGGGACATTGTTCTGAAAAGTTTTATTTAAACCTGGTCACTAATCAGATCTCAAGCCAATTCGAGCAACGCAGCGCGTGGTTTGATTTTTCAGTGGCGGTCTCTCATAATCAAGTGGTCGTCAAAAAAGGGCTAAAATATATATTTTTTAACCAGCGTTGATTAATTCCCAGTTTTGCACTGAGCAAATACAATATTCAACTTCCGACTATAGCCATAGATATTATCAATCTCTTCGGTAACTCGTCAGAGAGATTTGTGCCATTTAAAATAACATCCACGAAATTTTTTACTGTCTAGTCTATTCTAGAACTGATTTATTAATACGCCTACAAAGGCTTTTATAAATCGGAATCGTAAATGTACATATAGTGTGCATATAAAATTATTTCTTTTACATTAGTAATAATCATAAAATAGATAAAAATAAATTAAATTAAAATATTTATTTATTATTTCGTAATAAATAAATATTTGGAGTCGGTGAATTATTTTCCCATTTGATCTCTGGTGGGTTGAGGTGTTGTTCTTGTATTGTTTTGTATTTATTATACTTAAATAGTACAATTATATAACACGGATTAACTAGATGATCATTTGTGGAAAGGGGTGTAGAAAAGTAAGTGTGTGTGTGGGGAAGATTTAACCCGGACATAAAAGTCAGAAGTAGAAAATATTATAAGATTAATATTATACTTATTTTTTATCTAATTTAAAATTAACTTATTTACAAAATAAGTACACAGAAATACAAGTGATGATTGACAACTGAAATGAAATGAGAATACATTCAGAAAAAATGACACAAAAAACAATAGGAATGCACTTGTAGGTAAATTATATTGTAATAATAGACTAGGTTTCTAGTATGACTTTATTTATTTTATAGAGCAACAATATTAGACGTTTCATAAGTAATGATTAATTACAGAAGTTTATTAATTTCTTCCGGGTATGTCAGTAATCCTAATTTAAAAATATCCACAGAATTTATTTTTATTACAAAGGTTATGAGTATCTGTATGAACGATTTCAGGCAAAGATGGTTCGAAATAGTTCTACACGAAATGGAACGATACTTCTTCTATTTCAAAGGTACTCTGAACATCATTTCTAGCAAGTCTGAAGTACAATTATTCTTCTGTCGCATAATTTTTTCACAAGAAAATAATAATAAATCATAGTTAATCTTCTGTTCTGAGGGTAAACCTAATGTAAAGTTAATGCATTTCAGAAATTTATGTTGCACTTTTTTTTAAATTTTATCTAAGATAGCTTTATAATGTGGAATCCAATATTTCCAATGAAATAAATAAATTACCCAATATTACAATTAAATTCTAAGTGACCTCTAACTACTGTTGTAAAGAAGTTGTTTAATAAGAGTAATAATTTGAATTCACGAGTTCACATTAGGCATAAACTAAGGTTTCTATAAAAAAAATATATATTTTCATAATTTGCTCTCTGCTTAAATTGGATAAAAATAATAAGCTTTACTTTAATATCCTCTAAATATTTAATTAATTGACTTTGTCATTAGATGTACGTAGAGATAACACGTTTTAGCAAAACCCTGCCCTACATAACCACTAACAATGTGCCTCACGACATGTACCTATAAATACGAGCACACCTTTGCACAAAGCCCCACTGCGAAACACACGTTCAAACTCGAAACTACCCGCAAGGAGGGCGAATTCTATTAGACGTTTTACATTAGAGAAAGTCGTAGCGCCGGGAAAGTAAAACAGTCGTAATGGGAAATTTTTCGGACGAGTAACTTTGTAATTTGCGAGGAACAACCAACTCTTCCGCCTTCATATAGTTTCGTGTCAGGGATATGAATGTGAAATGTGATAACTGGAACGTGCCTTGGTTTGGGGGTCGCGTCAGACCGAAATTTTGACAAGTTGAGCTGTCAGAATGGGGTTAACACTGGATGTAAAATTAATTTGACAAAATATTATGCCTTCTTTTGTTGTTTAGCATACAATAGGAAGCCTACTGAATCTTTCGGTGTGATTAAAATTTAAAATAATAAAATATTTATGCAATATTTTTTTTTATAATTAGTAAAGAGTAAAAAAGTATTTGTTCGTTCAATGCTTTACTCAAAATAAACCTCTAATTTCAGGAAAATTAAGAAAATCGGTAAGTTTTTATGATGCGAAACCAATGCACAAAGGGTGTTGTTTTTATATATCCGATAATGCGATGAAAAATAAAACCCTTTTTACACAAAATGTATAGAAATAATAACACAGATAATGCTGAAGAAATACAAAAAAAAAACAACAGATTTTTTCTGATGAATTATATGCTTTCTCGGTTTTTACCTGTTTTCGTAAGATAGGTAAGACTTCTAGAAATTTTAATACCAGAGTAAGGTGTTTAAATAATAATTATTATTCTGATTTTGCCAAACAATCATTGGAAAGGAATCATTATTTTGATAAAATTAAAGGATTACAATTTTTACATACAGAACACAATGGATTTAAAATTAGATAACTGAGCAATTAGAAAAAGTGTTAACAAAGTGAATTTGCGAATATTGAATAAGTTAATAAGTTTCTTATTAAGGATTTTTTTAAATAAATACTTCTTTACTTACGCTTGACTTGTGGGGTAAACTGGCGAATGTGTTACGGAAATTACAGCGTTACGAAAAGTGAAATGCGTTGCGAGGGATATATCACTCCAACTACCACTTAACTCAATGCAAGAGGTTTTCGTATTATTTAGGCGGTTAAATTTTATCAGTTGATCAATGTTAGAAACACTATTTCACTCAGTGATGCGTGCAAAAGCGAAGAAAAAAATCGGCATATATTAAATATTATATATAATTTTACAAGGTGTTGAAATCAACAAACATAGTCAACAAATAAGAAGTTGGGGAAATCATATAACACAAATACAACTAACTACCTGCAGTCCACCTCTACTATGCAGAACGGAAGTTTTTTGAAGAATCATCCTGGCGAGCGACCAATATTCGGTTGAAAATTGTATAGTGTGCCTAAAATCATTAAATTTAGATGTTAATTTTCAAGTTCTGTGAAAGTGCGATCGAGCTCTGTTAATATTTCAGCTGTGTGAAACAAATGGCCAATAATGAATTAATAACAACTCTTTAATATAACCTTTACAGAACTTGGAAATTGCTTTGAAATTTGATGGTTTATTCAATTTCTCTAAAATACCCGTCCTTAGGAAGGGTTGTTAAAGTGATATATATCAATATTGTTGTTAACATTCAAGTTCTGTGAAAGTCCTATTAAAGTTCTGGTGTGATCCAAGAATTTTGAAAAACAGGCCCATGGTGAAATAAAAAAACAGAACTCTGCTTTGAGAAATTTGATGAATGGTTCAAATTCTTAAACAAAATGTCCTTAGTTGTGTTCAATAACCTGTTATCAACAGCAATTTATTAATCAATTTATTAATGTCCTATTTCGCCATTTCTCTGTGGATCACTTTTGTCAATTTCTTAAAATGTTTAGAAATTATTTTTAGGTTTGCTTCATCATCAGCCAATGCATCAAATAGTTCATTACTAAAAATGGTGAAATAACAACAGAACTCTGAAATTTGATGAATGGTTCAAATTCTTAAATAAAATGTCCTTGGTTGTGTTCAATAACCTGTTATCAATAGCAATTTATTAATGTCCTATTTCGCCATTTCTTTGTGGATCACTTTTGTCAATTTATTAAAATGTTTAGAAATTATTTTTAGGTTTGCTTCATCATCAGCCAATGCATCAAATAGTTCATTACTAAAAATGTTGTAATAGATACATAATGTTATTAAATCTGCAAACGGAAAGATTCCACAACATTTTATTCTTATGAATACCAATATTCTTGCAGTAAGAATTAATTGTTCATTTTTGCTCGGGGATTATATAAAATTTTTGGTATGTGCTTCGTGTCATAAAGCAGTTTCAATGGAATTTCATAATAAAATATTCCTGAAGTGCACTATTCCCAAAGAATATTAGTTTTGAATGCTTTGTTGTCTATTGTCACGGATTTGAAAAGGAAAAACACCCCATGCGTGCTTTTATTAAATTACGTTTTCTTTTTATTCACAGAGGTGAGTTATGCTGAACATCCTGCCATACGTCTATTGATCAATCGGTACAAAGGAAAACGTATGTATGCCTAGAGTTTAAAAAATATATTGAGTGCACTAAATTTTGTTTACCGATGCAGTTTTCAAATGAAAACACACAGTCATAGTTTGTTTTTGGCACAAAACAATCACTTTGTGTATTCAGTAACAATAATCACAAACACTTTGTATGTTTATGTGGTTGGATATGTTATTAGGTAAGTGAAATAATCTCTTTGTTTTTAACCACAAATTTATTTACTAACCGGTTTCGCTTGGCTCAAGATAATTTTAATATTACCTTGTTATCCAAGAGAACCCACTTTATAATAAATTTGTGGTTAAAAAGCTAGAGTGTGTTTTATTTATTATACCAAGTAGTCTTTTAAACTATGGATAGCAGAGAATCTTCGTGGAGGAACATTATCAGAAATTTAATATTGGTATTCATTGGTATTTATTTATTGGTATATATTGGTATTCAAAGTAGTAATAGA
Source organism: Limnephilus auricula (assembly GCA_951813805.1). NCBI lineage: Eukaryota > Metazoa > Arthropoda > Insecta > Trichoptera > Limnephilidae > Limnephilus > Limnephilus auricula. The sequence continues at coordinate 21,342,458 of OX638394.1, forward strand.
ACATTATTACTACTTTGAATAACATACTTTATATTAGTTAGGTATGCTTGAAAGTCAATTTATTTTTTTAGACAAAAATAACTGCTCCAGTGAAGTATACATATTATGAACAACAGAGTAAAATACACAGAACTTGTCCGGGTATTGGATACTAGGGAAGACTTGGACACAGAAAGTATTGGACACTTGGACTAACACGGATGTAGTCTTTTGAAATTTAAAAGAAAAGTTTTTTTTTAATGTTTTAATCACCTTCGTGAAATCACGAGCTTTAACGTGATTTTTTTTTGCTTTTGTTTTGAAATTGCTTTTTTTTTCTTCTTCTACGAATTGAGGAATTGTTTCATGAATATGGGATTTAAGGATGTTTATAGTTTTAGAATTGTGCCATTTTTTTTTGGTCAAATCGAATGTTAACACGCTGGTATATCTCTTTTCAGTGAGTTCTTATTTGTTTTAATGTTCGCTGAATTCTTAATTAGTTTAATGGAATTATTTAAAACTAGCTTCTGCCCGCCACTTCGTCTGCGTAGGATTAGTACTTCGAGTAATCTATTTTCTTTTCCTAGGTCCCATCTACGTTTATATCAAAATTCTTAACCTATTTATTTAAAATATGTATAATACAAAAATTAAAATTAATTAAAACTTGATTCGATTATTATTCTTATTATTATTATTAGGATTAGGCGAGTATTTCAAATAAATTCACTTATTTAAATATTTTCTAAAATAGAATTTTGATTTCACAGTCATTGTTTCGCAAAATGTCATTCTCAAATTTTGACATTTTTTATTATACAATAATAATAATTATTTTCAATATATTGAAAATAAATAGCTAGCTTTTTAAAATTATATCCTATATGTTATTCTGATGTATGAGCTATTATTGTAAAGTTTCATTAAAATCCATTCAGTAAATTTGACGTGAAAGAGCATCAAACATACATACATCCATACAATCTTTCGCGTTTATAATATTAGTAAGATATTGTGGCAGATCTCAATCCTATAAATCGAATTTCTGGTCATGATTGATATATTGATATCACATAAAATATTTGAATTTCTATAAAAATATCGAGTCATTTTTTATATGTTTGATTAATTTAGTTTAGTGGACTCTATACTCTTAATTGAGATAATTTTTTTTCATATTATTGACAATAGGTAATGCATTAAATACATGATTACTTACTGCAATAAAAAAGTCAACAATTATAATCAACGTCTTAATTACGCTATTAAAGTCATGATATATAATAATACGAAATTTTTGGTTAACTCCACTTAAAGCCCCTTTAATACCTTCGTACTAATGAACCCCACCTATTAAGTAGTGTACTTAAAACGTACACACATGAATGTTAAAGATTTATAAAGGAAATTACCTGTACATCAAATATATTGTTGTTTTCAAAGCTGGGAAAAAACATGGCAAAAGCTTTATCATAAAAATGAAATACACTTTCATTTGCCGTAGACTGATTGCGCTATTTTCTCTACGGGGAATGAAAAAAAAACCATCAACGTCGATTGTTTTCAAAATGACCACACATAAATTCCCGCTTGATTTAGGTACCTACAAAATATTTCATGCGTTCGTGCGAAGTTCTGTTCATTCTGATTGTTCATAATATTTGGATTGTGGTTGGTATTGATGAAGGTTGATTTCAAAGCGCTTGTGTTGTTATTTAACGGTTTGAAGTTTGAAAGGTGAAGGGAATAACAAAACATATTCATGACCTAGATAGGACTATGTGGTGTAGATGGTATACCATCGAAATAGAGGTATTGAGGTTCCTACTTTCATTTCGGTTTCACAATATTATTTATGAAAAACATAGTGTTTGGTGGAGGCGTATTATAATAACACGATAAAAACTACATAACGTAAAAGGCGTATGAATTAAAATAAATATAAAAAAAATTGTGTGATCTTAGTAGGTACTGAAAAACAAACAAAAATCTCTGTTTACGAATAATTTTATTTGACGACTGACGATTGACGGTGGTTCGTGGTCGAGGGGTAAGGCTCTCGACTTCCAATCCGAAGGTCGCAGATATTAACTGTTATTTTTATTTTTAACTTTTTAACTTAATGAGTTAAACTTCAAATAATAATATTTTAATTGAAGATAATATTACCGAAACTCAATCGAAAATCTGAATCAGAAAAACCAGAAAAAAGATACGGATACATCGGATACGTACGTGTCCCAGATGTATCCGTATCTTTTTCTGATTTTTCTGTTTCAGATTTTCGATGAGTTTCGCTAATATTATCATCATTAATTAAAATTTTATTTGATAAATTTGTGTTATTTCACAATTAATTAAATAAAAATAAGAAATGGTATGTTTGCGTCACGATCCAGAGTGGAAGATACTCTCAGTATGCCCCTGGTGTAAGACCACCATTGAGAATTGAAACGTTGCTTGAAATGTCTTTAGCTGTATTTGGCGACCAGATCTGAATATTCTGGACCAGGTGTTCAGATAATATATGTATATATATATGTCTATCGTCTAGTTGATTAGTCAGAAATCTCCGAAAAATCAGTTATCTCCGAGTATGCAGTTATAACGCTTTTTACAAGTTATGCTTTGAAATATTATGAAAAATTAGTTGTAACCCGCTATATGAATACGAATAAATAGTTTTGTCAATTAAAAAATCCAAATCTTTCAAGAAAGGCTAACAAATACAATATTGGATTGAATCACCGATGCAATATTGTATTTGTTAGCCTTTATTGAAATATTTTAGTTTTTTTTAATGATAAAACTATTTACACGTACTCATATTGCTTGTGTACGTGCGCAAACATTATTTTTTCTTAATATTTCAAAGCTTAACTAGTAAAAAACGTTTATACGTAAAATAATTATACATGCTCATCTATGAAAGAGTAGAATGTGACTTCTTTTGACATCACATCAAAAGATTATAATGAAAGAGAAGCATGTTATATAATATTCAGTAGGGGTAGGGGGTATATACAATATAATAATAGGGTAGGGGGTATATACAATATACCCCCTACCCGTACTGAATTATATATTACTACTAGTCTACTTTGTTACGACAACAGTTTTTTGCAAGATACATTTAGAATATTGACTTGAGGTTAAGTTGTTTTTGTTGCATGTTACATGTTTATATAAATGGGTCTTTCTTTAATAATAAATATGGAATGTCTTTGTTATGAGCGTGGTTTTGCAAGTCACAGTGGAAATTTAATTTATCTAAAAGGTAATGGTTATTAAAAGCATTATAGAAGATTTATGGGGTATTTCAACATCCTCTTGATAATTCATAGGATAACAAGTCGAGTTCACTATTAGATACTTGACCTTATCAATAGTGTATGTATGTATATCGAATAAGTTGCCCGAGCTTTCTACCATTTTTTTCCAAAAAGATGACATAGGCCCTGAGGGGAAAATTTCTCTCAGGGCCTATGTCATCTTTGAAGATGCTGCGTGGAGGGTTTTTTAAGGGAAAGGAAGAAGAGGAAGACCTGGGAAGGAAAACGGTTTGAGGGGTGGGTAGGAATCTGGGGTTAAATATGTCCAGGAGTGATGAACGTGTGAAGCCATCCCTTTCACTGCGGTGCAAGGCGATGGGTCGAGAGAGTCCGGCTGGAGAGATACAAAGGTCTCCCTCAAGCAACCCCTGCCGATCCGGCCTGCCACGCAGATGATCCGCCCCCAAGTTCCGGACAAACCTAACCCCATGAACCCGGACACCCCTGCTAAATCATCAAACGTAGCGAACCACTTGGGGTGACATTGAGTATATGAATTCATTCAGTTAACATAAAATAATTCGTAATCAACTATATGATAAATGGCACCAATTAAATTATTTTGGTATAAAAATACTTATTGCAAGTTTTTAAATAAAAGGATAAATTATTTATTTGCACCCGTACCCGTGTTGTGTGCTCCTTCGCAGATATACAGTTGCAAGTGATTAGTCATCCCCTTTTCCTTCCATACATTCTTTCCAACGCCTCCTTGGTCGAAGGCAAGGCTCACGACTAGCATTCAAAATTACGCAGGTTCAAATCCCGGCCCACAATTAACTCAAATTAATCAAATTTTATTTGATTAAATAATTATTAATTTAAAATAATATTTGCAGCTCGTTTCAGAGTGGAAATGGCTTTAACCGTGCGCTTGGTTGACCGGATCAGAATAACCAGGTACTTCCCCGCCTTCCTCTATCCCACCTTATTCCTCTCCCGACTACCTTCAACCTCACAACATGGGGGATGCCATAGTCTCACGGGCGCCAGATGGGAGCAGTTGGGACTCATGTGAGGTATTCAAATTTAAAAAAATCTGCAACTTCTAGCAAACACCATTTTGTTTCGTTTCTTTTAAAGTATTGTACAGTCCATTACAATTGAATCTCAAACTGTAATTCTTATCTATTCATGTTAACCTGCATGAATCAGACGGTTCACTAATCGTTCATTTCTGTATTTAATTCGGCCTATTTTACTCGGAATGACACGTCTGAACATGAAATGAAACGAAAGTGCCGAATACTGCCGAATGAAATCTTCAAGTCAACCGATCCAACAATGTTGGATATTTTCATTCGGCATCCTTCACTCGCGCGCGGAAGAGAGCAAAGTGAAACGTCTGAACACGGAGTGAAATCTCAATCAGTTTGTCTTGCGTCCTAAACTGGTTTGTTTTGCTTTTAGGAACACGTCTCATAGAAATTGTTGGGTCTCCCTTATTATCCATGTGTTATATATATTTTTTTAATATATGTAAGATTATTAATTTGTAGGTAAATGTTCGTAAAAAAAAAGCTTGTGTTATTATGTCATAAAAAAATAAAAGATTTATAAGACGAAACAATACTGTTTTTTTAAAAATTTAATTGTGTCAACAAAATTGTGTAAAATTGATGCATCTGACATGTTTTTCCTTCAAATTCAAGGCCGGACCGCGCTGGAAATCAAACGAATTCCAGCGGGCCTGACCTCGCTCGGCGACGATGTGGTGGGAATGGATGAGTGAACGCTTATTTCTATAGCGCCGTCTGAACGTGGAATGAAACTGTCTGATTTCACCATTAGGAATCAGCTTAAACGTGCAGTAGGAAAGCATGATAGCAAGAGCGATCCGTTCCATATATTTCTTCTGGCGCCTTTACACGGGTCAGTGCAGCGTTAGAGCAATGTTGCGCATGAACTACCGGGCTTATGTGCGGAAAATTAGACATATTTAGTTGTCGTTTTAAATCATTGACGAAATAATCTATTTCTTTTACGGTTGTAGAGGTTAAAGGTTTCGTTTTAATGTACTTAACCTGGTAGCTGAATTAGTTAAGGTGTTTAATTATTTTTGTGGTGTAAATGAATGCCGATAATTGTTATCGAAACTTTTTCGTCCTAACTATAGCTCTACAGATTACTTCCCCTATTCAAATTATTGTTTTATGGCCTATAATAATCAGGCCGGCTTAATTCCTTAGAAAGCAAAAGCTGTTGGAAAGTTTTGCGTAGGTAATGACGTAAGTTAAACGAGTTAAGGAATTGACTCGCCTGCCAACTTTTATTATCAAATTATAACACGCCAGGCAAATTTCAAAATTTCAACCTTAAAATTCATGGAAGTTCGCGAGTTTTAAGGGGCTTTTTAATAAATAACTTTTACATGCAGAAATTAAATGTTAAGGATTGATTCGTTTTTTATTTGTTATAAATTGTAAAACTCATTTCAAATTTTATATTTATCTTTTATGTATTCACTATTATTCAATATATTATGGTTATTATGCAGTAGAACTTCTTAAAAATAGAAACCAGTTTTTTAATAAATCGTGTAATAATATAATTGAATTTATCTATTAATTTACATATTTAATTGCTTTTCCAAGCAACTTTGCTCGTGTGATAATAAGTACTGCTTAAATTACTGTACAAACAATTTTCCCACGGGAATGAAATGTTTTTCTGGAGTAAAAAGTCCCTATCTCACTTTGTTTTCTCCAACTATCCCTATGCAAATCACGTTGATTTGTCGCTCCGTTGCGACATCAAAGAAGAGCTAACATACAAACGCAATTTCGAATTTATACTATTGAGTTAAAAGGAAAAACTTAAACAAAAAAAAAGTTCATTATTTTTAATCGAATCAATTCTAATGATGACTTGTGCTGCAAAGTAATTTTACTTTGAACCCGTGTCGGTTGTATTGAAATCGTATCCCGTGGTGTACTAAAAATGCAATTGAAACATTGCGAAAATGAAATGAAGGTTGGTGTTTATTTGCGAGTATTGTTATAATGAGAAATAGTTCCAAAGCAACCCACAAAATCAAAAATTGTAACTTGTCGATGGTTCCATAAAAACTTCTCGGCTTGGAGCAAAAAGCAAGCCGCAGAATAATAAAGCGTTTATATTTCATAATGTATACTGAAAATATGCAAAATGAGCGTAATAATTTCATTCAAATTCAATGTAGTAAGAATTGAGATGGTTTATTTGATTTGTATTCCTTTGACGATCTCCGTGGCGTAGCATTAAGCTTCTTGCCTCTGGTATAAAATCGACGTAGGTACATTTGGGTATACGATGTACGTAGACACGTAAGTCAACATAGTTGTAAAAAAAAATCTAAGTTGAAAAATACCATCTGCATCCCACTTCCTGACATCATTCTTTAATTGAGGAATTCCAGGATCCCAATTGCTCCGAGCAATTGGGAAAGGCTTATTGTGTAAAACGTTACTTTTCTGTTGAATAATTTTTTTTTTTAAATTTCGATCCACTATTATGGTAGCCACCTAACGTAGAATTTTATACAAATATCCATAATGACAAGAAAGGTTATAAATATCTTCGGCTATTATGTAATTAATTTATTGGAAAATATGTTTTTTGCAGTAATCTAATTAAATTACCTAGATTAAGCTTTGCCTTTATTGAATTTTTTTGAGGAAAATGTTTGGGTTTTATTAAGAGTGCGGTGATTGAATATATTGAATTTATTTCGTTCCTCCTTCCAGGGTATGCGTAAATACTCTTGTAAGATTATTATTTAGTATATAATTTAACAAAATTGATAATTATCTCCACAGATGACAGTGACATTCTGTGATGAGACATTTTAGGTACACGATGTCAACGAGAAATAATAACATTGATGTAATTAGATTTTATCTTATCGTTATGATTGCCATGGAATCTCTTAAATATAACTCTAAATGCAATAAATATGATGTTTAAAAATTTTGTTATTTCCAAAGCTTGAAAAATTTTTCACACGAAAAACGCTAGGTCGGGTGAAAAAGGTCGTGTTGTTTCTGGTTTCAAAACATACTTCATTGTTTTTGGTGAAAATGTTATCGAACAAAGAAAGCGAGAGATGTTTTTAAACATAATATTTGACTCCATTTGCTCCGAAAAAATATTGTCAATTTCGTAACTTTTACAAAATGTTTGTGATATTTCTCAATTTCCTTCTAAGAATATTTTTGTTGTTTAAATTAAAAATTAACTGTTTCCTTTTTTTCAATCTCTGCAATTGAATATTATACATAAACCCACGTAAAATTTAAAGTAGAAAATCGTATACATTTCTTGACTTTGACAAATATTTTAAACAAGAAACACGAAGTTAGGTGATAACATGAAGTATTGAGTAAAGAAATTTTTCCATAACCATGTTTGGATTTAGATTTACTTTAGGTACATAAACTTGTTATATAGTAACAACTCGACTCAATACTCTGTTCTACTGCAGTACATAAGCGCAATTATACCAAGAAAAACCAATACTTAGGTGATATTGACAAATTTATTGTTAACTTAGTGAATTTTGTTTATCATATCAAAAGCCTATTCCAACCCCATTCTTAAACCTTCGGTTATTTCTTTGTAAACCTATCTGATCACTGTATTTTATATTTATTTGTTTCTTTAATTTTTTACCTTCGAATTTAGTGTTTATTTTAATTTTATTTTAATTTTATATTTCTTATGTTCAAAAATATTTTTCATGTTAGTTAAACTACCTATATTTATGGAATGTAAAAAAAATAAAATGAAGTGACTTTTTTCGCATTTCCCTTTTTTTAAATGAATAATCAAGTAGAGTATAACCATACGAAGTACCAAGAAACCATCTACCAGAAACGGAATAAAATTGAAACACCTCGCTAGAATTTCAGGAAGAAAAAATATGTTTCTTTAAGAACATTTTACGACCTTTTTTACCCTGTCGATACATTTTCCCGAAGCCTTATAAAAATGAGATAATTTAATTTACTTCGGAAAATTTACTTGAAAACTTTATTAAATTATTTTGCGATGGATTGCGATGCTTCCAGGAGAAACTCTTGTTTTTTAAATGATTTTGTTAAACTTGTACTGGTGCAAATATAAAATTGAATATGTAAAGGAAAAATTGATGTCGCTTTTTGCTTCCATTGTGAAAATACTTGCTTAACATATTATATATGATTTTTTTTTACATTAACTCCGCACAGGACGCCTCGAGGAAAATAATTTCCCACAAGGCCTGTGTCATCTTTGAAGATGCTGTGTGGAGAAGAGGAAGGTCAGCTGAGCTGTTGAACTCAAGAACGAGTCGTAGAAGCGACCCGTTCTCACGGGACAAATGTTAACCGTGTATATATGTTGGACGCGCGTACATATGTTTTCCAACTATGCACTGGTGCCGAGGAGATCGATGACGCTAGTAAGGGGCATTTTCCATTGAAATACCAGTGGAGCAAGGATAAAATTCCTACCCGACGCCTGTGCTCTAAAGATTGCAATCCGTTTGTTAAAACTGGAGAATCTATCAAACGTATGCCCCCTTTCTGCACAAGTCAAGGGTTTTTTTCAGGGAGTTTGGGGTCCTGATCAGAGTTGCCTGCTAAATTCAACCGTGGGGCGCTTTTGCGATTTGTACAGGGATAACAGTTGTGTATTATTAAAGTATCTGCGGGCCCTGTACAGTACGCCCAGTTTCTGAGAGGCTAACTTAACTCTGGCTTCGATGGAGCCCCCTTACCTGAGCTGCTCTCATAGAGTTACACCGAGTATATCAATGGAGGGCTTGTTCGGAAGAATGCTACCGTTGAAGGAGTCTAGATTGTCATTTCGATCCTTTTTAGACGTGATCAGACATGATTGGGTCTTTGAAACATTACATTCGACGATTACACACGAATAATACTTGTTTTCCAATTTTTTTAACTGAAAGCCAATAATTTATAGAATTTCACTAAAAATACCGATTCAGTTTTTTTAGAATGGTTATCATGGCGAGGAATTCATTTAAAAATGCAAAACAATACACTTCTTCGAGAAATAAATATTTTGAATATAAAATGATGCCACAAAGTAAAATTACGATTATTGAAAAAGTGTAAATATTATTTAATTCCTTTGATCCCAAATTGTGTCTTTATATATTGACATCTACACCTGTTAGGAAAAGAATGTTTAGGAAAGGAAAAGGAAACCTACAATATAATTTATCTTTCTCTGGTCGTGCGTTTAAATTTGTAAATGAACGTGCCTTTTTGTCAGCTGAACGTTTTTCCATTAGACTTGGGACAAGGAAATGGGTAACAAGATCGAAAAACTTCATTCCATAATAAACATCTGTAACTTTTTCCATAAGTGGTAATAAGAGTTAGTGGAGAGAATACCGTAACCAGCAGGTGTTCTGTTTATTGCGCTATAAAATGTAATCATCCTGTACTTTCAGATGATTGCATTTTGAATCTCTCGTAAAACGTCTTTATTATATTGCGAAAAAATTCTGCGAAATTTTACAATAGGCCTTGGGAAAGAATTTCATAAAAGCGGAGCGTATTAAAAGCTGAAATACGTTGGATTAAGAAAGCTAATAGTGATAAACCGACATAACAAATGTGCTGTATGGTAGTTTATGAATAGCCGAAACACGAATGTTTAATGAGAAAAAGAAATTGGCTTTTTTGTGTTTCTCATGGACATGATTAATAGATATCACTTACACAAATACAAATAATTCACATCCGTATTATACCCGTTTCCATTTATTGATTCAAAAGTATTACCAAAGAATTGATCAAATATTAAGGTAACTTAATATTGATGAACTAATTTACTGATAAATCATCCATTATATTTTTACAGAACAAAAATCTTACTGATCTACAAATTTCTCTGTCGAGGCGACAAAAAAGAGTAATAATTATTAGCCTGAAACACTCATCCACATTGAAAAAATCTCCCGATAAAAGATACATGCCGCTGACGGGACTCGAACCCGCGTCCTTCTGATGTGAATGAAAAAATTTAATAAGCAGCAACTGTTGAACGAAACACTAGTATATATTAAATCATTTGGTGGGTAAGAGATAATCCGACGTAGCTCAGTGGATAGAGTGTTTAAGGCTAATAATTATTGCTTATAATAATTGTTTATAATACCTTTATTTTTGCATTCACAAAATTCACAATAGTGACGCCCCCAACATTACAGATAAGTTTGAAGGCCCGCACACTAAACATGATAATCCTCTCAATGATTTCTAGGGATTTTTAAATGTTTAAATTAAAACTGTCATTATTGAAAACTCTAAATTTGTTAATTTATCCAATTTGATCAATAAATTATCAAAGGTTTTTTAATTACAGGCAAATTGTTGTTTAATTCAGGGCTGGTAGTTTTGCTCCAGTTCAAACCAACCACAATCAATATCGGGCCATAATAACATTTCTTTCTTGTAAAAGCTCTAAATTCAGAATGCTTGGTGTAAATTACCGTTTAAAGGTCTGCGTGTTTGAAAATATTAATATTTAGATATTGGAGTATTCAGTAACTTGCATGAGTAATATGAGTATACGTGTGGCGAATTCAATGAAAAATTTCAGTCTGGCCAGTGAACAAAAGTTATAAAAAACGTTTTATGTGTCGATTCATCTTTTCCTCAGACAGAATTGGTATATATTATTCATGGATACTCAAACAAAGTGTATGAAAGGCTCGTTGTGCTGTGTAACGTTGGGAACATGAAAGGGAAGACTCCTTTCTGTCAGGGACGTAGGACGTAAGAGGTGGCATGTAAATATACGTCGCAGATGAGAGGTGTCTTTGTAGATTCTTTCCTGACGAGAAAGTTAACTTCGTGCACATAAACAGATTCCCTGACGTTTTTACATTTTTCAAAATGTACAATATTACTTGTTGATTGCTAAGAAAACAGTTTCAAACTAGCAGTTAACAACACGCTCCCCCGGGAAAACTGTAATATGAAAACTTCACTAGTTCTATTTGAATATTGGAGATGGCAGCACTTTCGTTTGTATCTCTTAAGTTGAGCGAGTGTGTACGACAGACGTTAGCGTATTAATAATATAGTTTTTTTACCAACTATTTCAATATTATGATTCATTTATAGTCTTATCCCCTTAATTATAATTGCGGTATCCGCCGACTCATCTTTGGTATTGTAAAGTTGGCCAAACCTGCTTTAAAACCGTTTTAACCATACACACGCAGTGATAATAAGTCAAGTTTTTCACTGTTACGACTTAATACGACGCATATTAGTAAGTAAGGGGGTTAAAATATAAGAGACTAGAGTTGCATCAAAGGAAAGCTCCATAGAATTTATTCTTATGGGATCTAAATTGGCACAGCTTGTTTCTGTTGAGTTTCTAAGTCAACAATTAATTTTCAGTCAGTCGATTTTTTAGAAGCTTTGGTTTAATGTGGAAAGTGTTGAAGTAACATATTTGTAGCATCCCTGTATTTGATGGCAGTAAAGTTTTTATTCTGGGTAATAACGTAAAAAGCAATCTTAATATTAAACAAGATTATAGATACGCAAATTTAACATGAATGACACTTAAAAAATAGATGAATATTATAAAAAATAACAAAGCTTTTTTGATTAGAGGGCATATTGTTGTTTGATTTAAGGGCTGGTATTTGTGTGACATTAGAACAGGGTACTCCAGTAAGGTGACATTCTTTTCAACTACTTAAAAATATATAGAAATATCTCCCATTGACTAAAAAAATCAGAATTCTATTTTACTAACTAAAAGTTAATTTTAATTAAATACGTTCACAAAAACTGTAAAAAACTCGCCATTACATTCAGACAAGAACAATATTGAAAATAAAATTTCTTTGTTTTCGTCCTGAAGTTTGTAATAAAAGTTTACGATTTTTGTTTTGTTTTAGTAATGAAAATTCGTTGCGTTTTTTGGTTTGAAAGGAAAACGTAATAATATCCCACTCAATCGGTTTTAATAGAAACAGTATTTACTTAGACTAGCAACACCAGAGTTGTAGATACTCTCAGCATCGCATTTTTGAAATACCACTATTCAGAATCACTTCAACTAAGCTTGAAATGGCTGTAGTCATATTAAATTACCTAATCTACATAGATCGGTAATTGGTACTTCCCAAACCTCGACTCCACTATCTCCTTGCCTTCCTCACTTCATTCAACCTCACAACTTACCCTGGAATGCTAAGTCCAACTGGTTCCGTCAGTCGCTTACGGGAGCAGTAGTTGGGAAACTTAAGAGAAATTCACAAAAAAACAACTATTTATTTATTTTATTAAATATGTAAATACGAGAACTTAAGAGGGTATTACCAGACAATACCGGAAATTTGTCATTTTTAAATAAAATTCTTTAAAATCAGAAATCGATTTTGAAAGAATGTTATTTTATCTGGTAAACGCACTTTTTAAATTTTGAAAAACTAAGCATATTTTTAATATAAGTTTTTAGTATATAGTTGGTGGTTGGAAGATTTGTTAAATTTTCGAACGAAATATTGTATTATGCAACACAAATTTCAAATCATATACAGCAAAATAAACACTTTTCAGAATTTATATTTTACTTCAAATAAAATCATTAAAAAAACCCGAGTATGTTTTTGTGACGAAAATACCTCAGTTTGTCTATTTATTTACGGTCGTAAAAACTAAAATATTTCAGATTTTTTTTACACACATATTTTGCTTAGACATCATTAAAAATTCCTAAATACTTATCACCAAAAAATACTTACAAGAAGTACACGATATTTCTAAATTAATCATCACGCGTTTGAGCATTTTTATTGCTTACTTGAATAGAGGTATATATATTAAAGCACATTGAATGAAAAAAAGTGGATATTGAGTTATTAGTTAAAAATTTTGGTAAGGAGAATAATCAATCTTTCTCATCGGAACCGCTCTGTACAGTTGCAAGGGCAGGATCGCAAGTTGAATTTTGAATTCTCTTAAGAGTATAGGTCTTAAGAGAAATTCACAAAAAAAACAATTTTTTATTTATTTAATTTAAATGAAACAAAATACTTTGTGTAAACCACTATAATCACATGTTATAATATCTACATGTTTCAAAACCGATGGTTTTTTCGTCAGGATAATAACATGAATATTAAACATATTTTTTGCAAAGATTGAAGAAAAAAATGATTTATTTTAATATATATGTAAATACGAGTACTTAGCTTCGACAGGCTTCATACAGACAGAGTTCACAGGTTAACAAGTAACTCGCGAAATAAACTCTCAGGGAATTGAAATAAAAACGTCGCATGAATCTGAGTATGTCAAAGACGGTCCACGCCGGTGCTGCCCTCACTAAAGAAATATTTTATAGCACTGAAAGCTAGCTTATAGCTTATGAAAGGGGTGGTACTTCCAGCTCCTTGGGGATGAAGCGTGTACTGGGATTTTTATTCTCGGAAAAATGCCTTACGTTCACGTTTATGTTATATTTTATTCATATTATGATCAATTTGGAAGAGTTAATGTGAAAATATATAACGTAAAATTATGTAGTTGATAGTAAATGTGAACCATTTCCTGACTGCGAATAATATTTTCAGAAACAAAGGAAATTTTCTCGACCTGCAACGCTTGTTAATGATTTAATTTTCCACCTGTAAATCGATTATTGAGTAGGTATAGCATGGGGAGGCGGTATAACAGCACAGAAATCATCAAAATAATCCTCAAGTTGCATCTACTTTTAAACTCTAACTGTTTCTCTTTTTATATATTGTAACTTGGACCACTGTTTGTTTTACTATGTACAAATTATAATTTACAATTAAAAAATGTCACAACACAGGTGAACTCCTAGCGTGGAGGACAATATACTATACCTTTAAAATATAAATATATTAAGAATAAATAATAAAATTTGAGAAGTTGACATTTGACAAATTACATTTAGCATTTGACCGGAAATCAGAAGGACACGGGTTCGAGACCCGTTGGCGTCATGTATCTTTTCTCGGAAGATTTTTTTAATGTGGATGAGTGTTTCAGGTTAATAACTATTGCTTATAATATCAATCAGTTTAATTTATACCCTGATGAAACCAGTCGGTATTAAATAAATCGTGGTTATAAACAAAATGGTTTTATTTCATTAAATGCGCCCAACCACAAACTGTTTGCTTTCTACTAAAATACAAAATAACACTTTCAATATAGTAGACATGTCGTGTGTACACTGTACAGTACATATACATTCATCATAGTTTATCGATTTACTCGGAAAACTCATTATGTAAAATAATATTTTAATACGTAAAAACAGTGTACAGCACATAAATAATAATTCATCGTTTACTTGGAAACGCCATGCAAGAAATCAGTGATCATACATTTCAATAAGCCGAATAAATTTATCTCTAAAATCCTTCAAATGCCCTAAAAGCAAAACCGTGTTTTAAATTCGCAGAAATATCTGTAAAATATGATTTAGTGATTTTCCTCCGGCGACTTGCATATGTATATATATATATATATTATGTATGCACATGTTTGCGAAGCGAAACGTAGTTAGAGGGAGCGGGCCGCGGACTTTCCGATGCCACCACCGAGCATTGTTAGCAATGGCGCCGGATGCACCATTCCACGTCACGGAAATAGCGAATTCACAGCTCGTTACGACTGTTTCAATGCTTGTCGAACAATTAATAGTAATGGGTATCATTTGCCACACAGTGCACATTAATGTGAATTATTCGACGATATTGCGAAATGTAATAACTTGATTAGAAACAGTTTCCTGGTTGAGTTCTATGTACGTTTTCCTTGTATTCAACAAAGGTGAAAAACTTAAATTTAATCCATAAAAAAATACTTTTTTTATGACCTCTATATTTACGCTTTATACAAGCGTCATCAGGGTACAAATTAAACTAATCATAACATACAATTTGTGTGTGAAACAAAAGTGAGACCAAATATAAAATAGAATAAAGGAATAGTGAGATACAATGGAATTAAAATATAGTATAATAACTGAGGGAAAGAGACATATAATGTGTATATGACGGGTTACCATATTATGTCGAAAGTTTAAAAGTGTCAACTGAAAAGGTGATTAAGGGATAATTGGATTTTTATCAGTTTATGAGAAATAAATAAATAAATACGAGTGGAAGATACTCTTAGTATCGCCCTGGTGTAAGACCACCATTCAGAATTGAAACGTTGCTTGAAATGGCTTTAGCCATGTTTAGTGACTAGATCTGAATAGCCAGGTACTTCCCCACCTTCCTCTTCCTCGTCTCCTTCCCTTCCCCACTTACCTTCAGCCTCATAACATACCCCAATTGGGGATGCCGTAGTCTCACTGGCTCCAGACGGGAGCAGTTGGGACTTTTGAGAGGTATTCACTGTAAAAAAAAAACCTAATATTGGGCAATTGGACACATTTAATCGATTATTAGAATGTGACTTTTGGTTTTAGCGGCTTTCTTTATTTGGAGTGTTTGTAAATTATTTGATCTTTCTTTAGTTTTTTTTTAAAAGAAAGATAAACATTCCCGGGTTACGAATAACCTGACAATATTTGAAAATCTCCTACTTCCACTACAGTCGGAATATGTTGCTTGTGTGGTGTTGGAGGACTTAGACAGCCGGGGAATCGAACACGCGACGCCCGGTGGGACCCAAACGTGATGCCCACTCAGCCACTGATCTGTTGCCATCATTTTTGTGAAGAATTATTAGCTTCGGCGCTTGACGATAATAAGATGATTGGCGATTTCCGAAAGCCATTATTATTTAAGCATCTAAGATGTTCTTTAACTCTAATAATGACATTGCGGACCACTTTATCGATGTAAAATGCTGAACAAGCACAAACAAAAGAAAGTTATTAATATTTCTATTTTTGAAACTAATAATTCGTGGTGGAATTCCATTATAATAGTATAATAAAACAAATTTAAAACTTTTTCCACTTTTAATTTAATGACCGTAACGTAATGGAATAACCAAAAAAATAATTAGATAGTTGGAATCTCAAGACCACTTAACAACAAATGTAATAAAATCCATAATTGAATAAAATCCCTGTAGACCACCCCTCCCTCCCCCCGCCCCCTCCCCCCCCCCTCCCTAATATGTTTTGTATAAAATCCCTAGGTTAAGAATATTTTTCACCAGTCTGAAGATGGCTTTGACAAGCTGAAACCGGTTACGGTCATTAAATTAAAAGTGGAAAAAGTTTTAAATTTGTTTTATTATACTAAAAGAAAGTTATTGTTTTACATCAAACCACAAAGGTACAAAAATAGAAAAACCATTCGTTTTTATGATAAGGTCATTTCCCCAGGAAAAATTAAATAACTAAATTAATAAAAAAAACTAAGTTACACTCATCAACCGGTTGGAACTAAAATATTTCTGTTTTAGAAATATTTTAGTTTCCTTGCTCTATTTTCATTTATAAATCGTTTAGTTCGGTTTTTTCTACTTCGACTCTGTTACCTGATTAAATATTTGATTTACTTCCTCATCCTCATAATTACGGTTTATCCATTTTGAAATGTAGTGTCGTACAAGTAGATAACAGAAACAGGAAAGGTGATGGTTGGAATGTATCTGACTATTTGGATTTGTTCACCTAATAGGTCATGCCATTTCAATCAATGATTTGTTAGTGTATATATAGTGGTTCATCACTAGGACAATTTCATCTTTCACCCGGAATAAAGTCTCAATACCATAGTACATATTATGTATGATAATAATAATTGGATAATTTGTAGATGGCTATTTTTGTGAGAAATTACCTCAAGGGCGCTGTACATTTTATTACGACTTCTTAGGCTCTACCTAGAACTATTATTTACAAATAGATACAGAAAATATACTTACCTGGCAGGTCACTTCAGATAAACAGACTTTATTTAAAAAGTTTATGCTTGGAGGAGATACGACTTTGCACGCGGAGGACACTATATTTAAAACATTGGACATTGCATAATTTTACATTTTCCACACCATCACTTTTAATATTAAATTTATAAGAAGACTACTGCCAAAATGGAGTTAAAAAAATTTAAGTTATTTCGAAAGACTTGAGAATTTAGGACTCATTAGGACTGGAATATTTGAATTACAAATTAGATGTACAAATAACTAACACATACGAATTTGTTAACATTTTTATGCAATTAGTTATTTACTATATCGCGGGCTGTTAAGGTGGTTTTGGTTTTTTGCTTTATGGATACGACTGTCCAAAAATGTGAGTTTTAAGTTTAGCTCTAAATTCCGCCTAAATTCTAAGGCAAATTCCGTTTAGCTCTAAATTTTATATTTTAAAATTCGAAAAATTTCCTTAAAAAATAAAATTAAATTGTACTTATATTTGATTTGATCAACCGGGTGTGCTCTGTTGACCTTACTGTCCCGATGTCGTTTAGTACAACCTTGGGCAATTAATTTGATTAATTATTTTTTTATTGACATCATGTTTAATAGAAGAACTTTTTTTATATACTGTAATCAAAGAAAGCATTTACTTTGCGGCTTATAATAATTATAATTTAAACACGTGTTTTGTTCAGGATATTCCTTCCTCAGAAGTTTTATTTAATTTTCCTAATAAAGGTCCCTTCCGAAAACCAAAGAACAATAATTAATAAAATAAAGTTGTTCTAATGTACTTGTTTTTATTTTTTATTTTTTTTAATTTAATGACAATACAAATTAAAATTAACATACAATATTAAAATAATTAAGAATACAAAGTGAAATATTTTATCCTCAGTCCTCCTCACTAGGTATTCCTGTTCCGAGGTGGACTGCAGGTTGTCGTATGGTGTTGATCATGATTTCCTCATCAATGTTGTTTGTTTTTGTTGGTTTTCACGAAATATAAATAATTAAAGCAAAAAGTGTTCATGTTTATTATTTTGCGTTGTTTTAAAAAGTGTTTATGTTCATCATCTGTATGTTTAGTTAGCCATAATTTGATGTCCTTTTTAAACTTTTGTATATCCATGGTATTTTTAATTTCAATCGGAAGGGCATCGGTATTTATTTGATAGTTTTATTATTATTCTAACTTAAACACAATAAAAATGTAACACAAAAGTTTTTTTTTTTCGATAACATATTAAATAACATTAATATTCAATTAATAAAAACAGATTATTTATTAATTACACTTTTAATGCCTTCTGAAAGCAAGATTTTTCAAACTGACAAAAGTCGATACAGCTGTCACGCGTAATAATAATTTACGTCAGAACCTGTTTATAAATAATCTGAATTTATAAAAAAAATAATACTATAGGAAATTTTAAAAGAAAAAATTAAAATAAAGTTGTATGTACATATAAAACTTGATATCAATGAATGACACTTATTAGTAAAACGAATTACTGGAGATAATTATATGGAAATAATATAAATAGATCGTCTATTGTATTTGGCGTCTCCAAAGTTTGATGATGTCTTCAGCAGGAGAAAAACCTGTCACGCATAATAATGATTACACAGCCGAACTTGTTTATAAATAAGCCGTTTTTTTTTTTAAACAATAATATTATTGAATATATATAAAAAAAATCTCTCCCTCTGGGTTTTTTTTTTAATATTATGATAGGGGTATCGCTTTAATTAAAAAAAATTAACACAAACCATTAAAAAATATACAACGAAAAACGGAAAGAAAATGAAACAAAAATACGGACGAAAAAGTTCGAAATTACAAATTGGGCAAAGGCCGTTTTCTTGTTTTTTGTGGTGAGTAGCTAAGCCAATGAAATCTCCGTTAAGGCTAAACGGGTTTTTTCTTTTCCACGAAACTGAGATTTTTGTAGAAAAGACCCTAATTACCAAGATTAAGTCACTCCTAATGGGTTGGGCGAATCGTTTGGCTTTCTCGTACTAGGAAATTAACATACGTGTTCTACGGAATTTTTTTAAATCGATGAAAGCGGTGTTTAAGTTATGTAAATTTTGTTTTCGATCGTTTAACTTGTGTTACTTGTGGATGACTATGAGTCGGTACTTCAATTATTTTTCAAAGCATATTTTAAATGTTTTTTTTTCAGAAAATTTAACGTTTTTTTGTTGCTTTAACAGAAACTCGTTAAATTTGCTTTGATGCTTTTATATATATAATTACTTTTGTAATTTTCTTTATATTTGCATAGATAAATAAGATTAGGAGGAGCTCCAAAAATGATAAAAGGTTAATGCACTTACGTTGTGTTGGTGAGATAAAAAAAATGTTTGTATATCATAAGCAGAAGGGCGGAGAAATGAATGTGAAGAGATTGTTTGACACAAACTGGAAATGGAGAAAAAGTCGGGGTTTTTCCAGAAAGACATGGCAGGAGCGAGTGAATCATATACTTTGTCGTGTTAATAGTCTATTTAAAATAACTCAGGTACGGGACATACGTCATTCCTATGTCTACCTACGTTAAATTATCGTGAAAACAAGCTTATGTGTCCAAGCGGTTAACAGAATATGTATGAAACGGTGCATGAGTGTGGATGTAGCAAGGAGTGCATGCTAGAAAAAATTTCAATGTACATCCTCGCTGCAGCTCGATGTTTACGTAAATTATTTATTAACGCCTAACTGGGCGTTCGTTGCAGCGGTTTATACTTTATATGGGCATATAAAATGAAACATATTATTAATTTATTTATTCCGGTAAATTTATCTTAGGCTTCCATTTGTGAGGTAAATGAAACGAATCTTCTGGCGATAAAAAATGAAAACTTTCGTGTTATTATGGTAATGTTTGTTCTTTTTTGTACACCATTTCCCTTTCAGACCTGTTTGCCAAAGTTCAGACTTCCCGGCGCACAAAGCCGAAACGATGTTTTTTTACGTCTCTTTATATTTGTGTGCCAAGCTTTAAATTAAGTAAACACGAGGGCTGATTTTCAAATAAATGAAATATATACCTAAGCGAGATAACCGTGAAATTTAATTATGCATATACGTATGAATTTTAATACTATTGAGTTGGTATTAGACATACAAAACTCTTGATAAATTATTTTTTCTTCCATAAGGGAAATGTTCTCCCTCGAGCCCGAAGCAAATCCATGTTTCATCTTTCTTTACTACATCGTTCATTATTTTTTCTCTGATGTATTGCTGTATTTTTCTTTTTAACAAAATTCGTTAATAAAATTTGAACATTAAATAAATAAAAATTATAATATTTTAAAGTGGTTTATCGCAAAGCAATTTATAAAAGTAGGTTTATTAAAATTATGACAAAACACAAAGTAAAAGCTTTTTATATGAATAAGATTGATTGAATGTTTCTTTTTATATGGCGGGTGATTTATAACCTTTTTAATATTAAAAATAACTTGTCTAAACCCGAAAATAAAAAGGCAATGCCACAATGCACTATCTTTACATTTGGATACAATCTTTGGATACTTTTAAGTGAAATCCCGAAAATATTTAACGCAAATGATAAAGTCGCACGATTTGGCACTTTCAAAATCTGTTAACCAGATCAACAAATGAAACCATCGGACGGTCTAATTTTGTTACTCTTAGGATGTAACGAGCTGACTTAATTATACAACCGAATCAGGGGAGGGGGAAAGCACCTCCGAGACAAACGTGATAGTCCATTTAAACTGTTGTATTGAACAAATAGCACCCTGTGGGATCAGGCTGTTAGGATTTTAATCACAAGATAATCGCGTTTTCCTCGCTATTAACCGAGTACACCTTTCGAAAGGGGTAAAAGCATGTCATAAAAATAATAGACTCTGAGAAAGTTTCGAGGATGCTTTAAAATCAATTTGTTTGTAAAGTGTGCTATGAAAATATTCAACCAGTTAAAAAATGCCCACGACTGAAGAAATAACTGACAAAATTGAAACATCATCGCGAAGGCTGGTCATGAAAAAGCAGAAATCAAAATCTATCAAGCGTATTTTTAGTTTTCTTAGTGTTGTCCATTTCCAGGAATTATTTTTTATCGAACAAGTCACTGTCAAAGAAAATTTGTATTTTATCAGGTTAGATCTAAGTGACCTGAGGCATTCGACAAGAGGTGACAGTAAATATATATTAATATTTTTTATTTTATTTTTTTATTTTTTATTTATATTTTTTTAAAGAAAGACAAACATTCCCGGGTTTCGAATAACCCAACAACATTTGAAAATCTCCTACTACCACCACACTAAGCGGAAGATGTTGCTTGTGCTGTGACGGAGGACTTAGCCAGCCGAGGAATCGAACACGGAACGCCTGGGTGGGACCCAAACGCAATGCCCACTCAACCACTGACCGGTCAATTAATATAAACTCAATAAATATCCAATTCTTTTTTTTATAGTGAACACCTCACAAGAGTCCCAACTGCTCCTGTCTGGAGCCAGTGAGACTAAGGCATTCCCAATTGGGGTATGTTGTGAGGCTGAAGGTAATCAGGAAAGGTAATGAGATGGGGAAGAGGAAGGTGGGGATGTACCTTGCTATTCAGATCTAGTCACGAAATACGGCTAAAGCCATTTCAAGCAACGTTCCAATTCTGAATGGTGGTCTTACACCAGGGCGATACTGAGAGTATCTACCACTCTGGAACGTGCCGCAACTATAGTATATATTATTTTTAATTAATTAATTGTGAAATAACACAAATTAATCAAATAAAATTTATTTGAGTCCTTAGCCTTTCCTCTGGACTACGCCGGCAGTCTTCATCAGTAATTCACCTATTTTTACGATTTTTTTTTGGTAAAGTCAATATTTGATTAATTTTATCGGCAAAATCTCGTATTCTCCTCACAATAGTTCGTAATACTACATAATATTATAAGACCTGTTATACGATTTTTAATTAACATAATGATATTATCTCGTATCCGAAGTACCCCTTTGCGTGATTATTTATTTGAATTGATAATTTACCATACTCTCTTTTAATTATTTTCATCAAATTAACGCTCTTGACATCACTACATATAAATATTTCTATCCTTCATTAAATATCAAATCCCTCGCCATCTACTGTTTTCCCTCCATTAATTATTTATCTAACAAAGCGACCTTCTTTGATTTGGTTTTGTCTTACATAACCTTTACCAAATGAAACATCCACAAACATTTTAACAAACCTTCTTAGAAGGTACCCTCCCCAATGTTAAAACAGTAAAGTGTATATTTAGTTACGTTAAACGAGATTGACTGTCACTTTGCTTTGTTGAATCTCATGATTACGCATAGCAGCAGGTCTGTGAATAATTTAAATTAATTTGTTACAGATTCAAAGCACGTTCGATATCATAGTTTATACTATCTATCCGATTAATGCTGTCCGGTTGTTAAATCTGGCTGTGTATGGCTCAGGGTTGTTGCGCATGCAAAAATTTTGACATCCGCGGATGCGGATTATTAGAGGTTCACATCCGCGGAAGCGGAAGCCGATGCGGATTTCAGAATTTTTTAAAGATATTTCAATTTTAAGTACATAAGTAAATGAAAATCCAATAAATTTTAAAATGTTTTATTTAATCATATTTTGAGAATAAAACTAAAACAGTTTTTAGTCTTTCTTGTTCGCATTTTACCCACTCGAGCGCTTTTTGCCACATGATGGCACTATTTCCAAAACCTCGGATTGCTTTCTTGCCAAAATGTGTCAAATGTGTCAAATTTTTTTATTTATTAAAACGACTATATAATATATTGTACATTCAAAATATAACAAAATAAATATTCTCTAGATTCTTTAAAATTTTTTAAGGTTAAAGATTTAATTATATTTTTTTTATAAATCCTACAAATATGTGACGTGTAATAGACAAAAGATAGGGGAATTCATTGGCTACATAGAACTGTAATCAGTTTGTATGTCTCCATATTCAAATTTTTTATGTGGGCGGAAAAATTTCCTTTAGCAATCCGAGAAAAAATATTTTAATTGCTATGTCGCTCCAGTGGTTAAGCCTAGAGTTTTGTAATGAAAACTTATTTAATAATTATATTTAAAATTTGGTGAATTATATTTAATGAATAGTAATATTGCAGCCTTCCCAGCTTCCAACCTGTTTCTTAGTGGATCATATATTAACCCAGACCCATTAAATAGTTGATTTAGTCTCTCCTGAATTTTTATGTTGCTTTTCTGCAATTGTTGAATGGTGAAAATGAGTTGAAATTATAAATTATGTTTTACTGTGATTGAAAACCATGTCGAATAAAAATTTGCATCTTGTGAACGGTAGGTAAACTCTAAATCATTTAACAATATTTTTTATTTAATATTTACATCGAAATATTCATCAAGATTGCAAAAAACTTGGATAAACACAGTAAACAAACACTGTAATTGATTCACAATGGAAATCAAGTTGATAACTAAAACAGAACAAACAAAACCTGTAGGATCTTGTCACCGACGTGAGCCTTCCTATTGGTCAGTTAGCGAACGAAGATAGAAACCAGCAAACACGCGTGAGGCACGCGCCTTTCTGGCCCCGCCCACATGTCGCTACTTGTTGCAGATATGAATCCGCATCAATGCGAATGTTCCGGATTTGCGGATGCGGATACAAATATATTAACACCCCTGGTGTGGCTAATGCCAATGCGGTTACACAATCTACATACGGATAAATGCATGCAAGAACTAAAAAGCATAATTAATAAGGAAGCTGGAATGAATAATTTGCAAGTGTATATTGCAAGTGTGTTCGTTTTATAGTGATGCTGTGATGTTTATTTCTAACCGAATTAAATATTCCCAATCTCTCTTGTTAAAGATAAATAAAATATCCACGATGTATATGTAAATAAGTCAAAAGTCAAAGTATTCGGAAAAGAAGGAGGAAGAACACAGCGGAATAAAATAGTGGTATAAGGTGAATGCTCGGGGTAAATGAGTAAGTTCGTGAATTTATGAAGAATGAAAAGATGAATGAAGAAATTAAAATTAATGGAGACACGTAATACAGCAGCATTTAATAAAATAAGTCATCTTGACACAATAAACCTCGGTATTGCAGTGATGATAAAATATTTCAGTGCAAAACAATAGATAAAACCTTGCGGGGTACTTAACAGTCGTATTAAGGACTATGAGATATAAGGGTCACAAATAACATATCCCGTCGATAAACCCATAAAGAACGTGATATTGGTACCATAAACGCAAAATATTTAGCATAAAAATAAACTGGAAAAATTTATCAACGAGTTAATCGCACTTGAAATGTACAACGAATCCATTCTGATCGATAAAGTCTATTTTCTCTTTCGGAAAAAAAAGTAATGCCAACATATGAATATTAATAGCCGCCGTAATTCAAGATATAAAATGACTTACCCCCAAGCGCAACAGTCAAGTTAACCTTTAACCAATGAGTAAAGACGCTGAATTATGAATAACATCGTTTAACTGTGCCGAAATCGTCGATTTATTACAGTGTTTCTTTATTTTTTTTACCCATGAGAAAGCGGTAAACTGAAAATTGTTGTCCTACCGCCACCATTGACGTTTAGGTTTGGCTGCTGGTGGCTGGCGGCAGGCGGCTGGTTCATTCTGGCCGACCTTTCGCCGGGTTTGTGCCACCCTGGGGAGAGCTAACTCCAGCATTTAGTGCGTTATACTATTAATGCGGCCTCCGTCTGCGGCTTCTGAACTGTTTACTCCGCCACTCAACGCTCAATGGCTCCGCGAGGAACACTTGCAAACACTTTAACAAATTAACCTGAATCAAAGTGCCGACGAAATTAGCATTACTTTGACCATTTTTTGGAAAGGATTTGACACTTTTATACGAACATTTGGAACGAAAATTGGAGTGGGGTGACGATTGACTGACGATCAATTGACTAGAAGAAGACGAACATTTGTGATTCCCATACTCTCATTTATAGATTTGACTTTATTTTAATAACTGGTAGTCTCTACCGGGCTTCTCCCGAGATTGCACGAATAATATTGTTACATATTTTCAAAGTTTATTGAATTATGTCAGAACTTATGATCAAAATGACTTTACCAGCTTTAAAGACTCATAAATCCAGGAATTTCAGAAAGAAAATTTTCACTTCCCCTGTGATTAAGTACTTTGAATTTGACATATACAAAGCTTACCCGGTTCACTACTATATATTAACTAATCTAATTTTTATGAACGCTGTCCACTTGAATTTCACAATAAGATCATACTTATTCTATGCCTTGAAATTATGATAAAAAATGTAATTGTCATGAAATAAAAGTTGTGTTTTAACATTTATTTATAGATATATTCCATAAAAACTTATTTATAATTACTCTCTGGAGACATATCTGGAAGCATCAATGGGGTCTAAAGGATATTGAATTTTGTGATTGTGGATATATTCAAATGACAGAACACATCGTAGTATATCCCCTTAGTCAGTTTCCCCATGGCACATCTGTGCCAAGTGACTTCCGATGCCGTCGCTTGGCTGAAAAACCTCAGCATCTCACTTTGACCTCCACCTACTCTCCTCTACCATAAGAAGGAAAATAATTTTGGTTTTTAACTTATTCCTTGCATCTTCTCCATTTATTGAATTTATTTCATTGCCTGATTTCTTGTAAGCCATTCTAAAATTAATTACAATTAATACACCAATTGATTTATGTATGGGATAACATAATTTTACATATAAAAGAAAGTGATTTCGTATTTTACAATAATAATATAAATATTCACAAAGAAAATAATTTAAACAAATTTAATTGAAAATTAATATTTTTAAAAGTTTTTTATACTAAAAAATTCGGTCGAAAATCGAAAAGGGCTAGTCGCTTAAAACGCTGTATCTTCGTTAGTTTTGCTCCGATTTATTTGAAATTTTGACAAAATACTCTCGACATATGATACATATAGAAAACATTTTAAAAAAGGCTTTAAAACCTTATCCCCTCTTCATTCAATGGGAGAATAAGCGTTTGATTAGCTGTTTAAAAAAAGAAATTATTGGCATTAACTCAATTATTTTTCGAGACTTGGTCTGGACCCTTTATTTCGCAGGTTTAAATAAGTACTAAATATTATATGACAATTTAATGAATTATAGTTACATCGTATATTTGCGGTGCTCGATTTATTTACAATTCAACGGACGACCTTAACAAGGAAACTGTCACGCTGTTGACGCTAAATAGGATTAAATGGGGGAACTTTGAACTTTACTCTAAGGCGGAATACACTTGACTTAGGTCTGTCATCAACTTGCTACCAAGCTACTAAGACCCCGGCCAACCCCTTGTTTTTTTTATCCGACAAGGTCCAAATTTTAAAAAAAATACCATAAATATATTAAAATATACATAATTATTAATTCTTCGACGGCCAACCTACTAGAGCAGTAAGCTCCTTGCTTCTGAAATCAGAAATCATGATTCGAAAACGTAATAATAAGCAAATGTAGAGGATTTTTCCGCAAGAATTATGGCCTCAATTACCAATTCTGTTTGCACTACGTTCTTCAGAAAAAGATGCTCTCAATATAGTGTAAGATTACTATTCGGAACCAAAACCTTCCTTGAAATTGCCTTTAATGTAAAAAGTGACGACGGCAGTAGTTGAGTGGTTACGAATTTCGGCTACGAATTCGGAGGTCGCTGGTTCATGTTATTAAAATTGTGATTTCACAATTTATTAATTGAAAATCATATATTGTATATTTAGGGGGGTAAATACTTTGAATATCACCATGGTGAAAGTCTTCCATTCATAATTGAAAAGATGCTTGAAATGGCTTTAACCGTGTTTGGTGGCAGGATCTCTATAGCCAGGTATTTCCCCACCTTCCCTTTTCAACATCCTTCCCCTCCCGACTACCTTCAGTCTCACAACATACCCCAATTGGGGATGCCAAATTCTCACTGGTTCCGGGTGATTGATAGCAGTTGCGACTCTTATGGCATACTCACATTAAACAAATCAAGAAATTCACAAACTTTTCATTTTTCACTCCTTTCCATACCCCCTACTTTTCAGCTTCCCACGGTTCCACTGATTTTGAACAATTGAAACTCTAGTGCTTATATTTACTAAGGTTGTGAAACCCATTGTTTATTTTTACTAAATTAAGTTTTAAACATACCTTAAAATATCTAAATCAAATATATCGGACGACCACCGTGCTGATAGCGTTAATTGCCCACACAGGCAAAAAATGCTACAAATCGCAAAAGACAGAGTAGATTATGACTAACGTGTTAATTAAAGATATTTTCCACAAACGCTAACCTAAAACTTAAAAATGAATGATTTTTTATGCAACGCATTAGATAAAAAAATGAATATTGAAGAAAATTTATGTCACTCTATGAAAGATGTTAACTTAATTTGCACTGACAATGGATTTACCCTATTTCATATAAATATTAGAAGCATAGAACGAAACATGGATGAATTAATAATAACATTAAAAGATTTAAATTTTTTCCCGGGACTGATTGTGCTAACAGAAACCCACTCTGCAGGCGAATTGAATTACACTATTCCAGGGTACACATACCATGCAACAACAAAAAGAATAAACAAAAACTCAGGTATCGGATTATTCATTTCTAACCAGTATAATGTTCTTAATATTAAAGAAATAATTAATGTCGATGGTGTTAACATATTAAATTTAGAATTTAAAGACGTAAATAAATATTATAACATTATTGCTATTTATCGTACGCATACGTCAATAATACCACAATTCATAGACGAGTTAAAAAATATTCTGTTAAATTTTAGAAATAAAAAAAATATTATTGTTGGAGATATGAATTTAAATATTGCAAACGACTACTCTAGTAAGGATAAAGACATGTATCTGAATATGTTAGCAGAACTTAATTATTTATCGTGCGTAAATTCTTATACTAGGAATGTTCAAGGACAACGTCCCTCATGCTTAGATCATATTTTTACAAATATTCCTGATATCCAAAACATAACATCAGCTGTCATTCATACAACTATCACTGATCATTATTCATGTATTTTTAACTATAAATTAAGCAATCCAACTTTGCCTTTATTTAAACAAAACAATTACTCAAAAAAGTACTCAGCATGGATACGTTAAAATACAAATTAGAATCAGAAAATTGGATTACATTATTTCAATGTAATGATGTTAATATTTGCTGCCAAATGTTTGAAGAAAAAATATCTAAATGCATAAATGACTCGACAAAAAATAATATAATAACCAAATCCAAAGTATCAAATCTGAAACCCATAAAACCGTGGATTACTCATGGTTTAGTAGTATCTGTACGACATAAACAAGCTCTTTACAAATTAACTACTCAACAACCAAATAATATAAATTTACGCAATCATTTTAAAACATATAAAAACAAACTTTCATATATTATAAAAAATACAAAAGAAAATTATTATAAACAAAAATTGAATCAGGCTGAAAATGATAGTAAAAGAGTATGGACAGTTATAAACGAAATAATCGACAAAAAAAAAACAAGAATAACGAAATCGGTGCTATATTTCATGACAACACGAAAACATGCTGTAAGGAAAATCCCTCAAAAGCTGCAAACATATTTAACACATTCTTTGCGAACGTAGGGGAAAATCTTGCCAATCTTATTCATACTGATCCGAATATAACATTTCCAGACTGTAGTATTGATACTACCGATAAAATAACAACATTCCAAGTCACCACAGAGAACGAAATAGTATCAATTATAAACGGTATGCAAGGAGGTTCTGCCCCAGGTTTTGACGGAATTACAGTTAATATTTTAAAAAATATAAAAAACCTAATCTCTAAACCACTAATGCATATAATAAATATAAGTCTCCAAAGCGGGGTATTTCCATCAATCTACAAACAAACTACCATTACTCCAATATTTAAATCTGGAAATCCGGAAGAAGTAAACAATTACCGACCCATATCAGTTATCTCGAACATAGCAAAAATTTTTGAAAAGATAGTTAAAAAAAGGATGAACCAATTTATAAGCAGTAATAAAATAATTAATGAAAATCAGTTCGGTTTTATGGAAGGTAGAAGCACTCAGGATGCAATCGCAAAATTAACTAACCTTGTTCATAATTCATTAGATAAATCTTTAAAATGCATAGGAATTTTCATAGATCTTAAAAAAGCGTTCGATAGCATATCACATGATAAACTTATTAGGAAATTAAGAAACATTGGAGTAAATGGTACAGCTCTAGAATGGTTAAAGAGCTACCTTTTCGAACGCCCTCAAGTCGTAAAAATCAACGATGTATTTAGTCAACAAAAAACAACTCACTTCGGCATACCTCAAGGTACAGTCCTAGGACCATTACTGTTTATCATTTATGTAAATGACATATTCATTCAAAGATTAAATGGAAAAATAATATCATATGCTGATGACACTGTCATAATAATTGAAGGCTGTGATTGGAAAACTGTTAATAACTTAGCAAATACTGATATTAATATACTGAAAAATTGGTTCGACAAAAACCTCCTCTCATTAAATACTGAAAAAACCAAATTTATCCCATTCTCTATCAATAAATTTAGATTAAAACCAGAACTAAAAATTACAATTCATCAACTTAAATGTAACAGAACAAATTGCAATCAAGCATGTTCAATACTTAGTCCAACTTCTGAAATTAAATATCTTGGTATATATATAGATCAACATTTTAAATGGAAAAAACAAATTTGTGAACTTGTCAAAAGAATTCGAAAATGTATTTATATATTTATAAGACTAAGAAATATTCTTAGATTAGAAAACTTAAAAAGAGTGTACTATGCAATTGTTCAATCTATATTACAATATGGTATTATTGGTTGGGGAGGAACTTATAATAATATTTTAAATCCACTCAAAATTGTTCAAAGATTGATAATTAAAGTAATTTTGAAAAAACCATCCAAATTTTCTACTGAAATTCTCTTTTCAATATTCAATGTACCTACAATAGACAATATATATAAAAAATATTCAATTCTACAAATTTACAAAGAAGTACAGTTAAATAACTTACCATTCCATTCATCAGCAAGATATCAGAATACTATCAAAATCCCTAAATTTAGTACAAAGCACACACAAAATACTTATCTCTATGTAGGTATAACATATTATAACAAACTACCATTATATCTGAAAGTTATCGAAAATATTCAGGAATTTCAGCAAAAATTAAAAAAATACCTAAAACAACTATAAGAGTCTATATCTCACTATTATTATTATTTCTTTCATATCCTTTATTGATAAATCTTGCAATTTCTTAATTATGCCTTGTTTTTTGCCATATTGTATAATGTATTTACTTTCACACATGATATTGTATAATTGAAATATATTTGAACTAAAATTCCCTCACCAAACACAAGAGCCTTGTCTCTTTATGGTGAGGAAAAGCTATTCTTTTCGACTATTTTACCACTGTATAAAATGTAAAAATTGTGTATTTTATTGTAATAAAAACCTTTAAATATTAAATAAATAAA
This sequence comes from Limnephilus auricula, assembly GCA_951813805.1. NCBI lineage: Eukaryota > Metazoa > Arthropoda > Insecta > Trichoptera > Limnephilidae > Limnephilus > Limnephilus auricula. The sequence goes on from OX638394.1 coordinate 21,373,273, forward strand.
AATAAAAAATAAAAAACCATTTCCAAAATTCAGCGTTGCGTAAGAGTTTGCTAGTTTCGTATTGAATAAAGATAATTATTTTATGATAGAAGTGTCTAAAGAAAAGGAAACATGGAAAAGAGATAAATTCAGTTTGACAGTTAACTTCTTTTTCCATTCGAACAATGCCACGATATTTCACCGGGCACAAAAGGGAAAGGAACATCGAGGAATTCACTGAAAGATGTATACGCCAGTATTTCTTTAGAAACCTTAGTTGCCGTGAAGATTTATGTATGAAGTTTTGTTGTTTAGGTGTCGGAAATACAGTAAAATATTAAAAAGGAAACTGAATAATAATATCTCACCCCAAAAAGACTGTAATAATTTTGGCCAACTAGAATAAGATAATCAAAGACTAGCATATTGAACATGCTTGGATTGTTTTGCAAGATTTATAACGTTTCTGGTAGATTTAGAAGTATTCATTTAATTGACCAATAATCATGATTATCTATTTTGGGATAGTACAATCGTCAAAGAATTATAATTTAGTTTAATCCCATTTTAAAATTTGAATCTTTTAACTTCAAAGATTTGATTTCGATCTCAAATATTTATATTTTTTGATTTTAAAGTTTTAAATTTGTGGTGCGACTCTATACTATATTTATATAAAGAATGGTGTCTGTGGCGAGCCGCGTGGATTTGATTTTTTATACAAATTTATTTTTACTACACTTTTATTCAGATTTTGATGAAATTTTGCATATTTGACCTTCAAAATAAGTGGTCAATGTCTATATGAGGTTAAGAAAAAACTCCACAGTTTTATTCAGATTTTGATGAAATTTTGCATATTTGACCTTCAAAATAAGTGGTCAATGTCTATATGAGATTTAGAAAAAACTCCCACATTTGATCTCCTCTTAAAATAGAATTTCGGACACTTATTTGAAATTTTACACACTTGACGTTCAATATTCAGTTAACATTTTTTTTTACTGTTATTTATTGTGAAACTGTAAATGTACGTGATTAGAAACGAAAAAATAATAATAATAAAGTTAGGTTACAAGAAAATTACTTTTTACGCTTGATTTCTAAAAACTTTGTGTAAAGCCCGGGCAATGCTGGGGCCTTCAGCTATAAATCTTATAAAACACAGTTTCTTTGTTCATTTTTTTATTTATTATTTATTTGTTAAAAATATACATTGTTATATAAATATACTAGGTTATCTTCGTATTCGGGAAAATGTCAAATAAAAATGTTTAAAGCAATATAGAACTGAATGATTTAAACACAAGTTGACGTAACTTGCAATGTTTCTCCTTCGGATAGGCGGAAATCATGTTGCCACTTCAACCGGAAACTCTTTCTCTTATTCTATTTCTGCTGGTTTGCTAATTTCTAGGCTCACTGCTTGCCACGTATAAATAAATTGACGTTACAATATATTTGGAGTAAGCACAGATAAAGACTGTAGTAATTAACAGGAGAATTCGCTAGAGAATGCTCCTGCATATAGGTATTTACAAACAATTAAGTGGTTTTTTTTTAAATAAAAATATTCTGATGTAAAAAAAAATGCACAATGTGTACAAACAAACGTTTACAAATATATAAAAAAAGTTTAAATGAAAAAAAAATTAAAATACTGCTATATAGAGAAATGAGAAAAAAATATACAACAACGCATATTATATCGAAGTGGTTTTTTTATAGGTAAACAGCTCTTAATTTTCTACGAAAAGTACTGATTGTATAAAAAAAAAATACGTGGAATATACAATATGCGGTAGGCATACCAATATATATAAATACAGCATGGCGAAGTAGGTATATAAACTCGTTTTAATTAAGTAACGAGTTTTTTTAAAGCAGCGACACTCTCAAAAAAGCTTATGTTTAGTTTTCATACATAATGAAAATTTGCAGTGATTGTATCTGGAATTTATAGGTCAACGTAGCTCTTTTCATTTCACAAGTTTTCATTTAAGAGGAACGGTAATGAAATATAATATAATTTACTCACAAAAAAAGCCAAAATTGCCTCTAAATTCATGCAAAATGGCATTATTTTATGATGGCCCATAAATCATCATCCATAAAACAAATAAAAACATATCCGTATTAAAAATTTGCTACACCTTTTGATTAAAAAATAATTACTCAGTTTCGTTGGGTATTTTGGTCTCAAATCCAAATTTAAATATTGTATGAAAAAGGTCGCACAGCTGTTTCCTTTAACTCTCCAAAATAAGATATGGTACAATTTTGTTATTACATTAGCTCCACACACAAGGCCCTGCAAAAACTAATTTCCATCATCCTCTCGTATGTATTTTATAAAATATAATCAATCAGCATTGTAATAGATTTTAGTTTTTTTTTAGTGAGTCAGATTCGGTTCAGATCTGATCTGTCAGATTCAGAAAGGTAGCAACGCTATTGTTTTCTACGTTTTAGTTTTCGGTTTTAAGACTCGGTACATACTCCGTCAACCATGAACCACCGTATTTGTTCCAGAAGATTGCCGGGTCTAAATGTGAAAAGATTGTGTGAATCAGTTCCTTCCTGGAGACGTGTCGTAGATAGGGGGAAAGCGGGGGGGAAGGGGACCGAGAGGCTCCCACAGGAATCCGCCGCGTATTATTTATTCATCGCGACAAAAAATGTTCGAGTTTGCCTTTGTGATTTGACAGACGTACGAACAATATATACTGGGCAGACCAGGGAAACCCACATTCACGTAACATACAAATTGATAGTCGTAAAAACGTAAAAATACATCACATATTGTTGTGTCGAATGTTAACATGACAACTCAATGACAGATATTTTCTGTCTGGCTAAAATTAATTCTAAAAAAATATCAGATTTATTTGGTCGATGATAAAAAAGCGTCGATTGTTTTGTTCAACACTTGGATCCCTCTTTAATAGAATCAGATTTTAATGAGTCTAGTTTTTTAACTGTTAATTCATGGTGGAATTCCATTATATTAGATATGAAATTAAACAATTTTTTTCACTTTGTTCCACTTGTTTATTTACACCAGGACCGGTTTCGTCCTACTACGGACATTTTCAATGTCCGTAGTAGTAGTAGTGTCAGTCTGAAAATGTCCGTAGTAGGACGAAACCGGTCCTGGTGTAAATAAACCAGTGGAACAAAGTGAAAAAAATTGTTTAATTTCATATCTAATAGAATCAGATTTGATTTTGATTTATTTGGAGTGCTTTTAGTTTTAGTTCACATCTTTCATATTTATAATTTATTAGCTTTTAATCGCGGCTTCGCTCGCGTTTTTACCATGGGAATGTATTGTTTTTTAACGATAAAAAGTAGTCATTTCCTAGTCTTTAAACTTTCCCTATGCAAAATGTTTTTGTCGATCCATTGCTCCATTGTGAGGTGGAAGAAGGACCACTGAAGAACGAAACATTCGCATTTATATTATTAGTTAGGATTATTATGGCGTAACTGTGTCGTAGTACTGCCATTAATGTTTGTCATTCCTGAAAGCCTATATCTACAGACGCTTTCAAGCTTTTGCTCACAATGTCATCCTTGCTATCAAATACTACCAATTCATAATACATTAACCATCATATAATATAATCATATGGTACCCAACACGTAACATGTTTAGCTTTATACATCATACATAGGTGACGTTGCACCGTGAATTGACAATTCATTCGGTATCCCCGTAGCGTAAGGACGCAGACAAACGACTCATACAAGTAGAAACAGTAATTTAACAATTTTTCCAGCTCCAAAACAGATTGCCAACTACTCTGTATGTTGTGTTTTCCAACGAGAGTGCGACGGGCCTTTTAGACGGGATTATGTGTTTGAGTCTTTCCGGGAAATTTAACTTTTTCATAGGAGCTTTGAGGATATAATACATTTTGTGCTTTGAAAAACAGTGATACTAGTGTGAGATAATACAGACACTCTAATAGTAGATACAGTAAAACAAGTGGTTTCAAAGTTTCATTTTAGTGTGGAAGTAAATATGTTTTAAGTAAGTGATAAAATAAAGGTCCTGAAAGAAACCTGAAAATGATACTAACAAATTAATAACAAGTACTGGTACATTATTATTAAAATAAATAAGACTAAAAACAACAAATAAAATACATGTCATCTTAAAACACGATGAAAGGCACTGCTTTATAGTACAACAAAATACTGCAAAATTTCAATGCATTTCAAAAACATTAGCATTTACGTGTTGCGTTTCTCGTGTTAGTTGTAAATTCCCCCCACATTTGCATAACGTAAAGAGAAAATAAATTAATTTTTCTCACGAATCCCGAAGAATCTTGGTTCTTTACGCACTTCTTTGATATTTTTTTATTTAGTCATTTGACGCATTGACGTAATAAATTCGTGGTTTTGGCCGTCTGCCTCTGGGTACCTCTACCTGCCTCTGGGTGCTTGTTGGTACCTCTGCCTGCCTCTGTGCCTTGTCTCTCTGCCTGTGACTGTGTGTGACTGTGGGACTGTGTGCGTTGCGTGTGTGCGCGCTGATTGGCCCCGCTAGTGATACATGCAGGGCGCACAATTGGGAGGAAGTAACAAGTGAAGTGTCTTGTGTTTATGAACGGACCAAAGGATCGCCAATGAAGGAGCCGGGAGCTGATTTGATTAGCCGTTTATTCAACCCCGCTTTATGGTTTGTGTCTTGGCCTTTTGGCACATCATCCTTTTTATCTTTCGTGGGAACATTGATTTACCGTGCCTGGTTATTTTTTTTAGCAAATCAGCACATAACACATTACTTCAAACTCACGAAAGATGACCCCATCAAATCAAACGATTTCAAGAACGTCGTTATTTTTTTCAGCTGATCACAATTTGTTCATAAGCTTAAATTGATCGAGAATCGGCGTTTAACTTGGAAATTCAAATGTCAAAAAATAAAAATACTTCTTATAGTTAATTTGGTGGCCATCAAATGTGATGATAGTTTGAACTATCCTAACCGCGGTATTAAGAGGTACAATAATAATTGAAAAGTATATGTTTTTAATAAAAATCGGTTCCGGTAAGGAACTCTACTTGACAGATATCATTATTGGACCCACTGACACTGTTTTGGTAACTGTTATATAAATATATTTAATATTCAAAATTTTGGTTAAGTAGTAGAGTAAAACTGTGCTATCCTGATATTGGATAGCAGCAGAGTTCTATGTGATCATATAATTTTGTAAAGCACACTAATTAAACAAAAATTTCCGGAAGTAAAACCCGTGCTTTGTATGCTTGGGTTAAGTTAATACTATGTTAACGAGCATTTCGTTGAATAGATACCTACCCCATTGTAGATCCTACTGGGAATACAACGAACGATATTTTTAAATTCGTGGAAAATACAGAAAATGTCAGTATTCGACAAACCGTAGAAAGTGTACATCTCTCGAAACGTAACTATATTCCCTAAAATTCACATTAAGTGTCACTGTAATTGTACCTATCCAATAGTAAGATCTAGATAGCATGTCGACAGCTACCGCTACACGGAGAAAAATTTTATTCTAAAATACTATTTTATTCGTAAAAACGGGATTGAAGTTCTTACGAACAAATTAACAGGGTTTCAATGTTTATTGGCGAGAACATGTAAAATTAAACATTAAAACACTGTTAATTTGTTCGTAAGAACTTCAGTCCCGTTTTTAACCGTTTTTACGAATAAAATGATCGTATTTTAGAATAACATTTTTCTCCGTGTACGTATCATATTTATTATTTATCAACAGCCAGGTATTAACTAATAAACACAGATGGAAAATTTCTACGTACAAACACAAGCAAACAAATAATTGGATCCAGCATTGAAATACAATCTATAAATATTTTCCACTAGCAATCAACTCGCTTTTTCAAGATAGACATTCCAGAATTGAATAGAGCTGCATTTCAAACAGTTCTCGATTCTTTGGAGTATCCTTTGATGTAATTCCTCGAGACTGCTCGTTATTTCCATTGCATCTTGTTGTTGGATTCTATGAAACTACATAGATACTTATATCCCCCGAAGAATCGTATACATTACCAATACCGTCGATAAATTGCAAATTTCTATAAAATCTCGGAGAGAAAATGCGGTTGAATTCGTCTCGCGGCAACTTTTATCAATATTGCAGGATATAATCTAAAGTTTCCATTTCGAGGAAATTCGCTCGCGGTCTGCCATTAGGTACCTACTGACGCTCTTTCAAAGTTGGCATAGATCGGTATGGCCTCTTTCCAAGTTGGCGTAGAGCGGTATCGCCTCTTTCCATGTTGGCATAGAGCGGTATCGCCCTTTTCCAATCGCTTGAAATGGCCGCGCCACATCTATGTTCGCCGAACAAAATAATCCCAAGGACATTTCATTCTTATTCATTTCCCGTACCATGTTCTATTCATGGTTCTTTGGGGAGCAATGCGATGGCGTGATCAACGAAATCCATTTCTTTTTTTTTATTTTCAACTTATCAAATCAATGGAAATCGGAATTACCCAATGAGGGCGAGGAGAATTAACCGATGTCACCCAAACTTAGCACCAAGAACAGATACAGCTAACAAGTTCATGTTCTTGACATGCAAGTGTTATAACGTATTAAATTATATGGAGTCTAAATATTGTAAATAAATATTATAAACCATAACAAATATGTATTTTATTTAAATAAATAAATACGTCCCCAGATTACGAATAACCCGACGAAGGTTGATTTTGTTTTTTTCCTATTATTGAAAGCGGAAAATATTGGTGTAATGAGATTGGATGCTTATTGAACTGAGAATTGAACTCAAGATTCCTGAGTGCGAGCTCGTCGCTTGGACTATCTGGCTGATAGACATAGATAGATAGATATTAATAAATAGTGAAGACTTTAATATATAACATTTAATTAATGATATTGTCCTTCAATAGTTTATTTAATTGTTCGTGTGTTTTCAATAACAACATTTTGTTCGTGTTTATCAAAATCTTTTGGATTTTCGTAGACGGCAATCATTGTGTATAGAACAAGAAAGTGAATGGATTATTGTTCGCTTACTGGTCTCACTTATACGTAAGCATAAATATAATATATTCAGTTGATAATAATTGTTTCTTATGGCGCCCTTTCATGTCGGATGCTTCAATTAAAGTAATTTTCGATCTTTAGACTGCAGCCTAGAATAAGCCACCGCAACTGCAATTGAACCAGTCACGCAGGATTCGATTCCATGAAGTGCGTCCTTCCGTCTTCACTCCATTATCAGATGAGAAAGCATGTAATAAGGAATTTGAGTCCGTTTATCTATTTTTTTTTATATATATCCATTATTCATACATAAATGTCAGTATTTTTTTTATATTCGTTTTCATAATTAAATTAATTTTCAAATAATTTTTAAACAGTTTTCTGTATCAATGGACATTTGTGAAGATCACCAAATTTATGTTAAAACATTCGATACATCTACAAAGACAACCACATATCATCTCAGAACCTTAGATCAGCACACAAAACTACAAAACACAAAACTGCGACCTCTCCCTCTTATTCGCAAATAACGTATATGTAACAGAAAGAGATGCACCGAGATGTTTATAGCTATTACTTTCTGCAAACCTAACACAGAATACCCATATTCATTTGAAATCAGGTTTCGTTCAATCAATCATAAAGCGTATATTTTTAAATGTTTTTTTAAATATAATTTTTCAAGAGTGATTTATTAATTCTGATAGTAAAAATGTCGAATAATATATGTTTATTCAACATCGGTGTTTTTTGATCTACATTAACACTTTATTTTAATATTTTATACTAAAATTCCTTATTTGCTAAAATTACTAAAATTTGCTAAAATTCCTTATACTTAAGTTCCTTAGTTACCAAACTATTGATATTGGATATTACCAATTTTTTTTTCGATTTTCTGTTTAATTTTTATTATTATTTTAAAAACATTACAAAATATCACTTTTAATGCGTTTTTAATAACGTATTGTAAAACATAGATGTAAATTATATAATAGAAATGAATACATGTAAAATATCTAAAGATTCTAATGGTAACCACTATAGCAGCAGCAAGGCTTGCCGTTTAAAAACACCCTTACTGGTGCTAAATATCCGAATTGATTTTGTTCAACAGGAAATTTGCCCTCCATCTGCATGACTATTGGAAGTTAGTCCTGCAGAATGGGAGAGAAAATAGTTTATGCTCTCGGTGATGGAAATATCCATCGAGAACATAGAAATTAAAATTCTCCAAGATATTTTTGAAACCATTCACGAATCGGTTTGAAGAAATGTGCAGCGACACGCACACACCGCACGCGCATCCCTTCTGACCCTTAGATGGTTAATTCCGAACACACCCAAGAGATAGTCGGTAGGATGGAGTCTCGGGTAGTAGCCATACTACCTTAGGATTAGAAATCTCAGAATTTCGTCTTGGATATATTAGTACTCAGAGCAGCATTAAAAAAATACACTTTTAAAGAAAGTATCAAGTTATATAAATAAACTAGTGGCTTTTCTGAGCGATTGATTAATTTCGTGAATAAACCAAAGTTCTACACACAAAAAAAGAAACTTATGTTGTGGCTAAAAAAAACTTATTCTGTCAGAAGCTTGCTTTAAATAATGTATCAGCTTTTTTCCAGTTTCAGCAAAATTTTTTTGATAAAAAAAATATTACCGATTTCTCAACTGTCACTTAGACCGCCGCCAGATGCCCCGGGCCTGGACGAAAGTGAAAGGGGTGTTTTTTGTTCCTAATGAATGTCATACCCTGACGTAGTTGGCTAGATACGGATGGGGATCAATTTATACTTGACCTGACATCACATCGACATTACATTTGCTGTGTTTTGTTTGTTTTTTTTAAATTTTTATTATTTTAAAATGTTTTGTATAATTTTTAATAAATATATCAATAGTAACGAACTGGAAAATAGCAAAAAGCAAAATGTAAAATCATGCAACGTTCAGTATTTAAAAAAAAATATTAGTGTCAACTGCATGCAAAGTCGTATCTTCTCCAAGCATAAACTTTCTAATAAAACGTACTTGCGTTTACAAAAACGATAATTTTTTAATAAATTCAGTAAAAAATATTTACGTAATGTTTTTATCAATCGGAAAGTTAAATAAAACTAAAAAACGGAAACCTTAACATGGATCTCAACAAAAAAAGCGCTGCGCTTCGATGGTGAATTTTTTTTTGTACTCTTAAAGAAAATCTTATTATGTTGAGCAGTTGATTCAAAACTCTTAAGAAATACTAAAGTTTTCTGCTAAACCATTTTTCCAAACCGAGCAGAAACCGTTGAATATTCTGTATGGAAAATGTTTTGATATTTTATTTAGAAAAGGGCAGAATGAAAATGCTCGCGGGCCACACTAAATGGTCTGGTGAGCCGCAGGTTGCTCATCACTGAGATAGAGCCTAGAAACTCTATAAACTGTATCTCTTATTATTAATTGTACATCGCCCTTAATAATTATTATAATACTTCCAATATTTAATTAGTTAATTTCAATAGATAATTTCTGTAAACAGACAAGAAAATACGTTATTCACATAATATTATATTAAAAATACATAACTCTATCGAAAACCAATCTTTGTGATGTCCCGCAGAGAAAACCATAGATTATTCCAGTTTTATGACAGCATATCATAAGTGCAGTTGACACAAAATTAACTTATAAAGCATAATATTATGTTTTTGATATTTCTATTTTTGAAATTGATAATTTGTGGATGAATTGGTTGAATTCCATAATAATAATATATTAAAACAAATACGTTATTAATTAATTAATTAAAGTGGAAAAAAGTTTTATATTTATTTTATTATATTATCTTCTGTTTTTCAATTATTTTAACATAATAATCATCCGATTTAACTTAAAGCCGAACCAACTGAACAATTTGGAAGGTGGGTATGGGTACTGCCGACCCAGGAACAATTTATTGGATAACTAATCCCTCTTCCATTGGTCACCCCAAGTGATTCGCTACGTCTGGTGGTTAAGCAGAGGTGCCCGGGTTCTTTGGGTGAAGTTTGTCCGGATCTTTGTAGAGGATATGTCTGCTGGACTGGTTGAGGGAGACATTTTGCATCGTAATGGGATGAATAGATCCATGCGTCCGTCACTCCTGGATAAAATAATCCCCACATTCCTATCTACCCCTCATACCTTATTCCTTTCCAGAATTTTGGACCTGGTTGGAAGTATTTTCCTCCTGTGTGGAGCTAATGCAAAAAAAAAAATTAACGCTCGGTACTTAAAAATACACTCTTTGTAGTCTGATATCACAAGTAATACTATGAATTATGTAACAGTAAATTCTATAGGAATAGTTACCAAAATATATAAGATTTCACTGAAAAATTTCTTAGGCTGTAAGCTTTTATATTCCATGAAATTCACACTTCAATTTTAGGTTAATCGTTAGAATATGCTTTTACTAGGTTTCAAATTGCACCTTTTATAGACATTTTGGTATTTATGAATAATAGAAGCACAGTTTGTGATGTTTTTCTCAATTTCAAAATTTATAGATTTTCCTTACTACTTTTATAGACATTTTGTTTTGAAGAGTTTTAATTTTCAATGAACTTTCGTTACTTAAATTTTAATTTTTCTGCTACCGGTTTCAACACATCCGTGCCATTCATTAGAAAACTTAAAACTAAAATTAAAATTTTAACAAGTACAGAAATAATTTGATGTTATTAGGTAGGGGTGGTGGGAGGGCTGATTTTGGGGGAGGGGGAGAACAGTGGGAGTGGTCAATATCACATGGGAACATAGTCAAAAGGGGAGATTTGCAGGATGCTATTATTTTGTTAACTAAATTAATTTTTGATTTAATTTTTTTGTTTATTTCTAAAGTTTCTAAAGCTATTATAGAGCTTGAAAATATATCAAGTGTAGTATTGCTAGAGTTAGCAGACTACAAAGTGGTATTCAAAACCATTTTGAGTGCTGAACCTTAATCACTTATTTATATTAAAATTTAAATTCATTGCAGTGTAAAGGTGGGCTTTCGTTTAATGTATTAATTTTCTCCAACAAAAACCATCACAGATATTAAGTGAGAGTAATAAAAAAAGTGGTCGTTAGTATGAGAGTCCTCACTTCATTACAAGAGGATAATTTAAATTGCATCGCTTTTGTAAACAAATTATCCCAAGGACGTTTCACGCCGTTTAATCATGAAAAAATTCGTTCGTAATTAATAAAAATAAGTGTTGATTTTTTTATGATACTCCTCAATTATTCCTGAAAACCTACAGCTATGTGCTCTGAAACCACAGTTGTGCTTGTTGCAGTTTTAAGTTTGTGCTACAGGGGGTTGGATACATTTTTTCTACCCTTAACTCCTTGAACCATACCTACTTAGTTTCTCCAATGAATATTTAGTGGTTATCTTAATGAGTGAATTTCTAGGGCATCTTTATGATGACATTTTGTAATAGTATGACGAAGAAATTTATATTTACATGTGAAAAAAACTTATCAACTTTGTGATTTAAAATACAAAAGAATATGTATATCTATAGTCAACACTTACATTAAAAATGAATTTATTTATTTTTCATAATATTACAGTGTTTACCTAATTATTAACATTTGCACATAATATATTTAGAACTTTTATTATGTCGTGTGTAAGGTAGGTTTAAGAAAGTGAAACTGTGGTTGGTAATATTGTAAGTTTTGTGAACACCTCACTAGGAGAATCTGTGCTGAGGTGTCTACGTGGTTATTTTTAAGTGTGACAAATATTTTTGTGTAACAAGTTAGTTTTAAATTATCTCTTAAATTTTTCTAATATATAAAAAAGTAAATATTTTGATTTTACATTGAGTATGTAGTCGGTTACCCCATTTCCTGTGTTTAAATCGAATGAATCCATTAAATTGAACTGTAACTATGTATTCTGTGTTTGATTTTGCGCTAAAAATACAATTATTTAACGATGGGATACGTTTTTAGATTTTCACGGCCAAAAGCATTTTCGTTGTTTGTTTCGCATCGCTTCCAAGTAAATAAGCACACACTTAACACAAACAACTACACATGATGATGATGATCGACACTGCAACGCTATCCGAAACGTCGGCTAAAGAAGGAGATAGCGCATCACGGCATAACAGCCCAAAAACAAATAACGAAAATTTAACGATGGGTTTAACGCTGTACCAAAAAGTTACCAATTTACAATAAATCTAAATTACTGAACACGGTAGATTTTCGCTTAGTCAGGATGTTTCACATTTAGACCTACGATACATTAATCATTCGTTCAATTGGTAATTAACATTATAAATAATTATCGGCAAATATTCATTATAAAAGGTTGCAAAACGTTAACTGATGGTCAATAATTAGTGGAGTTAAAACATTAGTGGCAAAAAGTAATGATCCGTTATCACGTTATATGGCAGTTTCCTATCTGATTGGGTTTATTGCATAAGCCCGGGCATTACGTACTTACGATTAATTTTCTGCCTGCACTGAGCTATTAAATGTAATATGGAAAATACATGTTATCTAACATCTAAATCTTGGTGAAATTTGTAGTTTTACAAGCAAATTATTGCAACTACGATTGCAATTAAGATAATTTTTCTACATTTGAAAAAAACTTTTGTCCGTTATGCATTACTTTATTTCATATAGCTTTAATCAAAGCGGTGTTTTGGGTTTTTTTTTTTAAATTTTTTTATTTAATTTCTATATAATATTACAGTACTCACATAAAGTTATTAATATTTATACATAATAATATAATTGATGAACTTTTTATTATGTTGTGTGGGTTGTGTGTAAGGTAGGTTTGTGAAGGTGAAACTGTGGTTTAACTAGTAGTTCGGTGAACAGTATATCTCGAGTCCAAAAGTATGTTTCTAATTTTCTATCTTTACTACTAGATTCTGTTAATTGTTCATAACTACGAACTATTTACAGATATCTCTCACATGAAAATAATGGTCTTTTTCAAAAAGGATTACCATATGTGACTAGATTCGTTCATCTTACTATAAGGAGCAGATTGTAGAGTGACTTCTGCTTGACACGGTTCGCTGTGCGATAACCTTGTATTTAAACGGCACATCATTGTACGGCCGCGGTCCTTTGATACACAAATTGATAAATTTAACAGAGTTAACCACATTAGACCGTCTTAGATGGGACGCACGCACACGGAACATATTATATTTTCATGGTTGAACAGTTTGCCGGGGGTCATTGTTAAATTTCATCCAGCAAACAATGTGCGCTTGTTGTTATACTGTCATTCTTGTTAAAAGGAAATACATTCCTTCACAATAAATTCTTCTTTACATCCAATAAATCAAAAAAAGTTTTTTGTTACATGTCTTTAAGGCGAACCCTACACGTTCAATATTTATTGTGATCCGCTGATATTTATTCAGTATTTTAATATTTATTGAGCTTTTAACCACTCGAGCGCTTTTTGCCACATTATGGCACTATTTCCAAAACCTCGGATTGATTTGTTGCCAAAATGTGGCAAATTTTCAAATATTTTTTTTTTATAAAACGACTATATAATAATATTGTACATTCAAAATATAACAAAATAAATATTTTCTAGATTCTTTAAAATGTTTTAAGGTTAAAGATTTAAATATATATTTATTATAAATCCTACAAATATGTGTTAATAGACAAAAGATAGGGGAATTCATTGGCTACATAGAACTATAATCAGTTTGTATGTTTCCATATTGAAATTCGGAGGTATAATATTTTTAATGTGGGCGGAATTTTTTTTATTTGAATAGTGTGCCTGGTACGCCCCGGTGGAACATGTAAACCGATGACTGTAGCAACTCGGGACTATCTATTTTATTATTCAGTAGAATATTTCAAAACAATAGATCTGTCAATGAACATGTTTTTTGTAAAGTTAACATATTATTTGTAGCTTTATCGTATTTCTTACGTAAATATTTAAAACATTTATTCGCTATGTGGAGAGGTTAGTGCAGTCCCACACATTCCATAAAGATACATGCATAGAATATTTGAAAAAAAAAGAAAAAGGAGGTGAATATAATTTGTACACACAAAATATAATAAAATATTATACATTTTAAAAGAAAAAAGAAATAGTAATAATAAGCCTTTAGTGTACTGTGACTACACTAGGAGCTAATATTTTTATCCAGTGTGCGTCAATTCTATTCAGGATTACATATTGTGAAAGCATACTCCAGTATATGTAGGTTCTATAAAAGGTGCCAAGAGTCGTACTCGATTTACTTTAACCGGTGATTAATTAATGTAATAAAATAAAATTTAATAAAATAAAATTTAATAAAATAATAATTAATGGCATTATTTGGTGAAAAAAATGTTAATAAATATTTGGTCTCTGGTGAAACTTATATTTTTTATTTATGACATATATTTTTTTCAACTAAAACATTTAAAAAATCATTAGGTGTTGGATAGTTAGGGTCGGAGATTAATTGATCTGCCATAGCTGATTCCTAGATATACCAATATAGGCAAGTTTGAATGATAAATTTGCGTCTATGAAATGTTAAAGTTTTTAAAATCATATGAATGAGTTAAATATTTCGATCAAATTATATTCATTAAAATCATTATACTTTTTCGGATCTGCCGTCATCGGATCTGCCGGATCTGCCCTGATGATGGACACTGCAAGGCTGTCCGAAACGTCGGCTAAAGAAGGAGGTAGCGCAATACGGCATAACACCCCAAAAACAAACAACGAAAATGCTTTTCGCCGTGAAAATCTAAAAACGTATCATTATACTTGTTCAACATTAAAATATTTTGTTTAATGAGAGATTACAATTTGGAATCGAAATATCACTTGAAATGACCATAGACACGTTGTTTAATAGTATTTGATTCGTTATTTCGTCACTTTGATTGTACTGGGTTCTAACTTTACTTTAGCGTGTTCTGAGATATGAGAGGTCAAAGTTTGCAAATACGATTTCTCATAATCTATTTACCGATTTCTGATTTTGGGGTTGAATCTTGTGTAAAGTATTATAGTTTAATCTAAACGTGCAGAAATAACCATAGGCAACCAGCTAGGGCAAAATAATTCATTGCATTAGATTCTATTTACATTTCCTTCCAAGATAGGGCCACGTTCTAAAGAAACATTTTCCTTCAAAATATGTTAAAAAATACTTTACACAAGATTGAACTTCAATATGAGAAATTATTAAATGGATTTTAAAAATTCCTCTTTACAAACTATGACATCTTCATACATCATATCTTATTCAGAATATGGTAAGTTAAAACCCTATCCACTTAAAGGATGAAACTTTGATGGCTATGAGTCAAGAGGATTAGATGTGCCATCTGGAGTGCCTCAAGGGTCCCATTTGAGCCCGATCTTGTTCCTTGTTTTTATAAATGACTTGTGCGATGTTATTTTGGACTCTGAAATTTTACTGTTTGCTGATGATTGTAAAATTTTTAAAATTATCAATACTTTACTAGATTCAATACTTCTGCAAAATGATATTAATAGAGTTTCAAAGTGGTGTATCGATAATAGAATGTTTCTGAATTCTTCAAAATGTGTCCACATAACTTTTACACGTAAACGTAACTCTATCGCAACTCAATACATTATCGCGGGTACTAAACTACAGGAAGTCTCAACCATTCGTGACCTAGGCGTATTATTTGATAAAAAACTAACTTTTACTTCCCACATTGACAACATTATTTCTAGATCTTTTAAAATGCTAGGATTCATCAAACGAAATAGTAAATATTTTCAAAATCCCAAATCCAAAATAGCGCTGTATAACTCATTTACTCGCAGCGTGTTGGAATACGCAAGTGTTATATGGAGTCCAACTTACAAAGTTCACATTCAGCGAATAGAGCGGGTTCAAAAACATTTTATGTACCACCTAGCGTATTCAGATAAGCGAGCGCGAACGCTTCCCCATTACACCGATAGACTTAATTTTTACAATATACGCACCCTTGAACAGAGAAGACAAAATATGGATTTAACTTTTATTTTCAAAATTGTTAATGGTTTAATAAACTGCCCTTTTCTACTTCATCAAATTAGGTTTAATATTCCTAGAATCGGTTCACGACATGTACATTTTATTCCCCTAAATATAAAAAAATATCGAACCAAGCTGGGGTATGATACTGCCTTGCCGAGAATGTGCCGTCATTTTAACGAGACATATAAAAACCATTCCATTAATTTGACAATATCATCATTGGCCACTTTTAAAACGTCTGTTAACGAGATTTAAAGCTCCGTGTTGATATAAAAAGATATTATTATATTGTTTATATGTATGTAATGGGATAGTAACTTGCCGAATATAAGTAACCTATTCGCCAAAATGATGTCTAAATATTCGTAAAGATAAGTTATGTTACCAATGCTGTGTTTGTCTTTAATTAGTGATAATATCAACCATGCTTATTGTAATTGTTTTTGTGAGAGATTTGATATGAATCACTGTTGACAAACCTTTAATAAAAAAAAAAAAAAAAAAAAAAAAAAAAAGTGACGAACTGCACTGCGCTACGTAAAAACAATCAGTCTGTCGGATACAAACAAAATGGCAATTACAAAAGGTTCAAAGAGTCGTTACACCCTTGTAAAATAAATGGAAGCTTTAAAATCTTCATGTTAGAACTTCGTCATACAAGTATTAAATTATTTGATTTTGGAAATGAGAAAAATAAGTGGTTTCGCACTGAAAAGTCATTTTTGAAAGAAGTGTCAGTTAGAACTTTGTCCAACTGAGGTGAAGACTTACCAAAATGCTTCTTTCTTATTTCTTTCCATATTCGCCTTTCTTCAGTCTTACAACCTATCCAAATTGTGGATTCCGTAATTTCCTGGCTTTGAGCGATTTGGCTTTTAGTGGCTGTATCATATAAAAAGTCTTATCGTTTTCGTCGAGAAATCGTAAAAAGTACCCCTCATGGTACTTATCTTATTGATTGGCATGATGATGCTGTACCTACATGTTGAGTTCGCTTTCAAGAACACTATTTCGTCTTTCATATATATATTTTTTTCAATTTCAATAAATACGCATGTTTACAGAAGTTTCTGATCAAATAATTATTGAAGAAATATTTTATTAAATTTGCTAAATTTGATTAGTGGATGTAAATTTTCTTTTTCATCATTGAGAGAACTGAGTCTCCTGACAAAATAAAGAAAACAATTCAAACTCTTGCATAATTAAATTCATTTCCGCAATACAAAATAACGACAGAAGTTATTTTATTCAATTCGATATAAAAAAAATCACAAGTAGGTAGCTTCCGTTCGAGGCTTCACCATAAAAGTAATTGAAGTATCTGAAAAGAGATTGACGAAACATTAGAATGAAGGGATTCCGCTTCATTGAAATATTATTGAAATGGAGGAAGATGCGAACAGATTGGAAAGCAAATCCGGTTTTACTGGAAATCAATCAAGTTGCCAAGGGAAATAAATCTCGTTTGAAGACTTATATTGTACACAAGGCGTGGGGTATATATGAAGATTGTTATTTTAGTACAAAAAAATAATCGTCTTACATTCCATTTTTTCGCATGATGTGATGAGTTGTATAGTAGGGTGGGTATAGTTGTATAGTACGGGATGTTTTTTTTTCAGAAATGACCTGCGTAAAAGTGATAAAGGGTGTTAAATGAAAACAAAATTAACTAAATATTTTTGTAATATTTGGATATCATCTTTTACCTCCGGATTGACATTGAAAAGTCACTTAATTGAGAACACCCATCGTTGTTAAATCCAGAAAAGAAGTATGATAAGCCATTCGAAATGCACTATTTTTTTAAATAAAACACAAAGCATAGAGTATATTATGATTTTTTCATAAAAATATATATGAATTGAATTCCAATTACTCTCAAGCCATTGTATTCAAACAGCACCAAAATCTTCTTACTGTCAAATTTTGGCATCATTACCAGAGTCTATTCCTGCCTGAATATGGCATTCATTATCTTGCATAAACCCAAAACTAATTTTAATATATAAAGTACTCGAAGCTTCAGTTACAGTCTTTACAGCTTTTTTAACTGCTTGGGCATCACATGGCAGTCGCAGACGAGGCAACTTACGTTCTAATATATAATACCGTTACAGTCCATTATCGGAAAATGGCAGTATTTCACCGTTCTTGTTCGATTTTCCCTGAATATATCTGAGGCCGGGAAGCTTTACCATCAAGATATGCAAACAAATACCAACATGTTAACTCGTTCATGTAAAGCTAGCAAATTATCTATTGTAATGGTTTATCCAAACGTTAAGTAAACGTATTATATCCATATTATCCAACGTTCATGTTCGTTCCGGCGCATCCAATACTCAAAAAAGGTTCAAATATGTATGTCTTAATATGTGTCTCTTCCGACATAATTTGTATGTCTTCCGACCAAAAATAATCAACCATAATTTTTATATTCTTCTATAACTTTCGAAGTATCAGAATTTGGTTCCATTTTGGTGTTGAATGAATGGAACAAAGTCTGGCTCTTTTATCAATGAAATATGCTCTTCTAGAAATAATTCTCTGTAATTTTTCCCCCTTTTTCGTGATAATTAATGTTTTATCTTTCCGGCCACCAAATTATGTTGCGGGTATTTGAGAAACTCTGTTTTATGTCATAATATTCTCTCTTGTTTTCTTTCGTTCTCTGCAAAGCTTTTGATATTTTTATAACTGGAACATTTCGTCTGACACTCCATAGTTATCATTTGTTTTAAACGGTATGGAATAATATATAGTGAGCTCAACCTGCTTCTGAGGCGTTTGAGATACAATAGTAGGTTTTGAAAAAGTCACTGCAACCATATTCATTTGATGCAGAAGATGTTGAAATATCGCGCTTGCGCTTAGAACAATTGGTGTACCCCTGCCCTTACTATACGCCCCCACTCATCAAAAATGGGATGTTTGGTACTCATGGCTTCGTAAATACATACTATATTTGCTATGGTAAATTACATTTTTTATATCAGATTCATAGTAATTTTTATACACATAGAAATAACCCCCAAATTAATGTACCTTGAAGTCAATGCAGAGGTAATTAGTCACATCAGAATTACAAAATATTTAAAACACTTCGTTTAAATCCTTTCTGGTACCATTTTATCACTATTAGTATCAACAGGCTAATAGATTTTCAGGTACCTTAAGAGGCTAGACTTTAAACGACACGCGGAACACCCGCGTCTGTCATTCTGTCCCGCTCACAATAAGCTCACGAACACTTACAATACATGCGAATGCGAAATGTGCGAATGAGACAACGCTCAAATTTACCTACAGAAATCGCTCGAAAAGGGGTTTATGGAGAATACACTTTTCTACACCGAAACTTTCACGAAATTGAAATTTTAAAAAATATATATTTTTTGGAAAGAAGAAGCTACGTCGGTAGCTTTTTATAATTTTATAATTCTTTATGAGAGTTCCGTCAGCAGCACTTTTTCCTTAAATAATATTTTTTGATAAATCATACATGTTTGACAGTGAATTTTTACGTTAATACGAAACGCATCAAAAATTCGAAAACATACCGACATTGTTTTCACCCTCTAGAAGGCAGTATAAAAAAAATATATTCATTTTGTGCAATTTTCGATGTAGAAAAGTGTTTTTTCCCGGGCGTCCTTTTTGTATGGGCCGAAAAGCGAAGTCTATCGTCTTAACTTCCGCTCTTTCCGATCTTACGTTAGTAATAAAGACTCTGCAAAGTTGTTCAATATACAGACGTTAAATTGCCGAAGCAAATTAGCAGACTCAGTAATGTTATTTAAAATTACACATAACCTAATCGATAGTCCCGATGTTCTCCAACGCCTATCATTCCATGTTCCAAACAGCAACAGCAGACAGTCGCTTACTTTTAATCTCTCTCTTTACAAGATCAACTTCAAACAAAACTCATGTATCTACTGATCCACCCACTCATTTAATTTAAATTATTACCATATTGACATTCGTAACTTGTCTTTACGCGACATAAAATGAAAAATTCACTAAGCAACATGACTCAAACTAGAAATTTAATCCTTATATATCCCCCCCTTTTCACATATTGTAACTAAAAAAAGAAATTAATTGAGGAAACACTCCTACAATGTCACACCTTATCATTCACTATCATCAGTTCATAATTGGCATAATTAACTATCTTATTGTATAATCTCAGATTTACTGTCAACTTGTATAGATAAAATAAATAAGTAAACGTTGTTTTCAATGACCCATCTTATTGTATAGTCGAAAAGTGTATAAGTAACCCAATATAGATCACATTTCAAATACGGTTACTTGTAAAAAAAATAATTTAAAATGGAGGGAGAATGATATTCAGATCTCGATATTATTTCAATCGTCGAGCTTTTTACATTGTGTGCTTTAAAACGTCTATGCGAAAACATGTACACTTTTGGAGGCGGACATGGGTACCCGTTTTGGATAACCAAGCCCTGGGAACCATTTATTAGATAACCACCACTCCATAGGTCATAGTGGTTCGCTTCGTTTGATAACTGTGCAGGGGTGCCAGGGTAAATGGGATGAGGTTTGTCGAAATGGTCTCGGCGGCGGATGGATTTGCCCACCTACTGCGTGACCGGCCGGATCTGAGGCTCTAGCACACACGCTCGATAACGATCGATAGGATAACTATCGGTAACTTCTCATCGTTCCTTAGGACACTTAGTCATTGTGAACTGTCACTTATTCGTTGGCGATCTGTAGTAATGCTAAGGAACGATGAGAAATTACCGATAGTTATCCTATCGATCGTTATCGAGCGACAATTACAGATCGCAATCGAATAGGTGACGGTTCACAATGATTAAGTGTCCTTAATATATTCGCTTTCAACTGTTATTTGTACGTTAGCGATCTGCAGTTGTCCTAGGGAACGATGATAAGTTACCGAAAATTATCCTACCGATCCTTATCGATCGACCATGCTAGCACCCCTGGAGAGACTAGTTGAGAGAGACCCCATCGCCTGCATCGCAGTTGGAGGAATGAATTCAACGTTTCCTTCCCATAACTTCCTCTCTTTCCTTTCCCTAAAACGACCCTCCACACAGCATCACCAGATTAGCACACTCGACGATGTTATCTGACTTATCATTAATAACTTTAACGAAATGCCTAACTTACGCTGGTATAATTTCTGTTTAGAAACATTATATCCGTAATGGAAATGAATTTACAAAATGTTAAGAGCTCAAAGTGAACTTAAAAGTTATTAGTTATATCCATAACAGAAAAGTACTAACTACAAATGCTATTGACAAATTTGGGATCGATAACGCCACCTGAGGCCCTAGCACGCTTGCTTTATAACGATCGGTAGGATAACTATCGGTAACTTCTCATCATTCCCTACGACAACTACAGATCGCAAACGAATAGGTGACAGTTCACAATTACTAAGTGTCCTTAATATATTCGATATCAACTGTCGTTTGTACGTTTGAGATCTGCAGTTGTCCTAGGGAACGATGAGAAGTTACCGACAATCGGTCGGTAACTTCATATCGAGCGACTGTGCTAGCACACCTGTTTTAAAGTGCGCCGTCAATTTTATAGGTATAAATGCCGATTATTACAGTGCTTCTCTCTCTATTCGCATACACTCAGTGGTGAAGCTATATAACGTAATGTGCACAATGGAAAAAGGAAATAATATGACGGCAATATTATTTTTAATAACGATATCGGACCTGCGGTACCATATTTCATACTGAATGCTTCAATAAGTTTTTCACTGGTTTTACTAATTTCAAACTACATGCTGAAAAGTATTTTAATGTGAATTTTCTGATTAAAAGTATTATAAATGGGCAAAATTATACACAGACAATGGCGTTCATTCCTGACCTTCCTGACCGATGTTATAAAATATATAAATTTACTTAAAATTTTACCAAACTGAAGATGCCTGTTTCAAGGTGGAACCGGTCCGGTCAAAAATAATTATATAAAAAAAATCATATTATTCATTATGCAGGTAATTAGATTAGCTGGTTGCGAAAAAAAATTGGGTATACGTAAATAAGAAAATATCCACAATATATTCTATGTATAGTACTTCTATCGAGAGGTTGTACCTGACGTCATCGTTATAGTTATAGTATAGTACGTTGTCTTTTTGGTTTTCATACAATACGTGTTAGAGGGAGCTCTTTCCGGGACTATATATATATATATATTTATTTCAGGTCCACACATGATGCCCTGAGGAAAATAATTTCCCTCACGGCCTATGTCATCTTTGGGGATGCAGTGTGGAGGGTATTTTTAAGGAAAGGAAGGAGAGGAAGTTCTGGGAAGGAAACAGGTATGAGGGTTGGGTAGGAATCTGGGGTTCAGTGTGTCTAGATCATCCGCCGCCAAGACTTAGATAAACCTTACCCCATGAACCCGGGCACCCCTGCTAAGTCACCAAACGTAGCGAAACACTTGGGGTGACATATGGCAGAGGTGTTGATTATATGCATCAATCCACGCGAATTTGTAGCTTGAAATGTTTTGTAGTACTTACCTAAATATATTTTCCTTTAAAACATCAACGGTTTATTTCCTAAAAATATGCTATATAAGCTCTTTAGCTGGAATAGGTTACTGTATTTTTAATGTATAACAATTATTTTTTATTTTATTTTCATAATTTTTTAAACCTTCATGAATTCATTAAAATATGGTTACGGAGCATTTAAGTGGGTTCGTTCGTATATATTAGTAATTTTTAAATAAGGTAGAACGTTTCTGTATGCTTTCAGAAAATTCTGTTCTTGGATCTTGAATATTTTCGATGAATTTAAAGCAGTTCCAACCAAGGAAATTTTACATTTAAATCGTCCCTGAAAAGTAGAAAAACCAATTATAATTGAAAAGTTTCCATCTTGTTTCGCGAATTGCTACAGAACAAATTAATGTTTTGCTAATATAATTAGTTATTTACAAAGGTAATAAATAATATTATGGAAATTTTGTTGATTTAATGTAATTGTTAAAAAAGTACTTAAAAAGTTCCAATTATTTATTTAAAAACATGTTTTGACATTCCTTTTCACAAACAAAACGTACTTTAAAACTGGCTTCCGAACCAATCAAGTGATACAATTTTCTATTAACTAATGAGCTTATATCAGCCCCGACGAAGATATGGTTGTGACAAAACCTGTTGGGGTATCATGAAAAAGATAACATATACGAATATAAAAATATACTAGGGAAAACAAAATGATTATTATTTTTTTTATTTAATGACAATACATATTAAAATTAAAATACAATATTAAGTAAATTAAGAATACAAAGTGAAGTATTTTATTCTCAGTCCTCCTCACTAGGTATTCCTGTTCCGAGGTGGACTGCTGCAGGTTGTTGTATGGTGTTGATCATGATTTCCTCATCATTGTTGTTGGTTTTTGTTGGTTTCCACGAAATATAAATAAATAAAGCAAAAAGTGTTGTTTATTATCTTGCGTTGTTTTAAAAAGTGTTTATTATCTGTAGGTTGCGTCGGAGTTACTTAATAATTTTAATTAGTTCCTCATCTTCATGTTTAGTTAGCCATAATTTGATGTCCTTTTTAAACTCTTGTAAATCCACGGTATTTTTAATTTCAATCGGAAGGGCATTATATAATTTTGTAGCATGGAAATAATGGTTTATCTGGCCGAAAGCTGTATTTAATTTTGGAATGTTTAGTAGACTTGAAGATTTTGTGCTTGTAGTAGATATAGGTGTGTTGGTCAGCAGGGTATGCATATTTTTCTTTAAATTTGAGTAGTGCATTTTTTGAGTACAGTTTTATAATGCTGAACACATTATTATTATAAGGTTTTTAAAACGTCTAATGAACTCGCTTTAGATGTAAAAGAAGCTTGTGAAATCCAAATTTTACAATATACGAGTACAATATATTGTAACAGTAGGTTTAAAAAACCAAAAAATGTTTATAAAACATCAAAATTTATAAATAAATAAAATATACTACAAAAAAAATATTCCAAACAATTCCTGTATTTATTTTATTTTTGGTCATGGGTGCTTCAAACTTTTTTGTACGTATGTAAATATTGTAGGTACATTGTATGATCAAGTTAAAATGGTATTAGTAACTTAGCGTTTAAATTGAAAATGAGTGAAATCGAAAGGTTTCAGAAAATGTTAACACCGCAAAACTTGTGGCCTTTTTGTGCGGGTTCAATTTTCCGGTAACATAGAAGAAATATGAAGGGGTATTAATAAAATGAACTAGCAGTGAAAAAAGTGTGTTTGCTGTGTTTGCTGCTTTGCCCTGCGGGCGGTTTTTCGTTCTGCTTCGCCCAGTTTAAGTGTTGGTGACTATTTATAAGGCATCACCCTTTTGAAAAACTAACTACTATTAACATTAAACTACAGAATACTTATATTTAATAGGTAGATGTATAATAATAGACATTCTTACATTAAGACCGTGAATAATGAGAGGAACATAAATCTTCTTATTATTGAATGAGAGCGAAAAATGTTTCTTCTTCTTCATACTTTTTCCTTAAATATAGTATTATAGATGGCGCCACTTCCGTTTGAAAATTGCATTTTAGCGAGTGATAAGTGTGCATATTACGGCAGCAGCTCCGTGGAAAAAGGCACGTTCACGGACGGATCAGAACGGTTTCCATTCAGTGTGGCGTTGGAGATTTAGTCGGAGTCGGGTTCCATAATTTGAACTTTACGGGCATTACCGTATTAATATACTTCGATAAGCAGAGATAACTCCCAAGACTACTGCCGTGACCTCTTATAAGGTCAATAAATCTGAAAGATTACTGAAATACCCTTGGGAATATGACGAAAGTCTGTGGAAAACTTCAACTTTGGAGAACTTCCTGCGTTATCTTCGTTAGCGGTTGTAATATCTTCGTGAATATTCTCTAGACCTTCTTCTCTGTGTTACTCCGGTTATGTATGGCTTTCAATAACATTACAGGAGCTAATCGTGGACTCAATCAGCCTTGAGCTACTATGGCGGATCGATTAACGTCTGCCTCATCGGGGGGATTCACTACAGGATTTTCCGCCGCGAGATATATATTATGAGTAGATATGTTAGAACCAGACTTTACTATCACACGTTTATCTTGTTATGAGATATTTGACTTCAAAGATGCAGTAGAATAATTAAAAAAATATATATTTTCGATCTTTGCAAAATTACTTTGTGGCATCATTTTAATTAAATGAAACAAATTTCAATTTGTTTCATTTAATTAAATAAATTATGGAATTCTTATTTTTTTTTTATTATAGCAATTGTTCTATTTTATACATTCGAGTAAAGAAAAAACCTTGAATTATTAGTAAACGTATTCAATTTTTATTAGAACAACTCTATTTTTATAACTTTTGAAGGTTATTCCCATCAAAATAATATATCATTCAGCTTATTAGTATTATCTTATTCTTCAATGATATTAGTAAACATATTATTTATTAATTAAGTCTTTGATATTTTTAGCTCTAACGTAATCACCAGACTTATCAGGCAATTTGATGGTAGGAGATTTAAGCATTTTTGGTCCTGACAACTTTCGTAATTAATGAAAACCGTATTTACGGCAGTTATAGTAATGAACAATATTTAGAAAATTTTATATAAAATCTAAGACCCAGCTGGAGATTAACCTCCAAGCGCAAAGTTTGAGAGCGAATATTTTCTAATATACTTAATATTCATACATAATATTATGCATATACTGTGTAACCAAAATCCATCAAGCATTCGCCGCATGTCATCATCATCTTCCTCCGCCAATTTGACTGATTTTCGTTTCTTCTCAGTTCCGAAATTTAATGGTAGAAGTAATGGTTTAATTTTTACTTCTTATATAGGTACTAGATATAAGAAGTAAAAAAATGTATAGCTAAATAAAATATACTTTAAAAAAAATGAGAGCCTGTTAGTTATGACTTGAAATAGTTGAGTGCCTGTATTGTCTTTGGGGATGCTGTGTGGATGATATTTTTTGGGTACAGGAAGGAGCGAACGTGGAGTCTTTAAAAGATTGAAGTACAAAATGAGAGAGAGGAAGCACAAAGGGCCAATTGTCAACATCAAACCAAAAGCGTTTGGCGTGTTTCCCGATTATGCACTAGATTATTAACGCTAGTTCCTCTTTTTAGTTACCTATACCATTCCTATCAAGAACTCGTAATCAACAATCAGTTTATTTCTAATTTTCGTTTTTAATGTTTTTTCCATTATTATAATCTTTTTTTTTTTTTTTTTTTCGTTTTTCCTCTGCTCTTTATTTTATATATGTAAACATATGTGGATGTATGTATATATAATGTAATAATGTGTATATTTTATGTACCCCTTTAAATTCTCTTAAAATTATTTGTAAAAGAACCCATTGACAAACTGATATAAATCAGTTTAACGGGACTTAATGTTGAAATATGTAAAAAAGAATGTTAAATAAATAAAAAAAGTATTATACCAATGTAAAATATTTTAACTTTTTTCTGATATTCGCTTCTAAACTGTTTAAAATAGCATAAATAAAAATGTAATGATATTTAATTTACATGCTTATAATTGGGTTAGCCGGTATAGCAGTATAATGAGTTGAGCTCAAAGATTTAACAGTTAAATTTAACCTTTATTTTAATACTTTTACAAACGTTTTAACTTACGAGGCGTTTTAATTAAATATTCCACTTCAGCATTATCTTTCATGTCGAGAGATAGACTTTATCGTGTGATTTAAACGTTTGTTTACTGAAAGGATTACGGCGTTAAATACGGGAACAAAATTGAAATTCACAGGTAGACAAAGCCCTATTTTCACAGCTAAAGCCGTTATTTCACCATCAAATCTTCGATAAGAACGCTATCATTTTTGTGTCTCGTCTTTTATGAAAATGTGAGACTTTACCGTTAACACGAGTCTGCGTTATTAATAAAGTTCCACAGGGGCTATAAATAATACGGACCAACACAACGCCAGGATGGAATCTAATGTAATTAAGCTCAGCAAATATTAATTTAGCATTGAAAATTTTAATGAACTACGAGTAGATAATTGGTAAATGGTGCATGAATTAAATTATACATCATTGAAGAAGAAGATAACATTAATAATCTATTTTTTTTTTAAATATGAAAATAAACAAGACACAGAAAAATAATAATAGACAACAGTCGCAACTGAGACTCGAACCCAGAACCTTACGTCTTACCGGGACATACACCTCTACCGAGTTTTTTTAATAAAAATATGAATATTCATTTACAGCCTTACTAAAAAAAAACAGAAAAATTAGCCATTTTTTATAATATTTCAGAAATTATTATTCGGTTCACGAGAACCTACTTAAGTAAAATGATGTTAGCGTGACTCAAATATAAAATATTCTGTTGTCTTATAAAATAATTTATAAGACAACAGAATTAAATTATCGATCGTGTTTGAATAAATAATATAAAATATAAGACGTTATGTCATAGCAAAGTTAGGCACATTAACTTGGGTCGTCCTAACTTTGTTTTATTTTCAAAGTATTCTAAGAACACAAGTCCAAGTCAGATAACAAGATTAATTCTGTTGTTGAACCATCAAATGAATTAAAACTTTGTGAAATAAAAGCAACTTGAGTATACATTGTTTTAAAGAAGTGTTTCATGATTTTAAACAAAAATTATGTAAGTGAGGAGAAAAAAAAACAGTTTACAACTAAACTATCTATCCTTGTCAATGTGTTGGCCCGCACACTACACAATTTCTCAAAAACCCATTGTCAATGCAAAGCAGTGACTCGCGACTCGCCCTGCTAGTTGCCGTGGCCGCCCGTTGCTAGTTTCCAGGTGCCAACTGATTGTTCTTCGTCTGTGTTTAAACAAGCAGGCCGTCATAGAAGTTTGATGGAAGTTTGGTTGGAAGCCATAGCAACCAGCCGGTTTTAGTTGCCTCGTCAGCGGAGGCCCTAAGGCGCTCCGCTGACGAGGCAACTGAAAACCAACTGAAACCGGCTGTTTTCTCTGTCTTGATTGGTCAAAAAGCTTGTTTAACCACAGACGAAGAACAATCAGCTGACAGCTGGCAACTAGCAACGGCCGCCCAGGGCAATCAGTAGTGACAGTCGCGAGTCACCGCTTGCGTTACCATTGACAACGGGGTTTTGTGTGATTGTGAAGTGTGCGGGCCATCATATTGTCATACAAAGACAATTGGCAGTTGAGAGTTTTCAGTTGCCTCAGTGGGCGGAGGCGTTAAGACGTCGAATCTTCAAAATAAAATCAAAATGGGAAATTTAATATTAATAAAAAAAACATCGTACCTTTCAGACGTGAAATATAAATTATTTTTACAATGGTCCTAGACATAGACATATGAATATGTATAGACCTGCCCTAAGTGATAAAAGCGTATTATTTCCCCCTCCTTAATTCTGGGTTACATGGAACCGGCCGGGCTGGCGTATAGGTACGCGTGAATCTAGAAAATGTGACGTCATCATTCTTGTGCGGATTAGCGTCGAGCTCTTATCGGTACATTTTACGAAATAACACGGCAAAAATGGTAACTTGTGCTATTAAAACATGTAAAAATAGAAGTGAAAAAGAGTATAAACCCAATTGTCGTATTGCCTTCCATATGCAGGCATTATTTGTCATTATTTTAAGCTTATTCACATCATATAATATGATCAGTTTTAGACATGAAGCGAAATTCCCGGTCCCGTCGTGTGCACGTTGCAGTTTACTGTGATAAGTAAATTATGAAACATTTGTAAAAGTGTCTTAACTTAACACGGTAACAAAATATTCGACTCTCAAAACAAACGAACCTTTCTTCATTGTATATGGATTACACAAGTTTGTTCAAACCGGGCGAACAATTCGCGCTCCCATGTAAAAAGGTCTATTCATTCAAAAGCAGAATTTACTTTTAAGAGCTAAATGGTGATATTATAATGCGTGATGCCTATATACTGTCGTATTGAAGGATTAACGAATCACATATCGTTACCGTCAACTCATCCCTCTCCGCCCCGCTACAGATGGTTATTACCCCTCTCCCTGATTCTCAAGTCTATGAATAATATGTCTGTGGTCCTAGAGTACATATTTCACCGCTTTTTTTTCGTTTAACGACTTGTTTGCAAGGTGAATTCATTAATAAGCTGACATCTGTAATCTTTAGAATAGCTAACGAACCTATTAATTATTTATGTGGAAGTTTAAAGAAAACTTAGGCACGAGGCAGATTATTTTAAGGTTCCGATATTATTTGGGAATTCCTGCACTACTTCCCTACAACAGACTTGGCTCTACCGTGTAAAGCCTGGGTATCTTAACCTGTCACCTAGGTGACATTTTCTTTTATGAGGGAGGGGGGGTTTGAAGGAAGAGATTTTTTTATGTGGATTTTAAAAGGCTTGGGTTATGAATGCCAGCAACTAGCTGCATTTAAGCAGCAAAACAAGCAGTTTTAAAAAATAACGAATCCGAAAACAACTTCCGTAAACTATATTTTTTTAAATGGTGCTGCTATTGCTGGTGCACGTTGGATAAACCTTGGTTGTTCCTCAGAGCAGGTTTATATGAAATATCTAAAAACAGACTGAGTATGCCTCCGTTCTATCTACGAATAAGACATTATATTCAATTTGATTTCAAGAGATTTTGGTGACTTAGCAGGGGTGCCCGGGTTCATGGGGTAAGGTATATCTAGGTCTTGGCGGCGGATGATCTAGACACACTGAACCCCAGATTCCTACCCAACCCTCATACTTTTTTCCTTCCCAGAACTTCCTCTACTTCATTTCCTTAAAAATACCCTCCACACAGCATCCCCAAAGATGACATAGGCCCTGAGGGAAATTATTTTCCTCAGGGCCTCCTGCGTGGACCTAATGTAAAAATAATAGATTGTTGAAATCAGGTTGACCTGCCTGAACTTTTCCGAGTGCAACCCTTGTTGGATTTTTGTTTGTTATTGTTGTAATTTGCAATTGCAAATTACAAGCACTACGGTGGTGATTTGCCTTCTGTCCTTTGACTCGGACACCACAAAACGTTGTCAACTCAAAGGGTAATAACTACACTATCATGCTTATGTTCCTCTTGATAGTTTAGCCGAGAGAACCAGGCATAGTATAAAACTCTTTTAAAGTTAGCAAAACCGGTTCTAAAATATGGATAGAACCTTAAAACTACATAGTGTTATTGAACAATTATTATAAGCAATAATTATTAGCCTAAAACACTCATCCAAATTGAAAAAACTTCCCGAGAAAAAATACATGCCGCCGACGGGACTCGAACCCGCACCCCTCTGATTGCCGGTCTGAAGCTTTATCCGCTAAGCTACGGCGGCTTATCTCTTACGCGTGTGTATATCTTATCTTACCTTATCTCTTATTTAGTGCTAAGCATAAAATCTTGTCTTAAAAATTAGTTTATCAATTAAAAATAATTAGTGTCATTGAATTAGACATACATTTTTTTGACAGGATATTGAATAAATCACCGTACTGACGCGACGTTGTGAACCAAATATTACGAAAATTACGCTGAGCTCTCATGAGACACATAATCTGTCAGATTTTGAAAAGATGAAAACTATTGACAATATTGAAAAAACTTATAAGATCGTAATATAATTTACTCCCATAAATAAAATAAAATAATTGCTTGATGAAAATTATTATAATGTTCGCTGTATGAACTGTGTGTGTACAAATTTTACATTAAACACTCAGTTTTGCTTGTTCATGCGGTAGGTTCTATTGCTCCAAGAACCTTCAAATTTAAAGTGCTCTAGACTTGAGAACCTGGTGACTGTTTGTGTAAGGAACGCTAAGAGATGGAAACTTGGCGTCCTCATTAAAGCTTGTATCACTCGGTCTGTGGTCCCGCGTTTACGTTGCATAAATACATAGTAATACCCCACTAATACCACCTCAGTATATCTACGTTCAATATTAAATATTATATAGCTAGGAACAACTGCAGCAATAATTACTAGTAGCGGACCCATTTATTATTTATTACTGAGGCCAGTGGGGACTCTATTGTGTTCAACTCATAAAAAAATCTTTATTCGCCAGAGCGATACAGAAAGTACTTCTTTCAATTGTGTAAGCATCTTTGTTTCGATAAAATGTCCCAGATGTCTCTTTTTAACAATGTTTCTGCTGTCTTTTGTCTACTTTTAAGGCTTCACAATATTACGTGATGGACGATGATGTGCGGAAAAGTAGCTATTTTCGTACCTTTCACTTTTTTCAGAGGGATTATTCGTTCGTATTCAGAAGTTCATATTTTCTTTCTATATTTTGTTTTATTTTATGAGCAAACACTATTTGAAAAAAAAATCTAAATAAGGAACTCCAATCCATTTTTTTTATTTTTTTTAAATAGAATAATGATCTTCTAATTTAAATAACTGTCTATTTATTTTTATTTTTATAGTTAGGCGCTCCGCTGACGAGGCAACTGAAAACAAACTAAAACCAGCTGGTTTCTATGTTTTGATTGGTCAAAAAGCTTGTTTAACCATAGACGAAGAACAATCAGCTGACAGCTGGCAACTAGCAACGGCCGGCTACGGCAATCAGCAGTGCAAGTCGCGAGTCACCGCTTGCGTTACCATTGACAACGGGGTTTTGTGTGATTGTGAAGTGTGCGGGCCATCACATTGTCATGGAAAGGCAGTTGCCAGTTGGCAGTTTTCAGTTGCCTCAGTGAGCGAATCGCCTAGTTTTAATGGTTAAAATAATTGTCAATTTTTTAATTTTTCAAGATCCACTTAAAACCACCACATCTATGGTGTATCGTGTGACGTCATCACGTTCCAAAAGTTAAATTTATTTTCAACAGGTATTTGTCAATCAGTCAATTTGTATGGAAGGATCAAAGGGTGAATGATTTTGGATGTTAGAAGTCAAGGCGTTTTTTATTCAAGATTAAGCTTTTAATATAAAAAAAAACATTAGGTAAAATGTCAACATCTCATCGCTACTATTATTATATACAAATACATTATTATTCATTGAAATACAAATGACATCGTAAGCCGGGTAATTGATACAAAAACAAAACAATTTGTCAAAATGACTATAACATCACAGCAGTCAAATTTACTGTACATTTTCAAAAATATTTTTTACGGCTAACTGCGACTTTCAAACACAAGTATTAAGATGATTTACTTACTAAGTAGCTTTTATTTCACGAAATTCGGCACTTACATAGTCCGAAATATATTGAAAAAACATGACATTTCGATATCAACTACTGTCAAATCGTCCCTTTTACGTCATTATTTTAATTGTTGAGGGCCTAAATGTTTCAATTAATACAACTACTGTATTATATGCCTAAATATCTTTAAACAGTATGTAAATAATCCCATAAACAAACCAATAACATGAAATGTTGATCATTTCACTACAACTTCAATAGGCGAATGGGCGCGAATGGGGCTGAGTGACGTCAGCACTGCCCAATCCAATAATATCAACTTGACCCTGTGTTTTAATTACAGGTTTTAAAATAGACTTTTTAATAATTTTTTTTAAAACTCTACGTATAATATGATTTAGTAAAACTTATAAATTCAGAATCAGCGTATATTGTTTTTTTTTTTTTTTTTTTTTTTTCGTCGTTTGTTTTTGGGGTGCTATGCCGTGTTATCGCTTCCAAGTAAATAAGCACACACTTAACACAACAATTTCACATCGACGGATCTGCCGGATCTGCCCTGATGATGGACACTGCAACGCTGTCCGAAACGTCGGCTAAAGAAGGAGGTAGCACAACACGGCATAACACCCCAAAAACAAACAACGAAAATGCTTTTGGCCGTGAAAATCTAAAAACGTATCCAGCGTATATTGGTTTATAAGAACATATTTTTTTAAAGCCATAATATTTTTCACTGGAACATTAAGAACAAGACAATTATATAAAAAAAAAACATGACAAAAATCACATGAAAGTGAATATTAGGTAATACCAATTCTGATTTAAAAGAAAATTATGTGTAGGGTCCACATTATCAAATAATGTTTAATAATTTGCAATCTCACTGTACCAAATTTTTTTTTAAATATTATGGTCTCAATCCACATTACGTACCTAAATACATAATACTCAATCCAACAAAGCACTTACTGGATATTTCAGTATAATCTTGATTTCAGACACAATAATCTTAAAACACTTTAGACATTTTTTTAAAACGTATTTCTATCCATTTTGAATTGTTTTGTTTTCAAGTAGCTTGAATTCTTTCCCTCATCCTCAGGCATCCTCAACTCCTCTTTAACTATAATCTGGGTTGAAACATCTTGCCAGGAGCCCTTAAATTTTTCTATTGTTAAATACGGACATTGTATACATATTTTGTCTGGGACAGGCTAGTTAGTTGAGGAACAATTCCTCTTCAGTTACCCTTCAGAATACAAACATTTGGGGGGAGGTTGGGATAATAGATTATACCCAGTTTTGAGTCCCCAACCCTTTGTCACCGTGTATAATTATTACTCCAGCAGACAACACTCAAAGGCTAAGCTTCGCTTAGTGTAATCCATTGTGCTTGCTGAACTATAATATTGTGCGATGTCTTAACCTGATCTAAAAATAAGCTTTGCCGCACAAGTTTCTCATCATCTACTGACGTATGTTGTGTTCAATTATAGGAGTAAGGTTTTTCGACGTAGACAAAAGAAAAGAGGTAGTCGTTAGATTAAATAACACAATAATGTAAGTAATTGTGATTATATAATAGTGGTTGATACAAAGTTATTTGTTTAATTTAATTCAAAATAATTTACTTGCAAAAAAAAAAAAAATACTTTGTGTTCTTTAATCTAACGACTACCTCTTTTCTTTTGTCTATGTCTATATTTCTATACGGAAACCATCGGTTTTGAAACATGTAGGTAATTGTGATTATATAATAGTGGTCGATACAAAGTTATTTGTTTAATTTAATTCAAAATGACGCCACGAACTGATTTTGCGAAGTTTGAAGAAATAAATTATTTTCATTCGTCACGCTTTGAAAACTCTCCGAAGAGCGAAAAGGATCTGAAAGGACTATAATGTAACGCCGCCCCGTGAACCATTTATTGGATAACGAACATCCACGCCATAACCCAAAGTGGTTCGCTGCGTTTGGTGATTTAGCGTTATTATTTTGGGTGCACGGGTTCATGCAATGAGTTTTGTCTTGGTCTTGGCGGCGGGTGCTTTTGCTCACCTACTGCCTGGCGGGCATTACCATTAAAAAAAACCATCAAAACAGCATCCCCAAAGATGACATAAGAAGAAATATAGAAAAAATGTATTACTTTATTGTTAGCAAATAATTTTAATGGGTTTATTGAAAACAATCTTTTTTATAGCGTCCCACATATAACTGAGGAAAAACTCGCTATATTTGTCCCGGGAGTTGGAAAATAGGAATTTCTCATTAGGTCACGTACACAGGGGAATTTAAATAAGTCAAAGCAAAGGCATAACAAGTTACAAACGTGACCACCGTTTATGGAAGTGCCTGGTAAATTCCGAGCTAGAGATGGCGGGAGAGAATATTTCTATTTTAAACAGAAAAAATAATGCAAATGCTTTTCCTAGAAAATAAAGCCATTCAAAATTAAATTAATTCATACTCGTGTGTATATTTTTTTACCATCCACAACGTTATTATTTCACTTCTATATTAGTAGTTCATATTTGTTGCTGAGGCAGAGAATCAATAATATTTCTAAATAAGATACACACTTGAACTTACTTTGGCTGTTATAATTTGTGAAGTGTTCTTAATGGGTTTTCATTGAGCGTCCCATAGTTTGATAAACAATACCATCGCACTATGGTCCAATGATCAATTCAACTTACTTTATTATCTTTTTTATAATTGTATATGAACACTTGTGTTTATTGAACTAAAGTTATCAATTTTTATGACTTAACTGGCCTGATTTCATAGGGATTTGAAAATAAAACCAGTTAATTAATATTTTGCGAAGATTGAAGAAGTAGTTAAATATTTATTTATTTATTTATTTAGAATTTACGGCACTAGTGCCATTTACATACATAAGTTTTTTTTTTATTTTACACAGACATAGATAGTACAGTATTATATTTTGATGAGTGAAAATTATATAATTATATTGAAACACATAACAAATAAAATAATAATGACTTTAAGAAAGACGGAAGCAAAAACAAAAACCTGTTATACAGTGACCTCATTAAAATGTTTAATTAGTGTAGCTTTATACTTCACAAGGGGTATATTAAGAATATCGGCGATTTTAGCATAAAAGTTACCAAGTGTTTGCAACCTATTTATAACTGAGTTATATCCTGAGACTGTGGTATAATTGTCACAATAATACATACTAGAGGACCTCGATCTAATGGTAGGTACATGAAATTGAATCAACATTAATATATCAGGGCTATCCAAATGATAATTTACAATTTTATATAAAAATATAAGATCAAAAAATTTTCTTCTATCACTTAATATGTATTAAATTAGAAAAAATTAATAATATGTATTAAATTAGAAAAAATCTCGATTACTTTAAATTAAATCGATTGTTAAAAATGTATACAGTAAATAAATTTCAAATGCAAAATAACTATATGCGGAAAAATGAGATAAATTATTATTTTTATTTTGATGTAGCACTACAAATTTGGCAATTTTTCAACCCTTTGTAATAACAAGGTTCCATCTGTGGCAGTAACCTCATGCGATAATGGGATCTATAGTAAGCTAATTTGGAGTAGGTACGTTATCTCATGGCGTTACCGCGTCAGATAAAACCTGTTATTACAAAGGGTCGAAAGCACTCAATGTTTTTTAATCAATTAAAGTGAGGGCTAACTTAAGCGGCCCCAGATGTTCAATATTATAGTCAATATATTGCACAATATTTTACATTTACAACTGACACTTCTGCAGCCATATGTATAAACCTATAACTCATTTTGTTGTTCACTGCTTGACTGTGGAGACAGAAATGAACCATTATTGTTCAATATCATCCACAGACGATTCAATATTTATCAGATAAAATCATATTGCAAAATAAATATATGTTTTTGATTTACTCTATATACATTTATTCATCGATATATACTATAGATATATATATATATTTTTTTACAATATAGAAATTTTTGATTACTCATTGGTTTTCAGCAGTGCCTCAAATAAAAAAAAACAGTAAATAAAAAAAAATTAATTATGATAAAATAAATTAAATTAAATTAAATCACATAAAAATAATCAAACCAAATCTCAAATTGAACACACACAATATAATATACAATATAAATAAAAGAAATAGAAATAAAAATATATAAATAATGTAAATTGGAATTTAAATTAAAGCCAATAATCTCAATAAAATCAATTCAAATAAAATATAATCAAATTAAAACAAATAACTTTGTTTAAACCACTAATATAATCACAATTACCTACATGTTTCAAAACCGATGGTTTCTTCGTCAGGGTAGTAATGACATTAATAACAAAATAAACAAACAAGTATAGACTAAAAAGAACTATGGACAAAAATATTTTAGAGAGAGGTTAAAATATTTAAAATATTTTAGAAATTTTAGAAATTAGAAAAAGTGTTAATAGTAAATTAAATATTATTAATAACCAAATATTTTTTTAAAATAGCCATCTCTTAAATTTATTTTCTTATTAATAATTATATTTAAAATAATTTATTTTTGTTGTTTAAACATCTTTATTATGTTTTGATAATTTATATAATGTAATTTATCATATTTTTTAAATAATTTTTTTATATTTAATTTTAAATAATTGTTTTTTACGATATTTTTAATTAATTAATCACCTCTCTCTAAAATATTTTTGTCCATAGTTCTTTTTAGTCTATACATGTTTGTTTATTTTGTTATTAATGTCATTACTACCCTGACGAAGAAACCATCGGTTTTGAAACATGTAGGTAATTGTGATTATATTAGTGGTTTAAACAAAGTTATTTGTTTTAATTTAATTCAAAATGACGCCACAAAGTGATTTTGTGAAGTTTGAAGAAATAAAAATATAATCAATTCAAATTCACAATATATTCAAATATAATTAATAGGTGACAGTTCACGACTAAGAAGTGTCCTTAATATATTCGACATCAACTGTCGTTTATACGTTAGAGATCTGCAGTTGTCCTAGGGAACGATGAGAAGTTACCGATAGTTATCCTATCGATCGTTATCGAGTTTGACTCAACATGTCGCCAATTTCACAATGTCAGTTTCTGCGCGCCAAACAAAAAATAGCTCCTTCCGCGGAAAGTCACCCGCAAGCACTGAATAAATCATAACAAAATAGTAATGGACAGGAGATTGTTCTAATTTTCTGCTGTCTAATATTCAGAAATATCGACGTTCCCGAAGATCATCATCGGATCGAATCGTTTTGTTGGCCTATTTTTATTTTCTTTTGGAGATTTAAAGGTCTGTATTTTCAGAATTTTGAATGAAATGCAAAATATCAAAACAACACTATATTTCTTGATCTCAAAAACAGTAAAAACAAAAATTTAAACAGCTCTACTGCAAAACAACAAAATCTCACATCCGATATTGTTATTATATATAAAGAAATAATAATCAACACGGGTAAAATGTTCCGGGTCCAAAATAGTTGATATTTACTTAAATGTAAATAAATAGCTAGTGTCTAAAATAATTGAACTTAAGAGGTAATATCCAGCAATCCATTATTACGTTTTTTGTTAGCAGCGCTGCGCGCGGATGTTTTTACATCATTTTACATATTCAACCATGAAGCTAAACGGTATTAGTTTTAAATTTAATGCAAAATGTTGTCATTAAGAGACTTGAAAATTGAGAGTTTGAAAATTGAACAAATCTGCCTACGACCAACGGTACCTTATATACACTTAGTTTTTCAAAATTTTAAAACTGTACCAGATAAAATAACAATCTTTCAACATTAATTTAGGATTTTTTGTAAAAAAGAGTCAATACGCCTAGAATTGGATTTAAAAATGACTAATTTCCGGTATTTTCTGGTAAAACTATAATTCTATAAAAGTGGTCTATAATTCACAAATAATTTGCTTCGACCGAAAATTACTCAGAGAAGGGCAACTAGCAACCCCAGTGAGTCCGAGGTGACGATATCGAAAAAGTTTTATTGGAACTAAGGTAAGCAGGTATTCTGTATTTTATCGAAAAATGGGCCATTATTAAAAAAAATATACAATTAAATTAAGTTTGCTGAATAATAATAATTATTCTGAATTTGCCAACCACATTTTAGAAACAAATCATTCTTTTGATATAAATAAAAGGTTACAAATCTTACACACAAACTCAACAGATTTGCAATTAGCAAACTTAGAAACTTTAGAAATTATTAAAATTTTTAAACGTAAATTAAATTTGATTAATTATCAAATATTTTTTTAAAATAGCCAAGTCTTAAATTTATTTTCATATTAATACTTATTAACAACCTAATTTTTTAAAATTCTTTTAATATATAATGTAATTTTAACGTGTTCTAAAATAATTTATATATTTCGTTTTATATCATTGTATTTTATGATATTTTTAAATAATTAATCACCTCTCTCTAATATTTTTGTCCTTTTTGTATATACTTGTTTGTTTCTCTTGTTATTTTTATTCGTGTTTATTCTGACGAAGATCATCGGGTTTGAAACATAGTTATATACGTAGATATTATAACATTGATTATAGTAGTTTTCACAAAAGTAATTTGTTTCATTTAAATAAAATGATGCTACAAAGTGAATTTGCTAAGATTGAAAAAAATATAGAATTTAGTTTGCTTTTGAGACTTCATCAGTGCCTCGAATAAAATAGTAGAAAAAATATTCATAGGACGATATAACCATCAGCAGC
Source organism: Limnephilus auricula (assembly GCA_951813805.1). Classification (NCBI taxonomy): domain Eukaryota; kingdom Metazoa; phylum Arthropoda; class Insecta; order Trichoptera; family Limnephilidae; genus Limnephilus; species Limnephilus auricula. The sequence goes on from OX638394.1 coordinate 21,412,322, forward strand.
TTTTTTCAAACTTCATTTCCCCAGGATACAAGCCAATCAAAGCGAAGTCCCCAACCCGTTTAAAGTACCATTGAATGCAATTTTGCGCGGAGCACGTATATAATACCAAAAAAGATTCTCACTCAACAATCACTGTAGCTCTTAACATAGATTTTAATCAAATATGATGGGCGCCTCAACAATTGCAACATAACTTATCCAGCCGTATTTATCACCTGCTGAAATTGACTTCCCCTAACCTTACTTGACCTTGACACCTTCCAATCTACTTACCCTCTTGGCACCTTATTTTTCATAACCACATACATGGTAGTTACATGTTACGCTACATAAATTACAGCGGGAAGCATTATCATTCCCTCTCAAACATATTATCGGGAAATGTATATGTAAAGGCGAAACATTATTAGCTTCATATCAACGTAAATTCCTCCTCACGAACTCTCGAAACAATTCAATATTAATTCTCAGCACTTAGTTCATTCGATACCTACGTTGAAATACATATTCATAAATACATTTCATACTAAAGGCATGTTTATTGTTTGTTGTTGATCTAACTCAACTTCGAATTTCATAAGAAAATAATTGAAGTCCATACAAAAACATTAGATTGTTATTTTATGCCGATCCAAAGTAAACCAGAGAGCTTTATTTCGTCGAAACAAACTGGTACTCTGTGTTTTATTCAATTTGCCTACAATTATATTATTAACGCAGAATCAGTTTATAAGCCCCCTTGATTAAGGGTGGAGGAAATCCTACAGCATTGTCGAATGGAGGGCGCAAATCAAATCCATTCCTCTGATTGGCAGATGGGGATGCGGAAATGGGAAGATGATGGATGATGGATGACAAATCGATCATATTCGGATCATCTGGCCAAATATGGGTTGCTGGTATAATGGGACAAACAAGAGATCTCAGTTTGAGTGATGTTCAATTAGGATATTTCTGAGTTACGCTGGTATTGCACTTTACAAACAAAATATCGACTCTGTGCTAGCCGAAAACAGCTAACCTTTTTTGCCTCAAAATTGGCGAAATTATGCGTTGTTCTTATGCACTTTGAGAAGGAACTGAACATTCAATCTCTGAACCTATAATATTTCAATTAAAGTTTTCCAAATTAAAGGCACCCTGAAACATTAATTTTTAATAATAATAAGTCTTTGTAATAATAAATCTTATTTGTCTTTATTATGTGATTCGAATTAAGTATTCCAAAATACAAAAAATGTACCTACCTACTAATGTAGAAGATAATTATAATAGCAGTGTAGATTCTTAAGTACCTATACATTATACTGTCAGATATTCTACGTAACGTCAGGTTAACATAATTAAATGTTGGAAGTATCCCCCATGGTAAATTCCATCCTGTTCTAAAGAAGCTATTAATTCATTTTAGAGTAAAGCTATAATTTTGCTTTTGTAAATGATTGATGAGGGTCGTTTAATCCAGTAAATAGTCAAATAAATTCTACACACAGCTTAAGCAGATTGGGTGTAGACTTTTAGTGTGATTCTACAAAGATATTTCTCAGTAATCCCTGCGTCCTATCTCACTGCTGTTTAATTTATATACAGAATTTCAGCTGAAATAAAGGTGTAACGTAACCAGTCCGTGTTATTACGTATTTAAGAAGCCTTTGACACTCAGAGAAATTTCCCTGAAGACTTCCAGAGCGTTTTGTGTGTGAACATAAAAACATACACGCCCTTTCTGTGCAGGTTTCCACTGAGACAGATACAAGGAAAAGCTTTTTGCTACACCAATTTTCAAAAGAGGCGCCGGACTTTATATTCCAGGCTCAACGCCTTTAATAGGATAATTATTCTTAAAAGACAAATTACTTCACTTAACGTGCCTAAATTTATAACGTGAAAACATTGTTTGATGTATGTTTACGTTCATTAGGGGAGATGAAAACAAAATTAAAATTAAAATATTGCTATAGCAAGGCATTTTCCACTGAAAAGTACAAAAAAAATGTTCTTCAGTTTCTCGCAAGAGAACCTGTTACAACCGACCACAAAAAATTGAACAAATACCCTCCCATCAATTACTATCCCATCCCATCAACATTAAAACATTAAAACTTCTGTACACATCACAAGTGAAGAGTCAGATTGAATATAATACAACTGTATGGTCTCCTCACTATGATGTGCATTCTCAAACAATAGAAAGAGTACAAAAAAATTCCTAAGCTTCTTAATACCAAAAGAACGAAAAAACTACACTTATCTACTACGATTATCTAATTTATTAAATTTGAGTGACAGAAGAACTGTTTTCGATCTAATACTTCTATTTAAATTCTTGCATAATACAATTGATTGCCCTGAATTCTTATAGCTCATAAATTTTAATGTGCCAGCCAGAAACAAAAGGTCAGTACTACCGTTTTATTGTGGTAATACTGCGACCAGGACTTATTTCAATATATCACTACACAGAATTCAAAACTTGGGAAATATGTATTCGCACATAGATGTATAAAATATGTCGCTGATACAATATAAACATGAAATTATGAATTATTTTATCCATGATACAAGTACATACTCACGAAGTTCTCAGGCAAATTTATTAAACTACGAGAAACCAATATTTAGGTGTTATTAATTAACAATATATTAACTTCAAGCTACACATACCTATTCTACACATAAACTTTAAAACCTTACTATGCTTCTTAATACGCTTAAAATGCATTCCTTAGAAAACAGAAGAAAAATAAATTACTTAACTTTTTTGTTAATTATTCACTCTGAATAATTAGACTGTTTTGTGTACTCCTGCATCTCATCGAATTCAAGGTACCTAATCGAGCAACTAGGCAAAATATACTATTCTGCAACAATAATTCCGGGACAAACTACCACATACATCCACCTACTTTGCTTTCACACACTTGGAAATAAATTCACCTCAAATATCGACATGTTTAATATGAGTTACTATTATTTAAGAGATACCTAAATGATATTTTTATGCAGCATATTTTTATAATGTAGGAGCTGTTGAATATATATTTTTGTATTCTTTCTATTTATCTATATTGAAAAACTTGTTACCATCTTTTGTTTATCTAAGTATATTGTGAACTTTTCATGTACACATTACTCAACTGCAAATTTCTCATATTAACCTACACTATAGTATTATTTTTATGCCATCTGAAATTTAAAAATTGGTTTCAGTTTAATTCATTTTTATTTTTTCTCTTTTCTTATAATATAATATTTTCACTTACCTTTATAGCTACCATTTTTATAATGTTCATTGCGATGAGTTTATCTTTCCACTGTATTATTAACTTATTATGTAAAATACAATTAGGGCGTTGAAAATAAATAATAATACTAATAAAAAATAACTTATATCATTGGTGTAGCTATTCCGAATTCCTGTAATATTGAAAAATCTGTTTCTGAAAAAATAAGAAAGTATACAGATTTAGTAAATGAAATTAAAAGAATTTGGTATTCTCAGACTATAAAAATATTACCATTTGTTACTTCGGCTACTGGCTCTAGCTCTCTCATTAAAAATTTAGGCATATTAGATTTGTCAAAGAATTTGTAGATATATAAAAATGCAAAAATCAGTAATTTTAAATACATGTAGGATTACGAAAGATTTTTTAAATATTTATGTTGAGGGATCTGTAGGATTTATCGGTCAAATTAGGAATTCCATCGAGCCGAACCCTCTGATATGAAAATATCTGGAGTCGGTAAATTATTTTCCCATTTAATAGTTTGGTAGATTAACATGTTGTTATTGTATTGTTTTGTATTAATTATACTTATATAATACACTTGCATAACGTGGATTTACTAGATGATCATTTATATAGAAAAGTGTATGAAAAAAAGGGTTTAGTTTTATGGGAAAAACTAAACCCGGACCTGTATCTAATTATTACCCATCAATTGTTAGGGTGCTTATTTATTGCAGTTGGTTATTCAATATTATTGTATATTTGAGGTCCACCATAGAAGGGATTTCGGGGAATGGAGTGGGTGTGGAAAAGCTAGCGTAAAGCAACACCCAACCAACCATGAAATTATGTTCTAGTTGCTTCACACAATAATTGCTCAAACGTATGTCTTTGAAGGAGCCAAGTTCACGCGGAAATCCTGATTTCGTTTGTGGTAGCGGTTCATATGGTTGTCCGGATAGAATGTTCGTTAATACTCGACGCGTTATTCATTCGGGATATTTCGCTCGGTATGTACCCGACGTCTCCTAACGATACATCGGCTATTTAGTTCTCTCTTAATTAGTATTGTTTTAATGTTCAATGGTCGTGCAAAGTAAATAAAAATGTGATTGTGACCTACCAGAATAATTATACCGAATATAAACCAATAATTGAGAATGATCCTAACCTAACATAATCTAACCTAACCTAACAATTGAATATTCTTTTAAAGTATCAGGAAACGTAATATTTGCTATCACGCATTGGAAAATAACTGACGAGTTAGATTTCGACATGTCTGGTATCTAAAAAGCAACTTCGGGCTTTCGGGGAAAACCCCAAATGGATAATTTGTCGGGTATTTACGAATATGCTTCCGGTTAAGACATATTTTTTCAGTATAACATAAAATAATGTTTTCCGAAAACAATATAATAGTACCATTTCAGTCGATTTAGTTATGGTTTAAAAAATACTCTTTCTAGTCGACTTTATTTGTATTACGTAAATCCAAGGAAAACTATCAACGCCAATAAAAATTAAACACTTTTTTTTGTTTTAAAAACCACGATATTTATTAGTTTACTTTACCGACCGGTTTCGCTTTACTCAAGCATCTTCAGGGTACAAATTAATACTCAAGTATAATAGTATTAATTTGCACCCTGAAGATGCTTGAGTAAAGCGAAACCGGTCGGTAAAGTAAATTAATAAACATCGTGGTTTTTAAAAAAAAAAAGTGTTTTATTTTTATTAAATATGTCAAACCACAAAGTGATTTGCTTTCTACAATAATATCAACGGTGTAGTCCATTTTGTCTTTAAACAAACACTATGTGATTATATTTGCTTATTTAGTTGAGTTTATATATACTTAGCTTTATTCTTATCAAATTTACAATCGGGAAATTTACACAATTTTGCGGTTATAAAAAAAAGCTTAAGTTTTTCGAGAAAAAACCACCTGTCTCGTTGATTGAAAATTGATTGATTTCGTTCGTTCGGATCCATTAGTCTTACTTGCATTGAGTTATTGGGTAAAAAGTTAAATGCATTTCCAGCAAGTTCAAATAACTTTTCCTGCGGTCAGTGAGAGAACCATCAGTGGCTGCATGCGGCAAATAACAAACGTCACTAATCTAAAATAAAAGTTCTCTCTAACTAACTTTTCCGCTGATTCTGACAAAGCGACCTCCCGTTAACGATATCCTACAGTTAGCAATAGCTCACACTAATTGGCAGAAAAACGTGGTACGTTATAGTAATCGTATTTTTTTTCCTTTGGGCGTTTTTAATTTTAATTCAATTTTTTATATATTTTTTTATTTATTTATTTAAACATATTTATGGTTACAATATTTACAACTTAATATAAATATAACATTTGAATCACTCTACTAATAAAGCAGTTGCTTGTGTTTAGGAGAGGACAACTATATATATTTACTTCTATTTAAATTACAAAATTATTATAAAAAACTATTAGTAATTTTATAAGAAAATTCATTGAAAGTAATAAAAACATAGGTGAGTTATAAAAACATACAAGACAAGAAAATATTCTCACATTTACGGCGACGGCACAAAAAAGGCTATAAATTTACGTTCCTTATCACAAAAATGCTGCAGATCTTTCTTACACGCTAGATAATAGTGAGACAAAGTATGAGACAACGATGTAGGTACGTATGTCTGCTTCTTTCGTATGAAAAGATTTCTTGCCTCTCCCTCACTCATCTTAAATAAATAAGATGCCGCGAGCCATTCCCGTCACAGTGCCGTCTCCGTGGGAATACTAAAAACAGCCAATTGATCCACTCTGGAGACCCCGAGGAATAAAAATCCCTCAGAGCCTATGTCATATGTGGAGATGCTGTGTAGTGAGGTTATTTTAGGGAAATGAAGGAGCTGAAGGAAAGAAAAAATGTATGAGGTAGGAGGGGTGGAGGAATGTAGGGGTTATAAAAATCACTCAAATCAGTCAAATCACTCCAGGAGTGACGGACGTATGAATCCATCCTCCCTACTGCAGTGCTAGGCGACGGGTCAAGGAGTCCGGCTAAAGAGTTCAATAGGACTTCCTCAACCAATCTCTCCCGATACAACTCACCATGCAGACAAAGTTCACAGCATGAACCCGGGCAACCCAGCTTAGTCACAAAACATAGCGAAGCACTTTAGGTGACCTATGGCAGGGGAGTTGGTTTTCCATTAAATGGTCCCCGAGCGGCGGTACCCATACCCGCCTACCGAATAAAAAAATCAATGTAGGTTACTTACAAAAAAGTACACCAATTCAATCTGTGTCTATGTACAAATGAATGGTAAAATTAATCTTACCGAATATACGATTTCTGGGAACAATGAAATAAAATACAAATAACATGTCTTGCATAGTATTAAAGTGAATAATTATTTTTCTTTATTTTCACTTCCCGAATTTTCCCCGAGATTTCAATACAAAATTATTGAATGAACCCTCTGGATTCTTATCTTTGGATATAATTACTAAAATGCTTCTTTTTTGCTTAACAGAAAAAACTGATTGGCTGATTGGCCAATGCTATTATTAAAATATAATTTTCACATATTTTAAGAAGAATTTTCGACATGATTTTATTCAAAAGTAATTGTAACAAGTTATGCAAACTCTTGGAATGATAAATCAAAATATAAGTCTTTGAAATAAGAAATGGCACGATAGCAAAATGAATATTTTGATTGTATTATTTCGTAGACAATTGAACTGTCTCTTCATTGTGTATTGTTCGCAGCTGTCACCCAAATGTGTAATCAGTTTGAGAGGCTTTGACGGAATTTGAATACGAAAAAGCCTTTGTTACGTCCCAGGTTCATTGATATTCCAATGTTTAGGTTTCACCGGGAATAATAATGAACCAGAAATTATTGTATTGATTGTTTCCAGTTAGTACAGATACTCACTGTTTGCTTTTCATAAATTTAACAGGGATGGCAAATATGTCGACGTTTCTGTCATCCGACAAAAAAAGTATAAGAATTTGCTGGCGCTTTTTCGTGTCTGAATTCTATGTTGGATTCTATCAATTTTACGTTTTATTACGATAAAAAACAAATTTCCGATTTTAAAGTGGGTGTGGGTGGGTGTAAAAAGGGTCGTTTGTACACCTAAATATGGCTGGAAAATTAAAAAAAAAACTGGTGATGACCTTTTTTAGATTAATATATTTTGTTATTACATGAACCATGTAAAAATAATAATGTTTATCATCCAAGTATGTAAAAATAAACGTTTTTTTGTTTGTCCCATTTGCGTACCGATGAAAGGTAATATTTGATGATTTGTTGTGCACCCGCGAATGTTTCTATGTATAATGTTGAGCTCTGGCGTTATTAAATTTGAATAAAATTTCACAATAGGTGGTGTTGTTAAAAATGTGTGTATTTAAAATAGTTTAGCGGCAGGCAGGTAAGGCGAGAGGATTGGGAAAGCTGTAAGGTGGGCGGGGAACAAAGGAGGTGGGAGTTTGCGAGATTTAGGAGGGAGAAGGCGGGTAAGGTGGAAGGGGAATGCGGGAAGGAGGAAGGTTGAAGGGGAACGCTGGAGGGAAAGGGGACGTGGGAGGGGTACGGGGCGGGAACTGGGACGCATGGGAAAACACACTAAGAGAAGGGGTGACGGAGGGGTGGGGGACGAGGCAGGGGTTAGAAGGGAGACATAGCAGCGTTAGGGGATAGTCGGGGTAAATTCTATAAATCCATGCTTCTTTCATGGACAGCTGTATGTGGCCTGCTCAGGCCAACGTAAACCTTCTTATTTATTTGTCCAAATGTATTCAAATGTATGTATCCAAAAGCACTTCAATAAACACAATTACAACACACACACTTTTATTATTTGAGTAGCATTGGACCACGGAAACAAAACTATCATAAGACAATTTGTTTTGGCGTTGTCACGTACCTACTAACACAACTATTTATTTATTTATTTATTAAAGAATTTTATACATATTGTACATACTGTGTTATTTCGCCCGCCATGCTAGGGATGTCCCTGTGTTATGGCGGGTGAAGTATGCAGATTATATGGGTAATGAAGTACGTTTACTGATAATATAATGCAATGAATTTATGATAATGAAATTTACATATAATATAGTAATTGATGATAATGAGTCTACAGGTAATAAATATAACAAGGAATTTATATACATATATTTTTTTTTTGAATTTATATTTTACTCTACAACTAATTGATTTTTTTCATTAAACATACTAATTTTTCAGATGTGGGTTTGCCTGTGAGTGATTGTAAGTCTGGTTCAGTGAACTCGGATTTGTTTTGAATGCGTGTCATTTTAAATATTGGAACTTATTAAATCAAGAAATAAGACAAGCGATAAAGTAGGTTACCTATAATTTACAAGAAATAATTTTAATTGTAGTTTTCAAAATTTTTAACTGATATGTCAAGAATTTAGACATAATTTGATAACTTACGTAACAAAAATCAAGAAAAATGTTATCAAAATACTGCTGTAAATATTACTTCTGATAATTTTTTTATTGATTATTCTGCAGCAGTTGCTTATCTTCTGGTGTGTTTTTAATAAAGTTTCAGCCTAAAAAAAACATATATTTATAAAATACGTTATTTTTCAGGTTTTGTACTAACATAATTTGTTAAAATCGATTTTTCAATTGAGAAATGAAGAGCGTCTAGAATTATTTTAAAGAAGCTTCTGCCCGCGACTTCGTCTGCGCAGGATTAGTACTTCTATTAGCCTATTTTCTTTTCCTAGGTCCCATCTATATTCATACCAATATTCTTAACCTACATATTTATTTAAAATATCTATAATTCTTGTTCCGATTCAAAGTATCAGGCGAGAACTTGAAATAAATTCACCAATTTTCTAAAATAGAATTTTCATTTCAATGTAACTTGATTGTTTTGCAAAATGTAATTTTTAAATTTTGACATTTTCTATTAAACAAAAATTATTATTTGTAATATATTAAAAATAGCTAGCTTTATAAAGCCTATATGTTATTGTGACGTATGAGCTATATTATTGTAAAGTTTCATTAAAATCCATTCCGTAGTTTTTGCGTGGAAGAGTAACAAACACACATACATCTATACAATCTTTCGTGTTTATAATATTAGTAAAATATGCTATTTTTTGTGTACTGATTACTTTAATCGTACTATTCCAAACTATTTCGAACCAATTTGAACCTCTCTCGGTATTTACAAATACGTTTTAATATGTACCTTTTAAAATGATTTGCCTGTATTAACATTATTTTTTTTTTAACTTAATGAATTAAACCTCTTTTTTTTTTTTATTATTCACCAGATTTACAGGAACGGGTTTAGTTTTTCCCATAGGAAAAACTAAACCCTTTCATACACTTTTCCATATAAATGATCATCTAGTAAATCCACGTTATGCAAGTGCATTATATAAGTATAATTAATACAAAACAATACAAGAACAACACGTTAATCTACCAAACTATTAAATGGGAATATAATTCACCGTCTCCAGATATTTTCATATCAGAGGGTTCGGCTCTGTGGAATTCCTAATTTGACCGATAAATCCTACTGATCCCTCAATATAAATATTTAAAAAATCTTTCATAATTCTACATGTATTTAAAATGACTGATTTTTGCATTTTTATATACAAATTCTTTGACAAATCTAATATGCCTAAATTTTTAATAAGAGAGCTAGGTATAATGCCAGTAGCCGAAATAACAAAAGGTAATATTTTTATAGTCTGAGAATGCCAAATTCTTTTAATTTCATTTCCTAAATCTGTATACTTTCTTATTTTTTCAGAAACAGATTTTTGAATATTACAGGAATTTGGAATAGCTACATCAATAATATAAGTAATTTTTTTAATTTTGTCATGTAAAACTATATCAGGTCTATTATGACCAATTGGTCTGTCTGTTAGTATAGTTTTATCATAGTAAATTTTAAAGAAATTATTTTCTAAAAATGAATTTGGTTCGTATTCATAATATGGTACTATATTATGACAGTCAATCAATTTATGTTTAATTACCAAACTTTGGTGAATTATTTTTAAAACCTGATTGTGCCTAAATGTATACTCAGACGGCGCTAATATAGAACATCCTGATATAATGTGTTCTATAGTTTCTTTAATATTATAATTATATTATAGTTTTTTTAATATAATTATAATATTTTAATTAATGAAGATAATATTAGCGAAAGTCAATCGAATATCTGAAACAGAAAAATCAGAAAAAGATACGGATACATCTGGGACTCGAAACCAGGACCTCTGGCAATCCGGGCCAATCAATCGAGTCAAAATCAAAGTCAATCGAGTCCCAGATGTATCCGTATCTTTTTCTGATTTTTTTGTTTCAGATTTTCGATTGACTTTCGCTAATATTATCTTCATTAATTAAAATATTATTTTAATTTACCATTACAAGTGTTAAGGTTTCGCCATTTACCAGTTGCAACATTTTGTAGGTACTCTGACAAAGCTATTATTGGTGCTTCGGCAATGTAAAAAAGCATTATAATTTTAAAAAAATCATGAAAATATTTAGAAAGAAACGCCAGCAGAATAAATAAAAAATAAAGTTTGGTATACCTTCTGTTCAGCACTTTGACTAATCTATTCTAAATGTCGCGTCGTAGCAATTTTGGGAACAATATATTATTTTCATATTTTTTGAGGTTCTTGTGGGTGTTTTTTGTTGTTCACAGCACTTACCACCAAACATCTGCTCCCCTTACATCGTTCCGGGGTGTTATTTCAGTATGACTAGGAGAAGGTGTATCCTGGAATAGGTTTGAGTCATATAATAATAGAAATTTGGGGAATGTGCCATGAACCATTATCGGTATGAAAACGCGTCAACATGGAACAAAGAAGAACACAGGTAATACGATTATGCGCTGTGGGGTGTTTTGTGATCCAAGTCTCTCAAATCGGGCCTTAAATTTACAATCCAAAACTATGTTTCATCATTTAATAATACATGAAGATATTTAATATATTTCAGGGCAGATAATCTGTGTGTAAAAACTTTAAACCGGTGAGCTGACATTCTACGACTCTTCAAGACCCATTTATGTGTACTCCTTACTCTCCTCAAAAAGACCCTCCACACAGCATCTTCATAGATGACATGGGCCCTGTGGGAAATTATTTTCCTCAGTGCCTCCTATGTGGAGTTAATGTAAAAAAAATGTTTATGTTTATAATGGCTTAAGGTTTTCTTTTAATATTTAGAATCCCATAATTTTCAAAGATTTATTCGTGATCTGTTTAATGACATTTCATCAAACAGTATCACGAATTTGAATGAAGTCATCAAACATAAATTTTGAATGAAGAGTGATTCCAAGATCATATAATAATACGCATAATTCTCCTCATCTTCCGTTACTAGTTAAGATTATGTATTTTTTTAATTCTTTAATTTTTATTGAAAGCTTAGTTATAATATATACATCAACAAACAAGTACTGCTAAGCCAATTGAATTGGCTTGTCAGCAGGTGCTTATTATTTAGTAACATATACATAATTTACATAGTAAAATATACATAATTTACAATTTTATTCTTTAAAAACATTTTTATTCTTTAATAAACATATCTTTAATTTTTTTAACATTCACCAGTTATTTAGCGTAACAGCCTTCTTGAAGAATAACAAGATCGGAATTAGAAATTTGATTAAAAATCAATTAAAGAGATGGTTTACCTACAGAGATGGTTTACCTTCAGGGGTGGTTTACCTACAGAGGTGGTTTACCTACAGAGGTGGTTTACCTACGTGTAAAAAACCAGAAGTGGTTTTTTTCATTGTTAATTCTCTAAGGTTTACTTACAGAAGTGGTTTACCTACAGAGGTGGTTTACTTACAGAGGTGGTTTACCTACAGAGGTAGTTTATTCCAAAAAATCTAATGTTTTTGGTCAGTAAAAGTAATAATAATAAAATAAAATGGATACTCCAGTGAAACAACTAGTTCATTATTTAGTAGACAATAATGTATCTTATTGGGAGAATTTTTTTAAATATTTTTTTTTTTTTTGCATTTTGTCTTAAACATTTTTTTTCTTTATAGCTCAAGCAGCGTCCCGTCGCGGCGGCAAGCATGTCCCGCTGCTCCGAATAGCGGGCCCATGCGGCCGATGGGCGGGCCGGGCGGGCCTGGCGGGCCGGACAGGCGGTCAGCGGGCTATGGCTGGGCGCGCTGGGCGTGTTGGCTCGCGCTCGCGGCGCTGGCGGCTCTGTGCCCGGGCGTCGCCTCGCAGGCCGCGCTGCAGTGCCCCCCGCATGCAGAGATCACGCCCTGCTCGTGCAGCGTCAAGAAGAATGGGCTGGATCTGCTGTGCGAGTTTACGGACCCGATTCATATCAACAAGTAAGTTATTGATTGTTAATTCTCTAAAGTGGTGTGTTTAGGTGAGTGACACCCCTTTGGGCGGTGGAGTGAACTGGGGGATTTTGGTGACAACAGGGGACAATTTTTTTTTGGAAAAACATTTTTTTTGTTGTGGTACGATAAAATATACATCGTCCAGTTGATTAGCCGGACATCTCCAAATACTAAGGTTTGAGATAATAAGGAAAGCAATATTCGAAGGCTCATCATAAAACAAATATTATTTTAACGTGTCTGTGTTTCTTAAATCTAATATATAAAAATCTCGTGTCGCGGTGTTTTTGGTCGCACTCCTCCGAAACGGCTCGACCGATTTTTATGAATACTTGTATGTATATTTGGTAGGTATGAGAATAGGTCATAAAGTATATTTCATACTACTAGGTGATTAGGGTATCCCTATCCAATTTTTTTTCTATTTTTTTTCAATATTATAAATTAGTTTTTTTTAAAATTTGTTTTCAAAAAATACATACAACCCCAAATTTTCACCCTCTTACCCCCACCATCCCATTTTCAAATCAGCTTATTTGTGTTGGCTAAAGACGGACTGACAAATAATATCGTACACTCAAATGCCTTTAGAAATAAATATTGATTTTCTTTATTTCATTTTCCTAATTTAGGATAAAAAATATATTACTTTGTTTTCAATTTACATGTGATCAAACAACGAATATGTCCGTTACATTAATTAAATGAGTTGAATTGAGAAAATGAATGGTGTATGTGTATTTTTGTTTTTTATCGGCGGTCATCGTCTACAGCGCTCCATTCCTCTTTCTGCCATAGATCCCATCCCCATACATTTATATATAATAATAGATTCGTTATTTTTTTTTTAATAAACAAAATATTCCACTAGAAATAATATGTGTGGCAGAACAACGTTTGCTGGGTCATCCGTAATGAATATTTTATCCAGTCCGGTACATTATTATGTCATTTTAAAATTTCCTACTAGTAACTCAGATTTTTTTTATTTTTTTTTTATTTCACTACAAGTTTTTCTGCATTATAATTGATTTGGTAATATTCATAAGCAATCTTAGTGTTGTACTAGATAGAGAGTACACTTTTATAAAATATCACTGCATTCTGAACTTAAATATGGATTTTTCGGAGATGTCTAACTAATTGACGACTGGAAAATAATAGGTTTTCAGTGATGTTTCTTAATTATTATTTAATATAAAAGAAAAAAAAGAATTAGAAAAGCCAATGGGGATGGGATGGTGGGATTGAGGGGAAGGGGATAGATGGATGGATGGATGAAAGTTGTATAGAATAATAATGTGTGTTGTGTGAATTTTATTTATTGATTTTAGGTTTGAAGTTGCGAGGTGCAGATTTCCATAAATTGAATTCACTGTACGAAATGCAAAAAATGTATTTTGTTTTGAGTTTGAGTGATGTTTTGTTAGCTTTTGTCCAGTTTGTCTGATATTAATTAAATAAGTGCAGGAAGGGAACAGGAGGAACAATAAAAACAGTACAATGTCGATCTGGGTTTCAACATTTTCCCTTACATTGTCAGGGAAATTTTCAATGTTCGTGACGCATATTAGTTAGTTATTTGACCAGAAACTATTGCTTCCCTTGTCGTATCATTTATACATTTTGTAAAGTAATTACTAGTTAGAATATTTATACATTTTGTAAAGTAATTACTAGTTAGAATATTTATACATTTTGTAAAGTAATTACTAGTTAGAATATTTATACATTTTGTAAAGTAATTACTAGTTAGAGTATTTATACATTTTGTAAAGTAATTACTAGTTACAATATTTTCATAAGATATTATATTTGTATCACTTTGATTTAATAAGTTCAGATTAATGTCTCCAAAAAACATTACATTTTCATTAGAGTTTATATAATTACTAAAAAAACAAGATATTTCATTTAAGAATCCCCCTTTATTGAGGTTGGGTGGTCTTTAAATTGCTAAAATATAAAAATTGCATTTATTTGGTAACGTTAATATTCCAAACACATTTCAATATTCCAAACACATTACAACCGAGAGATTATTAAAGCCGTAATTGTAATCATAATAATTTGCAGACAATTTACTGACGATCATTGGAATCGCTCGAATGGCTTTCTTAGTTCACAAAGAGGAGTAGAGATCGCTGACATATTAATAATGGTCTGGCGATTTGAAGAGAACCATAGATGGCTAAAAACAAAACCTGAAAAAAAATTAGGAAGGCGTCCAAAGCTGGACGCCGAAGGTTCATTAAGTCAAGTAAAAAAAGTTAAAATTCTAATGAATCCATTTTCGACCTGGGAATCTTACCTACGAATCCCGGGCATCGTGCGAAGAAGATATTGTTTTTTTCTACTAGTTTGTCATTGCGCAATACAATGATAACATAAAAGTGAACAATATAAAATTATTTCTGTGACAATCTGTTAACTAATTTATCTATGCTGTACAAGTTTATTAAGCACAAAAAAAAAATACAACGATAGAGTTTTCCAAGAGGAGGTAGGTACTGGTTCTCCTGGAAAAGTTATTTGTAAAGAGGGGCGGTGAAGCATATAAAGAACTCTGTCGTAACGAGAAGTTCATACGAATTTCTTGAACGTAATGAATTAAACAGGATAAATAATGCACAACTGCAGTAACATTCACGTTCTTTAGTTACATTGGAAATTGTGTATACGTCTTGCAATTTTAACTTTTTTTTTTTTTTAGATTTGGTCGTTCATTGTGTTCAATATTTAATTTGTGTAGAAAATTTAATTTATTTTGATAAATTTTGAAATGTCACTCCGGTTAGAGAGTTTTACCTGTTTGAATCAATTCTTGGCTAAGTAAAATGCTAAAGAAGTACGTGTGAATACATTTTCAATCGGTTCTCCTGAATAATTTAGGACATGCAGTGAACCGAACATAGTAGAATTCGAGGAAGTCGATATATTTTTGTAGCTGGGGTTTTGTAAGATGAGGTTGCTAAAGCTGGGATTTTTGGCTCTTCTCCCGACGTGTCTGTATCGTCCTGGTGAAAGATCACCATTTAGATTTAAAACGCTACTTTAAATGGAAACCACGTTTGGGTTATACGTTTTAAATGTCTGGGGATCTAAAGCACTTCTGGGTCTTTTCTGTGGTGAGAATTTAGGTGTGAATGTTCTCTCAAGTTCCCTCCAAATGCACTATATATCTCTTCACCTCATACACTATTAAGCGTTACATTAAGCACACTCTTACTAATTAACTAATTACTAACAACTATCTTATTCTCACTGAATCCAATTACTAAATCGCAAGTGCGCCCCACGGTTGAATTTGGCAGCCACCTCTGGTCTGGAGCCCCAAAGTACCTGAAAAACACCCTCGACTTTGTGCAGAAACGGGCGGTCCGTTTGATAGATTCTCCCGTCTTAACAAACGGATTGCAATCTTTAGAGCACAGGCGTCGGGTAGGAATGCTATCCTTGTTCTACCGGTATTTCAATGGAAGATGCTCCGAGGAACTAGCCTCATTGATCCCCTCGGCACCGGTGCATATTCGGGAAACACGCCAAACGCTCGCCCAACATATGTACACGGTTGACATTTGTCACATGAGAAAGGGACGCTTCTACGACTCGTTCTTGTGTTCAACAGCTCGGCTGTGGAACGATTTGCCGGCCTCTGTGTTTCCTCCTTCCTATAACATGGGTCTCTTCAAGACCCACGTTCACTCCTTCCTCTCCTCAAAAAGACCCTCCTCACAGCATCTTCAAAGATGACATAGGCCCTGAGGGAAATTATTTTCCTCAGGGCCTCCTGTGTGGAGTTAATGTAAAAAAAAAATGTTGGGATAATTGTATTTTACTACTCTTTCATTTATTTTTACTACATTTTCAACGTTAAAGCTAAATTTGCTATGATTCAAATTTAAGTCCTCTCATTTTCGTCTCACTGTTTTCACTTTCATATATTCCGCGCATCTTGTAATCGCTAATGCATGGGATACCACGAGCCACACGAGTGGTCTGAAGTCAGTGAGACCTTAGTATATTAAAAATGAGATTCTCTCAAGTTTCTCCATCTTTCCCCGCCATTCTTTTCGTCTGTAATCTCCACATATTTAGGGTCTAACTTCACCTCACTGAGTCCGGACAGTCATTACTCAGTGCGGATTTCATTAACCGAATAAAAAATTGTGAAAAACAAGCACCTTAATTTAGACCCAATTATTATTAAACTGACAAGAATTTCTCTCCCTCGGAATACATAAATCTCACTAAACCGCACGTAATGCAGTCACAGCCATCGTGCGTATAATATGATGCATAAATGGCGTCTGAAGGATTCAGAATAATTACGTGAAATACATGTTCAAACTACAATAACTCATTATAGGAGAATGTTTTTTTTCAGCAGTTAATTAGAGGCACATCATCTGTGCTGAATCAAGTGACTGCCGATGCCGAATAACCTCAGTATTCCACTTACTCCTCTACCAACTACCCATTTAAAAATAAGATGAAGAAGACTAGCCAAGAGGATATAATGCAACTTTCTTATGTTCATTCCTATTAACTGTATTATTTGTTGTTCCAGGGCAATGGCTGTGTTGAAGGGCCGTTCCGCCATAATATTTTACCTGAAGTTGCGTCACAACAACCTGCCGAAGCTGCAAGGATTCATCTTCCTCGGGCTGGACATCCGTCACCTTACCATCCACAACAGCAGCTTAGCGGTGGTCGAGGAGTCCTCCCTTAGCTCTATCGGTAAGTTTGTACCTAATTGTCCAACTTCATAAAAGATAACTGCCATTAATTTAATTAGCCTGTTATTGCAATCATATGCTAAATAACGATTTACTGCCGCATCCACCCATGAAACTGGTCTACGCAAATTTATAAAATGGAACGATATTTGGGTCACAAATTGATATCAATTTCCTCTTAGTGATACGATTGAAATTTGAATCAAATTTTAACCTGCATTAAACGTTTGACTGTCTGTTTACAAAGGTTTTTCTGAATCGATTGCATTGATGGTTATTGGTTGACAAATTTCGGAATATGATAACTGTAAAACAAATTGAAATTGACTTTTTAATTTTCCATTTCAATGATTAATTTTGACAATATTTTTGATGTCAGTTTGTATTTAGCGAAAGTGGTCAAAATTCACTACTTTATTCCAGTTTTAATATAATGATTTCCAATTTCGAAGTTACACATTGACGGAGATCTGACTCTTGACATAATCATAGATTTCATTAAATTATTTCGTTAAAAACTGTAGCAACAATATTATTTATAAAATTATAGAAAATGCGTGATTTATATAATTTTGGAAAATACTTCTGTAAACGGATCAATACTTACACGGTGCACGCTTGTATTGACTGTTCAACAATATCTTCCGGCTGCTTGGAGTGTAATTACGCTTAATTTATCTCTAATTCCATTCAGTTATTACTTACAAAGTTTATTTGTAGATTGACTAAACAATCTCGACTATAAAAACTATTGTAAAGTCGTGATGTTAGTCAGGGAAGGTTATATTGAAAAGTTCCGCGTTAGCACTGCGGTTTTTTTATGATTCCGTGTTACATGACTTGTATTACGATAATACTGCACAAGTAATCTACTTTACGTGTGTGACTTAGATTATTTTAACATAAAACATGTTCTGATTATGTAAAATAAAGAGGTGAAATGACGGGGATAAATAAGATTTTTATTCACTTGTCAAAGCTGGCGAACCATAAAAGAACCTATTTGGAAAAAGGTTCTTAATTTAGTGCTTTTTATGTTTACTTTTTTTTACTTGTAGTTAATTGGTTTAAGAATTTTAATTAAAAATGTTTTCAAAAGTTCTAAGAAAGTTATCTAAGGTTTAGGGAATTATTAAGTACCTTCCCAGTTCCATATTTTAATTAAATCATTCGAAAAAGCGTTCGTTTTTATTATAGTCCAATCTTCTTATGAATTATGAATGAAGAGGTTTATCATTCAAATTTTTTTTGAAATTAAACGGAAAATAATAATTGCCTTTTCCATTGAAAGCAATGTTGGAAAAATTAATTTGTAACAGAGTTTTCCATGTTTTTTAGTCAATAAAATTCAGTAGAGCTTTTATGTGCCCCGTATAAATAGATTATTAAAGGAGAACAGTGGAACTGAATCCCGTTTCCGGTACACTTTCATCAACACAGAATAAGACTATCTATGTCGATTTGAACTATCACCACTTTTTTTATTATGTGAACGGAGGGTTCCATATAATGGCGCTGTTGAAAATTGAAATTTAGCGGACGTAATCTGTACCACCTATATTCCGCAACTGGCGCAATTGGTACAACTGTTCCCTGTTTCCCGGGCGCTATGGGGATTATTTGTGAATTTCTGGATCCATTACCATGCCCACCGTTGCAATTGCGCATAAAGGTAGATTGCGCAAGCCTTGACTTCCATAGTTAACTTTCTGTGACTTCCGAAATATCGCACCGTAATGAGAATACCAATGACGGAAGCCGCATCTGGCTAACAAGCTTCCTCAGAAAATCCACTATCCTTACACAAAGATGTTCTGCCTGTCTGGGCTTCACCGCGAGGAGGAGCCTGACACACCGTGCCCATTAAGACGCATATTCCGGTATTATAGGATAGTTCAATTTAGGGATCCTCAGGTAAGTTATTTCCACACCTTGTTGTAATATGCAAAGGAAGGACATTTATTTGGTCCTTAATTTTACAATATACTCGTACCTTTATGATTCTCCGCCTGCGTTTTAATTTAAATCTTAGCTACCCAAGGAATGTCCTGAAAATAGTGCCCCCGATCTTGTATATACCTGGGTCATCTCTAATGAGAATAGACGAACATCCCAGGGGGGAATACAAAAGCTTATTTATTAACCATTTCACCTCTCCATTTCAAACGACCTCTAAAATTCACTTGCATAGCAAATAGCTTAGCAACATAATTATTTCAGGTGGGTTTTTTTATTCTCTAAGGACTTGATATTTTCAAAATTGAGTAGAAGGTTTATTAAAGTACAGTTTAACTTTATAGATAATTTTATATGATTCCATTTCGCATGTATAAATTCTCCAATGGTTTTGCTTACAATTGACTTTAATAAAAACGGTTAATTTATAAGAAAAAGTGTGTAGATTTTTGTAGAAAATATATTTACGTAGTGAAGTACTCATGACATTTGTACATATCATATATCTTTATACATTTTTTTAACATTTACTACGTCCCTATAATATTTTTTTTAAATGTTGAGTGACAGCATTCATTTCGTATGCTGTCACACAAAAAGGCAATTTAGTTGCTATTAATTCATTTTAAAATTAAAAGTACCTACCTAAAAGCAGGGTTGTTGCGGATGCAAAAATTTTGACATCCGCGGACGCGGATTTAAAGATTTTTTAAAGATATTTCATTTTTAAGTAGGACATAAATAAATGAAAGTCGTTTTAATATTAATATGTTTTATTTAATCATATTTTGAGAACTAAACTAAAACGGTTCATAATTTTACTTATAAGCATTTTAAGACTAACGGCCTTACTAAAAAAAACACTCCGCGGCCGTTAAACGGTGTTTCTGTAGCACGTTGTGTAAAGTCTGTACATTTCGTTTTTCAAATTCTTACTAAACAAAATATATGGTTTTGATCTGACAACATCGCCATTTTACCAGCCTTACTAATAAACTTTCTGAAAAATTTGTACAATGGTCAAACAACCATGTATGAAGAATCCTTACTAATTAAGAACTGACAAAAAATTTTTCATGGAAAGATATGTACATTGCTTACACGGCCAAGGAGGGTAGTTTATCTGTTGTATATATTTGTTCCATTTGTAATTTTCAACGAATTTCGAATTTTTTTTTTAATGTCCTATATATTTATTATTTTTTGAGATGTTGTAAAAACAAATACCATTTTAGAACCAAAATTTAATTACCTTTAAGATTTTCATATCTAAAATATACTTAAATGTTTAAAAACTGTAGTATTTTAAGATTCAAACATCAAGTTGGAAAAAAAAAACTCACTTACCCCAAACACTTTCTATTAAAACATTGAAATATTTGGAAAAAATCAAAATTCAAAAAACACAGTCCTTTTATTTAATGATTTTAAACTAAATCTGTCACCTCACTTTTTACTCCTTCAAACAATAAAAAAATGTAAAAAAATCTTGAAATTCGCTTTTCATATCCAAAAATTTACAATAAAAAAACACACGTTTGAATACATTGCTTGCACATCTTAAGGCATTAATTTCTTTGATACGTTTACTAAAATATGTATTAGACATTTTAGTCACCAAAAAACATCACTTTCAAGAATTTATAATAAAATAAAGATCTTAAAATGCAAATTATTTCTGAACATAACCTATGAACCATTTTCTGACAGCTTAATTTAGAACACGCGATTTTAGTGCCACAATTTGACTTAAACTAACGAAAAACAACACAAATTAATAGTAAATATATTGATTACATGAATATAAGTGCGAATTAGTCATAAATATTCAAATCATTAACGAAAACATCATATTAATCACATACAAAATCGCGACCGACTAACTTCTGCATTCGCGGCTATTTTTTTCAGCGGTAAAGCAATGCGCAGGCGCATCAATCACACCACCTAGCGGATTATTATGAAAACTCCAATTTACAAGTAAAATTTCCAGCGTTGCCACATTTAAAACACCGTTTAACGGCCGCGGAGTGTTTTTTTTTTAGTAAGGCCGTAGAGCTTTATAATAAAAAAAAAATTGGTGAATTACATTTAATAAAAATTAAAACAAAATAAGCCTAGATAGTGCTTTTTATTAGTAAAGGCATTTGTATTTACTTTTTCATTTAATATTTACATCGAAATATTTATCAACTACGCAAAAAACTTGGATAAACACAGTGAACAAATACTGTAATTGATTCACAATGGGAATCACATCGATAACTAAAACAAAACAAACAAAACCTGTAGGATCTTTTCACCAATGTGTGCCTTACTATTGGTCAGTTAGCGAATGAACTTCGTGCCAGATGCTAGCAAACACGCGCGAAGCACGCGCCACTCTGGCCCGCCCACCTTCTTTACATGTCGTTACTTGTCTCAGATATGAATCCGCATCCATAAAAGCTCCACATTAATTGATGCGGATGCGGATACAGATGTTTATTCACTTGTCAAAGCTGGCGAACCATAAAAGAACCTATTTGGAAAACTTATTAAAGGTTCTTAATTTAGTGCTTTATGTTAACTTTTTTTTACTTATAGGTGTATTTTATTGGTTTACGAATTTTAATTAAAAAATTCACAATTAATAAGTTTTCAAAAGTTCTAAGAAAGGTATCTCAGGTTCAGGGAATTATTAAGTACATTCCCAGTTCCATATTTTAATTAAATCATTCGAAAAAGCATTGGTTTTTATTATAGTCTGATGTTCTTATGAACTATGAATGAAGGGGTTATTCATTCAAATAATTTTGAAATTAAACGGAAAATAATAATTGCCTTTTCCAGTCAAAGCAATGTTGGAAAAAATAATTTGTATTTGGCCCGCACACTTTCTCTACATGTCTCAGATATGAATCAGCATCCGTAATTATTAATAATTAAAAAGTATTAATTGATGCGGATGCGGATGCAGATGTCTGAATTAATGCGAATAATCCGAATTTGCGGATGCGGATGCGAATATCCGTAACACCCCTGCTAAAAAGGGACCACCACATAAATTTATAAATTACAGTGGAAATAATACTTCACACATTTGCGACCTGAAATTGCTATCGGTGGAAAGTCAGCGATGGTCGGTCCAGTTCTGGCTATTTGGTAAATGTGGGTTCATAAATTATGTGTATTCACAATTTGTTCACCACTCAGCCGCTAATCCCTAATGCCCTGGAATAATAATTTTACCATTTCATTCACTGTGTTTCAGGCCGGATCAACGTCAGTTTATCATCCTACATTAAGGTTGACGAGTTATTTTTAATTGCCAATCGCGAATGTTCGATCAAAGTTTTTTTTATTATTATGGGTCAAGTGAAATATTTTCTAGTTCGAGAATATTATAAATTCATAATGTTTGTTATGCATACCCAGTCATACTTTATTTCTATCTACGAAACAACCAAAATCACGCAAAAAGAATAATGTTTTCTGAGAAATCAGATAATATTTAAAATATTCCCTGTCCTGTGCGACGATGCGAAATGTTGATAAAAAGCACATAATTTTATGTGCAAAATGTACTGTTGTCCTATTGGTAGAGCACATAATATTATGTGCAAAATGTACTGTTGTCCTGTTGGTAGAGCACATAATTTTATGTGCAAAATGTACTGTTGTCCTGTTGGTAGAGCACATAATAATATGTGCAAAATGTACTGTTGTCCTGTTGGTAGAGCACACAATAATATCTGCAAAATGTACTGTTGTCCTGTTGGTAGAGCACATAATATTACGTGCAAAATGTATGTTGTGAAGGAGTTTACCAGTTTATCTCGACGTGTTTCGCTCGAGCGGAAGGACTCAAAAAGTCGCCTGTAGCTAACTTTAAAAGATAGTTGTTTTTTAAATACGAAAGAAACATTCCCGGCTCCGAATAACCTGGCAATATTTAAAAATCTCCTAGTACCACTACAGTAAGCGGAAAATGTTGCTTGTGTCGTGATGGAAGACTTAGTCAGCCGAGAAATTGAACTCACGACGCCTGAGTGGGACTCAGACGCGATGCCAACTCAGCCACTGACCGGAATTGATTCAGATATTTGCGATCGTGGAGTAATGTCTATAGTTTATTTATATTTGAAAATACCTACTATGTTATATTTGAAAATACCTACTTAATCATGCTTACGTGTTAATTTGACGTTTAGGCAACTTCGCACTATGTTTGATCAACGTGTATGAGGGTATCATACGAGATTTATTAAATTTATTTAAATTTATTTTTATTGTTATTCCAGTATTTTAGAGATCTTTGTCAGTTACTGGAGCAAAGGTCTGGAAACCTTCCTCAAAAATTGAGTTTTGTTCTGTTTGGTTAGTTTGTTTATTATCAATGATTATATTATGAACAAGATTCGTACCGATATTTTTTGGAAAATAGTAGTTAATTAAAAACATTAACACACAAATGTCGATATTTTCGGTGTCAATGATAATTAACTGATATGAAATGTATTTTTGTTTCGTGCATTTGTAGGTTATTGCATTGAAGATTATTCAGAATGCCGACGTCTTGTATTTTGTCAGTCTACTTAGGATTCGGTATTTCTTGTAAAAATGTTTGGTCATTCGGGAATTTTTTAAAGCTTTATTTATTTTATTTATTTATTATTTTTTAAAAACATTACATTTCCAACTAACAAAAAAAAAACATGTTTTAGGACAGTCAAAATGAGCAGTTTTATGTAATTTAAATATTGATTTGTCTATTGTATTGACTTTTACTGTGCTTATCCACTCCATTGAAATATTTGGAAAAATTCAAAATTCAAAAAACACAGTCCTTTTCTTTAATGATTTTGAAATAAAACTGTCACCTCACTATTTACTCCTTCACACATTAAAAAAATATAAAAAAATCTTGAAATTCGCTTTTCATTCCCAAAAAGTTACAATAAAAAAACTCACGTTTGAATACATTGCTTGCACATCTTAAGACATTAATTTCTTTGATACATTTACTAAAATATGTATTAGACATTTTAGTCACGAAAAAACATCACTTTCAAGAATTTATAATAAAATAAAGATCTTAAACTTTACCTATAGAACCATTTTCTGACAGTTCAATTTAGAACACACGATTTTCGTGTCACAATTTGACTTAAACTAACGAAAAACAACACAAATTAATAGTAAATATATTGCGTACATGAATATAAGTGCGAATTAGTCAAGGATTGAAATCATTAACGAAAACATTATCTTAATCACACACACATTCGCGACCAACTTTTTCCGCATTCGCGCCTTTTTTTTTAGCGGGTAAGCAATGCGCAGGCGCATCAATCACACCACCTAGCGGATTATTATGAAAACTCCAATTTAAACAAGTAAAGTACAGCGTTGCCAAATCTAAAGATTCACAAAAACATCGTTTAACGGCCGCGGAGTGTTTTTTTTTAGTAAGGCTGTTATGCTTTAACACGTGTGTAGGTAAGATGCAGATGGAAGGTTAATTCTGTGAAATAAAAGCATTAATTAAATTTCTTGATTATAATTTTTTTTTGTATAATTGACACTTCGGGATGATTTAATTATATCATTAAAAAGCAAAAGACTCTCATAAATTAGATCTAGGGCGTGTAAAATGACTACGTAGATCGCCATTTTTTATGGTTGTTGCAAACTAAAACTAATTTTAAACAAAAGTTAAGTCATCTGAAAGAACTAAATCAACATCTAAAAGGGCACCAGCTTAGTTAAATAATACTGAGCACATTTATAATTTAAAAGCAGTAATTTTCGAAGCTGCATTAGTATTTTTCTCAATTCCTTGATATTACTAATTATTTGTTTATCCACGGCTTTAAATCAATGTTTAGATTTTGAATTAGAAACTACTTGGTACTATTGTAGACAAATTTATGTGATTTTAAAAAACCGTTATAAAATTATATAACACTAATTCCCCAAGTGCACGATAATATTATTTTACATAATAAGCATATTATGCTTTAATATT
Organism: Limnephilus auricula; assembly: GCA_951813805.1. Classification (NCBI taxonomy): domain Eukaryota; kingdom Metazoa; phylum Arthropoda; class Insecta; order Trichoptera; family Limnephilidae; genus Limnephilus; species Limnephilus auricula. Next base: position 21,437,681 of record OX638394.1, read on the forward strand.
TAGACACTTCAGCACTGTAAAATTAATTCATGGTTTACGCGTTTTTTCGTAATGATTTCATATTTTATAATTACTATCCACAACTTCTGATGTTTAAAGTAATTTTTGTCTTTTAAGTATTTAATGCCTTATGTTTAATATAATACATACATTCTTAAGGTTTCTCACAAAAAAGGCACTCTAAAAATCTTTTTCTTTTAATATTTATTATTAACTAAAAATTGTATATTTTGTTATTATTATGAGGAAAAAAGTGATAATTGTTTTTTTTTTCATTTGTGTATTTTACATAAGTGTAAGCTGATGTGATAGCTGATTGATGGGATGGCATTATGCGATAAACACTTAAGCGACTTAACACGTAGATGCAATTTATATTCTATTGGCGGCTCGTCAGTTTAACTGTCACTCTTGTCATTGAGGATTTGTTGCGGCTTAACATTCTCTGTCAACGTCGGATTATTAAATAGCCTTGTCCTCATACCGCGCTCCTAGCATTCGAGGCAGTTCACACCAACAACAACAAATTTGTCAAAAGGGTTAACGAAATCAATTGTGACCGTAATAATAAATAATGTGACCTTTGCAAAAATTTTCAACTATTTTCGTTGTTTGTTTTTGGGGTGTTATGCCGTGTTGTGCTACCTCCTTCTTTAGCCGACGTTTCGGACAGCGTTGCAGTGTCCATCATCAGGGCAGATCCGGCAGATCCGACGATCACATCGTTCGATCTGCCGGATCCGACGTTCACATCGTTCGATCTGCCGGATCTGCCCTGATGATGGACACTGCAACGCTGTCCGAAACGGCGGCTAAAGAAGGAGGTAGCACAACACGGCATAACACCCCAAAAACAAACAACGAAAATGCTTTTGGCCGTGAAAATCTAAAAAACGTATGTTCAACTATTGCTTGACACTTGTTTGCACACGTGTAGGTCAGGGGTTGGTAGACTTTCAAATGAGAAGAGCCAGGTTGTCAAGGAAACATGACAACGTATGTTTCAGAGAGCCACACAGAGAATAAAAGAGCATCGATAGCGGAAATTTGAAATGCTGTAATGAATAATAAATTCAAAAATGAGTAAAATATGTCACTTTTTTCTTTTTCGAACTGCGTCATCTTAATATTTCAAGGAAAATACGTATTTTACGTCGTGCATTTAAAGAGAATTTTTGTCCGAAAAATAAAATTCTGTTATTAAAGAAATAAAAAAGTTAGATATTCTCAAAGATAAATTCAATGCTACTCACAGGTCTACAAAAACGGGAGATATGATTTTTTTTTTTAAATAAAAAACTTTCTTTTAGCTTTCCTGAACAATATACATTTTGTGCTTTTCAGCATTTAAAATTTCCGTGGTCAATATAGTATATGAGTTACAATTTATTAGAATTTTGTAAAGTTTGATCTACAAATTACTAAAATATAAAATTTTAATTAATGAAGATAAAATTAGCGAAAGTCACTCGAAAATCCGAAACAGAAAAATATATGGATACATCTGGGACTCGAACCCAGGAACTCTGGCAATCCGGGCCAACGCACTATCCACTGCTCCAACGTATCCCTATCCGATTCGGTCATTTTTAACTGTATCATACTTCGACTGTTACACCAACCACCAACATTATTTTTATTTTCTAAACGCATATTTTTATTGGCTCCTATCTTTATTTATGATTGATTATTATGATTGCAAGATTCAAGATGTATCCGTATCTTTTTCTGATTTTTCTGTTTCGGATTTTCGATTGACTTTCGCTAATATTATCTTCATTAATTAAAATAATATAATTTGAGGTTTAACTCATTCAAAGTTAAAAAGTTAAAAATAAAAATAAAATATAAAAGTTCTGTATAAGAAGCTAAAGCACTTTTTTGAGATGATGACATATATTTAGAATTAAATCGTTCAGCGTGTGTGCACCTCAGAGCGAGTTGAGTAGCTGTGAAATTGGACTTTATTTCTGAAGAGCCGATCCTCGATCTGCCGACCCTTGGTCTATCTAGCTCATACGTTGCATGCTTCGCGGTGTCGCGTCGGGACAGAGCTACTGAACCGCGCTATTTCGAGTGCCACCCTGCGGATTATTATTTATTTCTCTTTTTTTATAAGTCAAGCTTTCAGAATAAATCCGGATTTACAAATGCTTTTTTCATTTATTTTACCATAAAGCTTTTTACTTTTTTCGCAAAACTGCAACCAAATTTACCGATTATTTTCCATAAATCAGATTTTTAATGAAACGTGAAAACTCTGTACAGTAGCAATTGAATATGATTTAATTTATAGTTCGTAGTATTTTTCAAGACGATAAAGAAAACAAGATCATTGATTTAATTTGTTCAAATATACATTTTTGCTTGACCAGGCACCCTTTATTTGCTCCGGTGTTAAACCACTATTTAGATTTGAAAAGTTGCTTTAAAGTCGTGTTTGGTGACTAGATCTAAATAGCCAGGTACTTCCCCATTCCATCTTCCCCATCTCCTTTCACTTGCCTCCCCTCTTGCCTTCAGCCTCACAACATACCCCAATTGGAGATACCATAGTCTCACAGTTGGAAGCAGATGGGACTCATGTGCGGTACTCACATAAATTTCCATTGTAATTTTTTATCTTTGATGTTCTAAGCACCTCCCCTTTCCACCTCCCCCCCCCCCTCCCCACTCTTCCATGTTGATCTTCTAAGCACCTCCCCTCACCACCTCCTTCCTCCCACTACTTTCATTTCTACCCACGCATAGCTTTATACTTGATTATTTAGTTTTAGTACATTTTATGTCCTGAGGAAGAGAACATCGTTCTCGAAACATATCGATGTGTTAAAATAAAGATTATCGTGGTAAAAACAAAGTGTTTTAATTTGTCATTAAAAAAAATAATGTTTTTAGCAGAAAATTTTCAAAATTCGCATTGATCTCTTGAGAATAAGTAACACTGAAATAAGATTATATTCAAGATTTAAATAGTGTACTGGCTTCTATGGACGCAATCCTGTTTATAAAAAAAACTTTTCACCATTTGAAATCGTTTCGCCTCGTAGAAAAATATGATGGTATATATTTGTTTGTTCAGGTAAGGGCCTCACGCAGCTGGATGTGTCGCAGAACTCTCTGGGAGTGGTACCCTCTGCCGCCCTGCGCAACCTGCACCACCTGCTCATCCTCAACATGAACCACAACAAGATCTCCGCGCTGCACGGCCGGGCCTTCGAGGGCCTCGACACCCTGGAGATCCTCACCCTGTACGAGAACAAGATTACCAACATCGAGTCGGACGCCTTCAAGGGCTTAGAAAAGTAAGTGAATCCACAATCCATTGTGTGCTGAAGTAGACATTTTCGTCGATAATTTATACGAATTTAGAAAAAAAATGTTCTGATATTGCTGAAAAATATGTTGAGCTAATGATACGTAATGTCACTTGTGTCTCTTTGTCATTTGTTTTTTATATGAATACCGCACAAGAGTCCCATATGCTCCCGTCTGGAGCTAGTGAGACTATGGTACCCCCAAAATGGGGTATGTTGTGAGGCTGAAGGTAGTAGGGTGGGGAAGGAGACAGGAAAGAGGAAGGTGGGGAAGTACCTGGCTATTCAGATCTGGTCACCAAACACCGCCAAAGCCATTTTTGAATATAAATTTTTTAATGTTTCTTTATTCATTGTATAGTTTGTTACAATTGAAGATTTTTCGACCACCATACTAGGCACATGCCCGTGTTATGGTGTTATCTCATTCAAGCAACATTTAAAATCTCAATGGTGGTCTTACACCAGGGCGACACTGAGAGTATCTTTCACTCTGGAACGTGCCGCAAATCTCTATATATAAAAATCTCGTGGCACAATGTTCGTCCGAGGTAAACTCTGACTTCTTAACCGATTTTGATGAAATTTGGCTTACTGCGTGTAATTTGGTCCATCTTAAAAGATAGAATAGTTTTATCTCGATTATTAACCTTAATATTTATTATTGCGAATTAAATGTTTTTTATGATAAGTTTCGGACAGATGGCCAGGTGTATATATTATTTTTTAATTAATTAATTAATTTGTGAAATCACACAAATTAATCAAATAAAATTATACCCGCTATCTTCGGATTGGGAGTCTAAAAGCCTTGTATTATTTGTCATTTGAGTTAGCTTTTACATAATTTTACCACTTTGAAACTTTATGTACCTATTTGAATATTTTATTTATTTATTAAAAAAATAATGTATTACATAAAAAACGTACGATGGACATCTCACTAGGGCATTCCTATATCGAGAGCAACTTTAAAATTATGGAATTTAAGAAAAATATACATATAATCTTAAAAATAAACTTTTTTAATTAATGAAGATAATGTTAGCGAAACTCAATCAAAAATCTGAAACAGAAAAATTAGAAAAAGATACGGTTACATATGGGACTCGAACCCAGGACCTTCGGCTTTCCGAGCCGGTGCTTTACCAACTGGGCTAATGCATCTCTTTCCGATTCGGTCATATTTAACTTCGACTGAGAACTACCAACATGTCTTCATTTTCTTAACGCATATTTTTATTGGCTGCTATCTTAATGTATGATTGAAAGATTCAACTCAAACTAAATGCTATCTATCTAGATAGTGTCTTAAATTTTTTAACCATTTTTATTTAATATGCGACATCTATTTACTTTTCAATTAAAAATCTGAAACAGAAAAATCAGAATCCGATGAATCCCTATATTTTTCTGAATTTTCTGTTTCATATTTTCGTTTGAGTTTCGCTGACATTATCTTCATTAATTAAAATATTATAATTTGAGGTTTAACTCATTAAGTTAAAAACAAACATCCAAAAAATAAACTTACAAAACAAGCAACGAATAAATGCAGTTATTCAAACCTTACATAATTACAGTTGGGCAACAATAATGTTCTACTGTTAAGAGCCATTGACCAGCAGCTAAGAATTTTTTTTTAAATGCTTGCAACTGTACATGGAGCTTCCGATGAGAAAGATGGATTATTCGCCGTATCAAATTTTTTTAAATTAAAAATATTATATCGATTTATTGCATTAAAAACATGCTTTAATATATGTCTAGATTCAAGTAAGTAATAAAGTGCTCAAAACGCACGATGATTATTATTAAAGATCGTGTCCTTGTATTTTTAATAAGTATATATGATTTTATGTCTAAACGTCTAAGTTTACCAGATAAAATAACAATCTTTCAAAATCAATTTATATTTTTTTGTAAAAAAGAGTCAATACATCTAGAATTTCATTTAAAAAGGATCAATTTCCGGTATTCTCTGGTAATAAATACCCTCTTAACCAAATATGTACAAGGTACCTGTTGAATCCAAAACCAATTATGAATTTTAATTTGGATCATAGATAGCGCCAGTACTTAAGGTGTCGCTAGTGTAAAATTAGTACTATCTTATTTCCTCAAGTCTTAACTTTTTACAGTAATGACGGCTTATCAGATAAACGGATATATTCATAGGGTGACCATACCGACAGTGACAAGAGGGATAGCATGATAATAATTTATTAGTAAAAAAAAAGAAAGTTTTTAACCGCATTGATCTAATGTGAGTGGTATAAATAAATGAAAACGAATTAATTTCCGAATTTCGTTATTTCTTTTGTGAATTTTGGTACCTACTATATTACTCGTACCATTGGACGCGGTGTCTTCGGTCGCCCTTTGTGAGAACAAGTTTATCAAAATCAGGTCGAATGCCTTTCGAAATCTGTAGGAGAGAGCCAATCTGCAAACACAAACATTTTTGCAAATTATTTAAACGAAAATATCTTTTTTCAACAATCAAATAATATAAAGTCATGATGAAAGAGGGGCCTTTTTGGTCCGGAGCTCTGCATGTCATGTTATCAAAAAAGTATATGAAACTAAGAAGGCAAGTGGAAATATCGAGTTTTAATTTACAAGTGTGAGACAATTTTTTATTTATTTATTTATTTGTTTATAAGATTTACACACTACATTAAATATAAGTTGTAAGGTATTTTAAATAAATTACATGGTTTTGTACCTATTACGTAAATCTGTAAAATATCAATAGGTAATTAAAACTATATTATGGTGAAACTAATGAAATAATAATAGTTCCATATATCTTACAATAATCACGAAATTGATTTAAACTAATAGTTCTGTAAACAGCAAACCTCGCGTCCAATAAATATACTTCGAAATCATATGATTAGTTAAGAGATCGGTACTTAAGAACCTACCGTATCTAAGTTCCTACCATATATTTTATGTTCCTTTTTTATTTCAAATAACGACATATAAAATTTGTGCAAAGAAATGTCACTATCTCAATAACAAATATTAATTTTTAAAACCCTTTTTAAGGCAGGTAGCTACTTCATATTTAAGAAAAGCGAATAAGAAAGTCCAAGTAAACACGATGATTTCACAATTGAAAAAAGGAATCTTTACTAAATTTTTAACACCACCACTCACAACCACTCAAAATATGGTTCAAATGACAACTTAACTCGTTTGTTAATAACAAGCTTGTAAGTAACAAGCACTGTGCGAATTATAATAATGCAGAGCTTATACTAAGGAATTAGTTAAAAAAATACATGGATTACGTAAATAGTAAACAGAGTTTTATGTCCCGAATTTGGAACGATATATGCAAGGGTCAATAAATCATTATTATGTTTCATTGGTATACATTTAACAAAAATAAAAGTAAATTCCAATTTAACGAGCCATAAAACTATTATGAAGCAAATAAAATATCTAATATTAATGATTTATTGTGATAATAAAAAAGCTGGGTAAATAAAGATACTAAACGTCATACGAGTATAAATATATTTTACCCTTATATGTTAATTGTAAAATCATACGTGTTTTTTGAAGTATTATTTTTGTTTTTCCTTTTGTGTTATTTTGTTACTTTAAGTAAATAATTGTTAACCTCAACACAGGCTTGTCCTAGTGAGGTTAAAAATTGTATTGTAAACTGTCATACCTAAAATGTGAAGAAGAAACAATAAACAATAATACCATTTTATAAGGCTAGGAAGAAGGAAGTCTATAGATTGTAGAATAATACACATATCATTTAAACATATCGGATCTCCCCCTTCTGGCGTAAACATAATATATATATGTATGTGTATATATATATATGTGTGTGTGTGTGTGTGTGTGTGTGTGTGTGTGTGTGTGTGTGTGTGTGTGTGTGTGTGTGTGTGTGTGTGTGTGTGTGTGTGTGTACATTTGTTTGATAAGTATAAGTATGTATGCGTGTATCTATATGAATATGTGTGTGCATAGATGTATATAAATACAACTAGAAAAAATAGTTATGTATGTGATCTAATCCTGCTTAATAGCATGTCTTATTCTTTCTTATTTTCATTTTCATTTTACTGTTTTCTATTTTATATTTTCTATTTATATTATAATTTTATGTTTACACTAGACATCACAAAGCGCCTATATATATCATTGGTCACCATGAAGCAGGCAGTCACCTAATATGGAGATCTGATGTATTATATATGTATTTTTTTAATGTGTATCATCATGTATTTTATAAATAAATAAAAATAAATATACGCGATAAACAAAGTGGCTTCATGAATTTCGTGAACACTTCTCTCTGGAAATTGATGCATTTCTTGTTTTCTCATAATTTTATTTCAATCAGCAAACTATGGATTCACGTACTATGATGATATGACTGTCCAAAAGCAAGACGTACAATTTCATGTTACCTATATACTTACGAGCGAACACAACAACTGGTGTATAATTACTTTTTAAGTTTAATAGCACTGCAGAAAAAAAACTAAATATACAACTGGAAGTGCATAGGTAATGTAAAAATCTTGTTCCAAGAACCAAAACTCAATCTGGTTAAAGCACACGGACTGACTCAGCATACATAGACGACTCAGAAAATTTGAAATACATTATAAATTAGTTATATCGATAAAAATTTCGAAAAATTACAATAGAAATACTTAGGAAGATAGAAATGGATTTGGCGGACTCAAAAGATCACTACAATTCATCAGCTATCAATACGATACAATAATAAAATCGATTGAACAAATCCCACAATTACACGCCAGTTTATGAAAAATTTTATCTCTGTTTTTTATTTCATATTATCTTTCTAATGAATTTTATTAAATTGTTAAATGAGGGCCTCTGCACGGGCACAGAACCCAATGAGGTCCAAACTATCATATTATGTTTGAAAATACATAACATTATTGTATCAATAAAAAATAAAAGAAAATATTTTATATTGGATTATAAATCCACACCTCGAACGATGCCTGGTAGTAAAACTTGTTTCTTTAGATATCTGCTTTACCAATCTGTTGTAAAGCTTAAAGGAACAAAGCTACATTTAATTTCAATGTTTAGAACCAACTATATGTACCTATCTATTAATTAGTTTATTAATATATATTTATTTCTACATTAAATTCAATTTGTAATTTTTATTTTTCACTCATGTAGATTGTAAGTCAATTATTGTAAACAATAATTAAAACATTATAATTTCTAACTATTTTTAACTAAGAGGCTTTACTCCTCAACTCAAACACGAGAAATTTTTTCTTCGTTGAGTTGAGTAGTTTGTTAAAAAAAAAATCTATTTGTAAACAGCTTTTAAGAACCAACTGTATTTATTTTTCCAAATCTTATGTATATATATTTCAAATAATAAAAAAAATAAAAAAAAAAATTTAAAAACAAACAAAAATATATATAATGTAACATACGGGTTTTCATCCAACTTCTGTAACTGTATTCTCTCCTCGGAAATGCCTCGGGGGGAAGCACTACACCATTTATTGCACTTACAAAATTCTTACAAACTACTCCATTATTCTGACTTTTGACAAGATCTGACTCAATTACATGATTCACTTCGCGCAGTAACTTCCTAGGAAGACCTGCTTCTTCCATCTTCCTCCAAGTCATACATTATTCTCCATGACACCCCTTTTGCCGTCCATCCGGTGCACGTATATTAAAGGGTTTCCCGTGTCCGTGGTACATAAAGTCACTGTGCACTGTGTGCACGTTGAGTTGCATTCTACAAGAATGGTAAATAAGTAATTAATTTTATCTCTGACATATTATCAAGGTTATATTCAGAACTCTCATATTCGTGAAATGTGGTGTTTTTAGGTTCTGATATGCTGCCATGACCGGAAGCTTAGAATTAAAGTTCCAAAATGCTTGCAACCGTACAGGGAGGTTCTGATGAGAAAGATCGATTATTCCCCGTATCAAATTTTTTGAACTAAAAATTTAATATCGATATATTTAATTCAAAACTTGCTTTAATATATACCTACATTCAAGTAAGTAACAAAAATGTTCAAAACGCATGATGATAAATTATTAAATATCGTGTACTTCTTGTAAGTATTTTTTGATCATATGATCAAAAAATGTGTGTAAAAAATATTATAAATACTGAGGTATTTTCGTCACAAAACACGTTCTCGGATTTATTTTTTAATGATTTTAATTGAACTAAAATTTAAATTCTGAAAAGTGTCTTTACTAGATTATGTATTGATTTAACTTGTTGTATTCTTCTTCTTTCGTATGGTGGGGGGTCATAGGGGAACATCTAGGTCTGCGAGCCAGTCTGTATGATTATTTTATACATGTGTTGTATGATTATATGATTTTAAATTTGTGATAAATAATACAATATTTCTTTTGAAAATTTAACAAATCTGCCAACGAAAAACTTAGTTTATAAAAATTAAAGTGTTCCAGATAAAATAACAATCTTTCAAAATCAATTTATGTTTTTTTATTCAATACGTCTAGGATTTGATTTAAACAGGATCAATTTCTGGTATTGTCTGGTTATACCCTCTTAATATTAAAGGATTTTTCACATTCCTGTAACATTTCTTGTAATATGTAGACATCTTCACAGCGTGAAATTTATTTTACTTATTATATACGCGTAAGCATTTACTATGTACCTCATCGTTATGAGGTAACATGTATTATCTATTTATAAAAATATATTTTTATCATTCCAATATTGTATTACTTACACAGAATCTCATTGTTTGCTTTATTATTTACCTTTTATTTTCGATCGTTTGCTGTTTCGTACGTTCATGTCTTATATTTTAAGTTATACTAAGTGAAAGCCAAAAGGCGTCAATGATTCAAATAAATAACCACCATTTTATTTTTTCTAAAATAAATGTGCACATTATTACTAAATTCGTTATGCGCTATCATCATAAATAAGCGAGTACACATTTTGTTAAAGCATTAAAAAAAATGGAATTTCTGCTTCGCGTCATTATTTAGATCACTAACTGGTAGGACAATAATATATATTGTTATCTACAATTAATTCACATGAAAGTTTTATTTATTGTGTTCATCGTAAGTATAAAATTAATAATAATTTAAAATCAATTCCGCCATGTAATTTCTTTGAAGTTTCTTGTCTGAAAAGAAAATTTCATCAAAACATAATGCTTCCATCCATACTAATCGAAAAAAAAAATAAGAAAAATTATCGTAGCTTTGAACCAAATTGCACATCAACTAATGGGAATGTAATTTAAAATCGATATGTGTATTTTCATTGTTTCAGGGTCGTAATCACCTTGGACATCGGTTTGTAACGGTAAAAAATCGATTTATAACAATTTAGTTTAGATCAAACAGTCGAGCATGGCCATTAATTATTATTTTTTCGAGTCACATGTCAAACGCACGAAACAAGTGGTAGTTTGATGGATTATGACAAATTCTTTTTGTAAAATCGATCATTCTCCTTGACAGCCGGTCATTATTGTCAAAGAGTTGGTTCTCTAAATTACGGGGAAGCAATTAAAACATCAAGTTGATTCATAATCATTATCAAACATGGTTCGCTTATGAACGCATTGCTGTACAAAGCCGCGTACTCACCTGCGAGCTGTAACCGTAATTATCGTTACCAAAAATGATAGTATGTACGAGCCTGCTGTAAACCGATGGCCGTCGGTTTTGCTGCGAACGTGTATAAACTATAAACACAAAGAACGCGGATTTCGGATTTCAGATTACCGGCTTTTAGCGCCCGAGTCCGCCGGCGGCAGTGTGTATTGAGTTGTGTATATCTGAACCTGGATTCAATGTGCACGGTTTCGTGGGTTCCGAAAATATTTTAGAAAAACCGCGTTCTCTGTGCTTCTACTTTCTTTGTGTATTTGGAGCCACCTCGGAGCTAGAGCCCCAAAATATTTGATAAACCTATTCGGTCCGTCTGATTCACATTCCGTTGTTAACATAATTCACTCAACAGTCATGTGTCAAGTAAATATCATTATTTTGTAAATTTAGCAATCAAATAAAAACCTAATTGCCACTATGATTTACAAAATTCTTAATACATACATTGAAGTCTCAAGATTTATCAACTTAAAAAAATATATTTTTTAACTGACACCTTAAAGAGCGCCCTTGACTCTACAGATGACAGGGGTACTAAGTCGCCACCCGGTTGGGCAACGTTCTGGGTTAACTCCTTAGAGCAGGCTCCATTAAAATACCCGTAGAACAGACTAAGCTTTTCTACATTGCGCCTTTGCATCAGAGGTGGCAATCGGTCATGCTATCTACACACTTTATTTAAATATTTTAAAGGACATTGTGATTGTTAAGTGTATCCATGAAAAAACTCATTAGAAAATAAAATTCATCGTTCTGTTTTTGAAGACTGGTCTTAGTTGGAAAAACTGGTTTATCCATTCCATATACTCAGAGATAAAATCCCCTAGATTCAGCGAGGGTTGAAAAGTTGATCCTGTCATGAATAGCAAAAGTTATAATCCTTATATATCTATCAGGCGAACTGTCACTGACTGTTACGGGCTTTGATTTGTCACGAAGTACTCTGATGAAGATAAGAAATTTTGTGGAAAATAAAAATTTGTTTTTATTTGATTAAAAAGCTGATGAAAGTAAGACTTTGTGGAAAATATTTTAAAATGGGTTACCTAATCTAATTTACATACGTAATTAAATACAAGTAATAATCGATAGTCCTATCATAGTTATTTACTTAATGGATTAATAGTTTAATAATATTGATACAATACAAATAATATTTCGTAAATTAGTAACTGTGTGGTAGTATCACTATATTATTTATAAGACCACCTCAACGGGTTTAGATAATGCTATGCTATCGTCAGAGCAGAATATAAACTATATTATAATTTATTTTATAATATTATGCTGAAGAAGTAACTTTTTTACATTAGCTCCACACAGGAGGCCCTAAAAAAATAATTTTCAATTAATTGGCTTTTTTCATCTTAAGGGATGCTGTGTTCAGGGTTTTTTAAGGAAGGGAAGAAGAGGAAATTCTGGGAAGGAAACAGGTATGAGGGATGGTTAGGAATTTGGGGGTCAGTGTGTCCAGGAGTGACGGACGTATGAATCCATCCTCCAATTACGGTGCAAGGCGATGGGTCTAGAGATTCTGGCTGGAGAGGTCAAAAGACCTCCCTCAACCAGTCTCTCTTCGTCCGGCCCCCCACGCAGCAGGGGGCAAACACATCGGCCGCAAAGATCTGGACAAACCTCACCTGGTGATCCTGGTCACACCTGCAAAGTCACCAAACATAGCCAATCACTTGGGGTGATATATGGCAAAGATGTTGGTTAGCCAATATACGTATTCCGGGGCATCGGTGCCCACACCCGCCTCCCAAATTGATTATTATCAATAAGTTATATATTATAATTATTAACAAGTAATAATAATTAATAATTACTTTCCTATTTTTTTAATGTTAGTAGATATGTTTTACTAAAACTACGCAATATTGTAAGGGTAATTATTTATAATGACGTAATTATTACCGACTCATGATTTTTTTGAATAACGGTACATTTCCTAGAATATTTATGTTGGCCCGCAGGCTTCCCTGCAAAATATTCGGTATTTTCGATAAATTTTGGCCACTTAGTTACTGTCCCTGTGGAAATCGATGAATTGCTTGCTAAACTCGTGGTTTCGGGGTACAATAGTCTGCCTCTAAACATTATTTATTCATTCCGTAAAATATGAGCAGACATAAATAATACGTTAAGTGTTTCATAGTACTCATAAAAAACATTCGTGAAGTATGCTAACAAAGAAAATACGTATTACCCATATTCGGAACACAATGTACCTACTTAGTTCCGGGGAAAGTATTTACATATATTTTGTAGGGAAGATGCTTACATGTTTACTATGATTATTATTACCGATTATTATTTTATTTGATTGATTTGTGTTATTTCACACTAATTAATTAAAAAAAATATATAGAGTATTTTTGCGGCACGTTCCAGCGTGGAAAATACTATCAGTATCGCTTTGGTTTAAGACCACCATTCTGAATTAAAATGTTGCTTAATAATGGCTTTAGCCGTGATTATTGACTAGATGTGAATAGCTAGATACTTCCCCCACTTTCCTCCTCCACATTTCCTTCCCCTCCCCACTTACCTTGAGCCATACCCCAATTGCTGATGCCATAGTCTCATTGACTACAGACGGGAGCAGTATGGGACTCTTGTGAGGTATACGCGTAAAACAAAAAGTGTCTAAAATTTATTTATTTATTGTTTCTTCAGGTGTTAGGTATTACAGTTTTTAATCCAATATTCAAATAGATTAATAAACGCTGATTCTGAATACATAAGCTTTAGTAAATAATATTAAACGTAAAGTATTAAAAAAATATTAAAAAGTACATTTTAAATCGTGTCATTAAAATACACTATCATGCTGGTGTTATTGAATTTTTAATGCTGACGCCACTGCTCTCCATTCACCTGGTGATAGCATATTGAAGTTATATTGAAATGATCAACATTTCATGTTATTGGATTATTTACATACTGTTTATAGAGATTTAGACATATAATAGTCGTTGTGCTAATTGAAACATTATTTAGGCCCTCAATAATTAAAACGATGATGGAGAAGGACTATATTTGCGGAAAATCTGATAATTTGCCAGTAGTTGATACCGAAATGATGATCATATTTTTAAAATACGATACGGACTATGCAAGTGCTGAATTTAGTGGAATAAAAGCCACTAAGAAAGTAAATCATCTTATTACTTGTTTCTGAAAGTTGTAGTTAGCTGTAAAAAATATTTTTCATAATGTACCGTAAGTTTGGTCTGTTTGAGGTTATAGTCGTGTCATATTTGAAAAATGGAACAAAAGTTTATTAAACCACCTTAATCAAACTTTATACTTACATCAAAATGATCCTCGCAACAATATTTATTTTTCCTAAGTGATAAAGGAGCATTTTTCTTATTGATTAAAATCATAGCACAACACCAGCTTTGCCGTAGAAATGCAGAACGTGGAACACTAATAAACTGTTTATCAGTTGCGGTCACAGATGTATTATTGCATTTTGGTACAAAACAATAACAGTAGCGATGAGACGTTGACATTTTAACTAATGTTTCTCTATATTAAAATTATTATTACAGTTAATCTTAAATTAAAAAAAAACGCCTCGACTTCTGACACCTAAAGTCATTCCTCCATTGATTTTTCCGTACAAAATGACAAGACCTGTTAAAAATAAATACAAATTTTGGATAGTGATGACGTCACACGATTCATCATAGATGCGGTGGTTTTTAGGGGATCTTGAAAAATTAAAATTTTAACAATTATTTTAACTATTAAACTTATAAAACTAACTATAAAAATAAAAATAAATGTGCAGTTATTTAAGTTAGAAGGTCATTTTATTCATTAAAAAATTGGACTGGAGGTTCTTATTATTCAAAGTAACAAAAATAACATAGGTAAAACACGAAAAATATTTGAAATAATAATATTGTTACATTAACATTTCTTATAGTGCGCCACTAAAGTGCGATTTGAAAAAAAAAATACATTCAAAGAAAGAGTTTTGTAGCAAACTCAATTATATATATTAGTGAAGTTATAATAACGGGTTATAGTAACATCAACCCGTAATAACAGGAGACCAACTTTGTCCAAGCTTACATATGTCTCAAATAAATCGTTTTGCTATCTCCCTTAGATAATGAGTGATGAGAAATATGATCTAAACGGTGTTAGAAAGACAAAACTCTACGCCTTACATTCATATCTAGAATTTAACCATAGAAACATTTAAATGTTCACCTCTATGAAATCAAAGTTTTCGATAGCAATTTGAAAAAAAGTATAAAATTACGAGTTTTTTTTATTCATTTTTTTTTTATGAAGGGACAAAAAGTTAGGTGATGATTATAACGATTATAATAATATAAGTACAATCGAAAAATCATGTAACATATTGTGGTAATTAACCCTCACGGAATTTTTTAGGAAGTTTAACTTACGTGAGTTCTCACAGCCACCACTACTCACGTAATTTCATTTTCCATAAGATGGCTTCCTGTAAACAAAGGTCAGCTTCTATCAAATTAAAATTAATATCTCTTCGGTTTTTGGAATCAGAAAAGTTTATTTCCGTTTAAATCGTGGGCAGTAGATACCAATTACAGAAAATTCAACTTTTTTCGATTTTTGACATCTTGCAACGTCTCTCAACTTATCTAATGATTAGATAATCTGGGAGAAGGCTGGTAGAACGCGATTAGATCTGTCAAAAAACTTACGTAATAACACCTTATCTAAGGCATTATCAACACATTGTAAATCAGGCTAATAGAATGCTCGGTTTCATCACTAGAATCACCAAATCGTTCAAGAACATCAGTAGCTTCAGAATCTTGTACTACTCATATGTAAGAAGCATCTTAGAGTACGGCTCTGTGGTTTGGTCACCACACTATGCAATTCATAGCAACAAAGTGGAGTCCGTTCATAAAAATACGTAAGAATTCTAGCTTACAAATCTGGAGTACATTGCAATCTCGGTAATTATACTGAAAGACTTACTCACTTTAGAGAAGTCTCACTCGCCAAAAGAAGAAACGTATCAGATATAATCTCTCTGTTTAAAATCATTAACAATGTGTATGATTCATCTTTAATTAATCAAATTAATTTTAATATAAGGCCGACATCCACAAGAAATCCGGTAACCTTTTGGATCGACACTTGTCGTAGTAATACAAGTTTTTTCAAACCAACATCAAGAATGACTCGATTGTATAATAGGTACTGCAATCTTCAAGACTTAAATATATTTTCAAACTCAATTAATACCTTCAGAAGGAACTTACACATACTTTTACCAGATGATCTCCTTACTTAAGCCATTTTATTTTTTTAATTTCTAACAATTACTACTTGTACATTTGCTCCACAAGAAATGTATTTGTATGTCCAAGTGTAAGTACATGTATGCATATACATATATATATGAGTACGATGTACACATATATGCATATATGATTATGTGAGTATATTTGTGTGTGTATGTATGTTTGTATGTGTGTGTATGTATATATATGTATATATATGTATATTATATTTATAAGTATGTATGCATTTTTCTTCCTAATAACTGATTTCGATCCTCCTTATTTTTATATACATATTTGAAATTAAATTTATCACTCTTGTAACTAACCAATCATTATTACATAAAGAATATTGAGATGAATGTTGTGCTCACCTATAATTAGAAACATCATTACAACCATGTATAAATGTAAATTACTGAAAAAATTATGTGATGTATTCTGTTGGCGAGCCAATAAATAAATTAAAAAAAAAAAAAAAAAAAAAAATGCTATAAATAACGGTAAGTGACTTTTGGTGTCGTTTACATTAACAATTTAACCATAAGTCGCTTACGTGAGCGCGAAAAACTTACGAGTGTAAAGGCAGCACATTGCGTAATGCGATCGGGAGCATTTAAATTCAGCCAGGCAAATACTTAAAGTTTATTCGATTTCATTTTCCGTCTAAAGTCATGTGCTCGGATTGCAAACTGTTTAAATAGTTTGTGTTAGTTAAATACATGCAATACATACAGGAGTGGTAAATTGAGTTCCACCACAAGAGGGAAATCGGAAATAGGAACGGGTTGAAAATGGCCTCAAGGAGTCAGCACTTATCTGAGCTGCTTCGCAAACAATAAACACTCACTTTTAGAAAGTGTCGCAAGGAGTTGGGACGAGGCGATTTACCTCGACAGCGATTCATTGTTAATCTCAGTTGGATTAAACGCAGAGGGAATTTAGAGATTTGAACGTGAAGCACGTTTCAGGAAAGTGTCTTACCAATACAATATAATAGGAGCAATACGGCAAAGTATCAAAAGACGTATGCGTATCTGGGACCGAAATTATACAATAAAATCCCCCCAGACTTAAATATTAAAAATTGCAAAATGTCCTGCATTGGTTCAATAATAACTAAATGGTTGATTGGCTTGGGTAGGGAGGAGTCTGAAAAACTATTATATAATGTGACTTAAAACGATACATGGTTACCTATGAATGGCACATTTAGTAAAAACTTAGTACATAGGTATTAATAAAAAAAAAAATAATAATTTAAATTGCATTTGGCACTTTACACACTTTGGTTCCTTAGAACAGGCAATCTGCCTAGCTAGGAACTAATATCGACCTAAAACAACGTAATAACACTTGTATTCATTTTAAATATATTCTCTTATTATGTAATATTATTTGTTATTTTGGCTTTAAATGTATCAAATGTAAATAAATAAATAAATAAATAAATACTTTTTGTTTTCTACGTGAAACACTCAAACATCATGAGAGAGATCTCCGTTTACCGAAAAAAAAACTATTTTCACATGAACACACCTTCACTATTATGTAATGCAGTGTTTCCCAACATGTGTTCCGCGGACCCCTGGTGGTCCGCGAATACATGTAAGAGGGCCCGCAGTCTCATCTCTGAACCCTAATTTAAAATAACTGTCATCACTTTCCTACACCATCAATGTTTTTGGAATCACCATTGTGGAGCAATGTTGCCAACACAAGTACAAGACGAAAGGATTAAAAACCTCCGCGCTTTGAGGATTACTTTCCAGTACCCGACAAAAATAAAAATTTGATATTAGACCCTTTCAACACAGATGTTAAATACTGATAATACTGGCTTAACAACGGCACAGGAAAACCAATTAATAGAAATATCTTGTGATTCAGCTTTGAAAGGTAATTTCAAAGAATTCTCTTTATCAAGTTTTTGGGTGAATGTAAAAAAAGATTATAAAGAAATATCTGAAGAAGCACTGAATATTTGGGTGAATTTACTGCTTTTCTCAATGACATGCCTCTGTGAGAAGGCATTCTCTGCTCTTGTATATACTAAAAACAAATACAGAAACAGATTACAAATGGAATCCGATTTGAGATTACAGTAGTAACATCAACCCGAATATCACCAAATTGCAAAAACGCAACACCGTAACCTTAACTTTAATTGACCGTTAATTAATGTGAATAATAGTGTTGCTGTTTTACGTTAATAACGTATTTTCATAAAAAAAGTCATTTTTTTGTATGTGTGGTACTAAAATAAATGGTCCGAAATGTATAAGTTGTTTTTTTTTATTAATGGGGTCCTTGAAAATTGTGTTCGATTTCCTAGGGGTCCGTGGCTGAAAAAGGTTAAGAAACGATGATGTTATGCTTCATTGAAGAAGAAGATAACAATAATAATTATTTTTTTTAATATGAAAATGAAAAAGACACTGAAAAATAATAAAAGATAATGGTCACAACTGGGACTCGAACCCAGAACCTTACGTCTTACCGGGACATACACCTCTACCAATTGGGCCACTGCGATCTATTATGAGACTGTCGTAATTGTCAACTTCATATTTAAAATTTCAGAATTACCACTATTATCTTCGACCAATGTTTTTTTTCATATTATTGGCAGCTACCTTTATTATTGGAAACAAGTATTCAAATAACGTATTTATTACCTAGATAGTGTCTCGGATAAATATATTCGATTTTATTTTTTATGGAACACCTATTGACTTTTTATAAAAGTCTAAATGAATATTCATTTTTTTGCTGATGTAATGTATTACTGCTAAAACAAACAGATATTCCCCGGGCTCGAGAAAAGCAAATCATTCAAAACTTATTATACATTAAAATAAAAGTTTTAAGAAAGGTTCCTACCCTCGTCAAACCTTTATCAATAAGCTTCGTTCTTCAAACAGTATCCGAAAGTTGACCGAAGAAAGCGGTTTAGTTAGACCCGAGCCTAAACGAAGTTTCTAAAGTTACATCGGTTTGTGAGATATCTTTGGGGCCGCCATTAATTTTCTTATCCGGCAGATAGGCGATTTATTTTTAGAGGTTACGAACATGTAGTGGGAATGAGATAAAGCTTTTTAATTCATTAACTTTAACCCTTGTTAATTAATGACTGCGCAAAACGATAAAGAGTATTGAGGGCTGCGAACGGGCTAAATCAAAAGTTTTAAAGGGAAAACAAAACACAATATTTTTTTTTATTATCTGCCTGTTCATTATTCTCAGTTGAGATTCTTGTAAGGTATTCACATTAAAAAAAAACATGTCTGGTGAGCAGATCTGATTAGAACAGGAATTTACCCTCTTTCCTCTTCACCATCTCCCCCCCCCCCTTACTACCTTCAGCTTAAAATTCTTGTCATGTTGAAAAATATAAAAATTAAAAATGTCTGTTAATTCATTCAGATATATTATCTCCAACGGAAAATTCAATTTGGCTGGTGAGGATACCGCCGCCCGGGAAATATTCATTAAATAACTTAGAATCCATTAAATGACTTAGCGGGGTTGCTCGGATTCATGGGTGTAAGGCTTGATCAAGTCTTGGCGGCGAGTGCGTCCGTCCACCAACTTTGTAGTGGGCCGCCATCCATCCCTCTTACTGCAGTGGGAGGGATGGATTCATATGTCCATCACTCTTCGACACTTTAAACCCCAGATAATAAATAAAATAATAAACCCTACCCACAACCTCATATTTTTTTTCTTTCCAGAAAAATCCTCTCTTTCCTTTTCTTTGAATGAATCTCCACACAACATCCTCAAAGGCCCCGGGAGAAATTTTTTTCTCAATGCCTACAGTTTGGAGTAAATGTAAAAAAAAAAAGGAAAAACGAGTGGTGGTGGGTGGGAAAGGAGGGGGGGGGGGGGGGGGGGGGCTATTGATTTATTTTTAAAAAACCACTCTCGGAGTTATAAAGTACATAAAAATGATCAAAGTTATCAAATTGGTCGCAAATTAATATTTTAATACATTACAACGATTTCTATCGCATAAAGTTTTCGATGACTTGCGTACCAGTATGACTATACTATCGTTAAGTTAGTTAACTTGTTCCTCGACTGTTATTCCAGCAATCGAATGCTATTTCAATAAAAGTTATTAAATTATTCATCTCAAAGGTTATTTAATTGTGAAGTTACTTAATTGCGTTATTACTACATTGATGGTCCAATTCACGGGGTTCATTTCTATTCAGTCGCTGGGGGTAAGAGTTAATTGGGTTAAATATCTGTAACTATTTGGTATCTTTTTTGAAAGAAGAAACTTTATGGCGTTTCCTCGATTAAAGAATTCCATGTTGATTATAAAAATGTATCATGGATCATGCTGAATGTTTTAAACTATTTTTGGCACATTGCATCATAAATTCAACACCTTCAAATATTCTCCCCAACAAACTTTTTATACATGGTGTTAACGGACGTACTTGAAAATCTAAATGAAATTTTGGTATCAGGTGACTTTTTCTTCTTCTAAACCAAACAAAAATTTTCTTCCACTGATCACTGATCCGAATAACATCCCAACTACTCACATCGTTCCTACCTGTCCAATACCTACTGATGTATTACGTTTTAAGTTGAAAAAAATGTCACCGGAGACCAAAATTTCATTTACGTATTGTACTCCAAATAATGTGAGAAATCACTGGTACAAGTAAGTCAAGTACGTCCCTCAATAAGTAAATAGGTCAAGTACGTCGCATATATACAATATAAGTCCACTTGGAAATATTGTATGGTAGAAGAAAATAGGATGGAAAGAGAACGGTTAGATGGTCAAATGGTCCGTAGCGTCAGGTTGCAATCAGGCGTCGCGGGTTCAATCATTTCAGAAAATAACATTTTCACTTACTTAACTAGAATTTGCATAACGTTATATTATCATACAACATATTATCATACAATATATTACAATACTATTCATTCATTTTCAATATTATTCACTTTCACTATATTGTTTTTTGTGAATAAAAATTAATAATTTTTTTTTAAATTTACACACACATTTTTCGTTTTTAATATCATCTGGAAGGCAATTATATAAATTGCCCCCCTCATAACTGATGGATTGCTTACCGTAGTTAGTATGAATAGTGTTTAAATGTATGTTATCGTGTTGTCGTGTACAATGTTTGTGTACTTGGGACGTTTTAATGACTTCTGTGTTTGTATGTATGAGTTTATTATTTATTTTGTATATAAGGAGACATATATTGTATTCGTATAGTTTTCTTAATGTTAACAGTTTTAACATTAAGAAAATTTTTAACATTAATTAAATATTGTTTCGTTTTTCGTAACTTGAAAATGTTTGTTTTCTTTTCGTAAAACAGAAACATAATAAGTGGCTGTATAGATCGTAGATATCCAAGTGGGTAGATATCTTATATCGAAAATCTATTAAATTTAATACATTTCGTATTTTTACTTATGGGTTATAATCTTAGAAATAGAAGCACAAATTCAAAGTTCTTCAACTGACACGTACCTAATTAGCATTGGTGAGGGGTAGATGCCAAAACGAGCTTATTTTTTTAAAGACATCTGTCTCGCCCTGGCCCAAAAAATTATAAGCCTTTATAATTGCATTAATAATAAAAAAAATACAATATAGTAAATCATATACCACTTTGCGTACAAATCATTTCAAGTAAGTTTGTCATATAAGATGGCTGCCAGGCCCCTGTCCCCCCCTCGTCCTAGATTTGGTTTCAATGCCATTGATACAAAATCGCAAAGCAGTTCATCGAACAGGGAAACTGAAGATTGAGTTGTGATTTAGATACAATTACGGCAATAATATATAGGTATTGACTTCTCTCAGTTGTGATATAATTATTCTGTTAAGTTCATAATCACTACTGCGCTCGATTGGAAATCCAATCATGGCGCTTTAATCACGCGTTGTTTTAGGTATTTGCACGTTTCGTCCAATTTTCACTACGACAGGTTATTATGTACATTTGCCTGGGCTAGATTGAATATTTTAAAATAACAATGATTCATCTTCCATAAAACGTAATTGAATTTTATAATGAATCCACCTATAACTGGGCCATAAATAATTGCTTTTATAAATGTAATCATTTTGCGATTATTTTCCTGCAGTGTTTTATTTTAGGTTGTTCCACCGTAAATTTTACAATTCGTTGATTTACATATGAATAATAATTACTGTGTCAAATTAAAATTCATTTGTGATTTAATGTTATCATTAATCTATATTTGACATTTTAGTTAAATGTTGCTGTGACATTTAACTAAAAGTAACTTCATTAATTCAGGTATCTACATAGAAATATATTATAATGTTTTAAATATAAACCTGAAGAATTATTGCATTAATGTATGGTTTGTAAGAGTCTAGAACATTTTAAGAATGTTTCTTTTTCCTCACTATTTGCAACAGTTAATTAACATGTTTCAATGTATATTTTTTATATCAGCTAAACTTTGAATAGGGTTTAAAATAAGTAAAGCCATTCTGTTTTCTACTGTCCTTGTGTATATGTATTATATCGTAATGAATGGTCTACCTAACTTTTTACCGTTTGTAAATACATCCTATAATGATGTCTAATAAAATGTGATTTCTAAAAGATAATCTTTGTTTCAGGAAACTTAAAAGGCTTAATCTCGGTGGAAACGACTTGAACTCCATCCCCCAGAAATCACTTGCCATTCTGGACAACCTCAAAAAGCTTGAGATGCAAGAAAATAAGATTTCCTCTATTACCGAGGGTGACTTTGCAGGTTAGTTACAAGAAAATAATATGTTTTACTATAGTTCTAGCTTCTAACTTTCTTAAATGTTAATTTTCCGTTAGGATTCTTTATAAACTCATTAGTTTAAATGTTGTTATAAATCTAGATCAATAAATTTGTAATAAATATTACATATCCTCCTCACCAAAAAAAATAAAATATTTAAGATATATTAAAACTCCATCTCCAATGTAACTTTAACGTAGGAGACCTTTTTGGCTTGACTCAATTTAACTTTGCATATATGTTTCTCTATTTTTGTTGTGGTATATAAGCTGTTTATCTCTTACAAATAAATAAATAATTTTGTCCCCACCTTTGTAGGAGGTGGTAGAAAAAGATGTTTTTTTCGAGATTTCCTCATCAAACAGTCACAAACAAACATCAGCAGTTATAGCTGTACTGTTGATGACTACTAAATGTACTGTTGATCTTACATAGTTCATTTTAAAACTTGTAAATTTATTCATTTTTAAAGTTTTTTTTAATTATCTTTGGTTAATTTTTCGTTGTTTGTTTTTGGGGTGTTATGCTGTGTTGTGCTACCTCCTTCTTTAGCCGACGTTTCGGACAGCGTTGCAGTGTCCATCATCAGGGCAGATCCGGACGTCGGCTAAAGAAGGAGGTAGCACAACACGGCATAACACCCCAAAAACAAACAACGAAAATGCTTTTGGCCGTGAAAATCTTAAAACGTATCTTTGGTTAAGATTTATGTTTAGTTTTGGCGTTCGTTCATTTATTCGTTTCTATTTTTCCATTATTTAAATAATCAATCAGATATTACTAATCAGCAATAGTTTTTTTTTTAAATCAGAAAAAAGTGGTTAGACTTCATCGAAAATAATATAATATATACACGTTTTCAAACGATACGACAAACAGAAATGTTTTTTTTTATGCTCATAAATTTGATCTGTGTAAAACTTTCATGATATATCAAACAGAATATCTTCATTCGGCGAATAGCATTTCTACTAACATGTTTGTTGTTAAAATTATATCTACAAGAAACAACGAATATTCTGTGCATTACAACGCTAAAATCAAAGTTAGCTATTTATCCTAAGGGTATAATTCAACTACAAACAATATTACCAAACTTCGTATTAAAAAAATACGCAAAATTAAAAAAAAATGTTGCCAAACGCTAATACGGCCAATGAGCAAAGTTTGATAAAGAACAATAATCAGAGAACATTTTTCGTTATTCAATGTAAACACGTCACAAACCTATATTTTACTTTTACTTTATTAATTTGGAGATTCTCAACGCCTGTTAAAATGTAAGCAAATGAATTCCGAGAGCTATTTTTTTAATTTTGTTGTTTGAATACTGTACAAGAGTCCCAACTGGATCCGCCTGGAGCCAGTGAGGCTCTCGCATCCCCAATGTCCGTATGTTGTGAGGCTGAGGGTAGTGGGGAGGGCAAGTAGTAAGGAAAAACGAAGGTTGGGAAGTACCTGGCTATTAAGTATAAACACAGTTAAAGCCATTTCAATAAACGTTTTATTTCTGAATGAAGGTTTTACACCAGGACGACACTGAAAGTATCTTCCACTCTGTAATGCGCTCCAACGTACTATTATTTATTTTATTTAATTAATTATGAAAAAAACACATTTTATCACATAAAATTTATTGCGCACGCCGAGATTTTACGCGATAGGTATTTTACTACAAATTTCTCCCAGTAAACATTGGTAAAATCTAAGAAAACCGCGTAAATTTTACCATTGTTTACTGGGACGAATTCTTCTTTTTCAAATCTTGGAAACAGTATATTAAATTTTTTACTTAATGTATATGAATATAACTATTTGTATGAATCTATTTCTTCAATCTTTGCAAATTTACTTTGTGGCGTCATTTTTAATTAAAAGAAAACAAATAACTTTGTGTAAATTATTATCCCGACGAAGAAACCTTTGGTTTCGAAACAAGTCGATAATTGTAATCATATAAGTGGTTTAAACAAAGTCGTATGTTTTTTTCAATCTTCGCAAAATATTATTAAAATCATATTATTTGTTTTCATTTAAATATAAAACTATGCATTTAGTACATTTGATAAGACAACGTAAACACTTTAGTATAAAGTAAGCATTTTATATTTAATTTCTAATAATATTCAATATCCGTTTTTCGTGTTTAGAATATCCAAAACGATAATATTTCGTTGCGGGGTTTCATTTTTGTTGACATGAAAAACATCGTAACAAAAACACGCATACTGAATAGAATCATTATCTGGAGTGTGGTGTAAATTTCGGTCCCAAAACGTTTTATATTACGACAACGCCCAACAGAAATATCTTCATTCGGCGATAGATTATTTACCATAAAATTTTATGGAAACCGGTATTAATGTTGATATCACAAGGCACGAGTTTTAATTAGGTCACAATATAAATGGCAAGATTTTTTTAAAACCAAAAGTAATTTCAGATTATATTACAAATCAAAACAAAGATGATTAAATTGCTGTTAGTCATTTAGTCATTTCGATAAGATTGACATCGATGCTCTTCTAAATAAGCCAACTATATTTTTCCACTCTATTTTTGTTTCCTACTTCAGAGATCGTAAACAGTAAACGTTTTCTATAAATATTTTTTAGAGTTTTCTTTAGAGTTCCTCAAGGATCTACCTTGGGTCCACTTCTGTTCCGACTTTTAATTAGCGAAAAAGGTTCTGTCGTCATTCATTCTCAATGTATATAATGTTTGAAAATGAAAACTATACCGCATAAAAAAGAACTTATCAACAGCATCCTTCTGCAAATAAAAATATAGACCGATTCAAATTGATAATGACTAGGTAAAAACAAACTGTTTATGCTGCAGTAGAACCAAAATCCATTATCTTCTCATGCGTACGTCGATCATTTTTGAATATCTATAATTTCATGTTTTAATCAACGGCATTATTTTTCAACATCAAAATCGGATAAAAGATCAAGGAGTTATTTTCGACAGTAAATTGAAATTTCACCATAATTTAAAATATTATTTAGGCAGGATTCGGCAACCATTTATTGGATAACCAACTCCTCTACCGTAGGTTTACCATGTTTGGTGACGTGCAGGGGTGCCCAGGTTCGTGGGGTGAGGATTGTCTGGGTCTGCCCGCCAACTCGGAGCATCGCATTGCACCGCAGAGGGAGGGATGGATTCATACGTCCGTCCATACACCCATACCTTTTTCCTTTCCAGAACTTCCTCTCCTGCCTTTCCCAAAAGACTCTCCCACACAGAATCCACAAAAATGGCATTACCACCAGGAGAAAAAAAGATCACGTAAACTGCCGGAATTTGCTAGCATATTACTAGCGGACAAAAACTCACATTTCTTCAAAAGACGGTCCCTCGCATTTGGAAAATTTTAGAACGGGATAGATATACCGTATTCGTTCCGCAATGAGCCGTATGCCATGCGCAACTGGTGAAGTCTACAGTATGGTACAGACGACATTTTCCTACAATTTATAACAAGTATACATTATGTAGGTACCTACAACAAATCATGAAGTAAGTAACCATGTCCATTTTATTTCGAACACAATTTTCTAACATACATTAAGAATAGGGAAGCATAACCAAAAATATTTTGCTGTCAACTCTAAGTCCATTCAATACAGCACATAAAATGACAATTCCTTGCAAAAGTTCAGGTAGTTCCGAATTTTCGACAAATAGTTAGCACTATAAACGCATCCTAGATGTTTTTTGCTTTGTCCAAATAAATATATATTTTTAATTTCAACAGCCAAATATCGAACAGGGGGATTCTGGTACAAATCAACAATTTGTGCCGGAATCTCACTCTCGGGGGTGTCGCCACAACTTGCTATGTTTTCGAGTGAGTTGTTCAAATCTGAATCTGAATTCGCCCTCGGGGAACGAGACTGTGTATGGTTACGGTGGATGATAATTTCGACATATTTTTCGAAACCTCCACCGGGTTAACAAGGTTAAACAATTAGATAATGCCGTATTATAACATAAAAAAAAAGAAAGACACACATTCCCGGGTTACGAATAACCCAACAACATTTGAAAATCTCCTACTGTTGTTGCTTGTGTTGTGATGGAGGACGTAGCCAGCCGATAAATCGAACAATGTTGTAACATTTGCAGAAATGTTGGAACGTGTATAAAATAAGTATTTCTTCTTTAACATTCACAAATTCAATTGGTGGCGTCACTTTAATTAAATGAAAACAAATCACTTTGTACACGACCACTTATCTAATCAAAATTTTATTTATTTATTTATTTATATATAGATACAAAATAAAGTACAAGTTACACATTAGGAAGCTTTGCCTGTCCAACTAGGAAAGTTTCCCGTTCCAGGACAGACAAATTACAAATTATTAATACGTTTCGAAACCAATGATTTATTTATCAATGTTCCTTTTTTTATAGTTTTCATTTAAATTTAATAAATATCACATAAAATTGTGTGGGTTTATTTTATAATGAATAACGAGAAATAATGGGGAGAAAGAAAATTCCGCTTATATTCTCACAATAAATTTTTGGACAAAGTTACTAAAATTTCCGACTGTTTTTTGTTTGTTTGACATTGTCTAGAGACCGAAGAGGAGGCTATTTAATCATATTTTTTAGTGTTTGTTTTATACCACGGTTCTCCTTTATTAGGACTTAACAGACAAATTTTCCAGAATATCTGAACTGTTTTTTGTTGTTTTTTTACAAAACACAAAATTTAAATAGAGAGACTTTTGGCCTTCTGGGAATGTAATTATGGATTGTAGTGTATTTTCTAGAAGATTTTTGCACATATTTTCAGATTATCGTCTCGCAATTAGAATTCACGCTGACAGCACAAACATAGAATTGTGCTCGTATGTATTGATGAAAAAGTATTCTCTTCCCATAGTGACGGCCTTTGCAAACGTTACTAATAAACTGCCTTTTGCCTTGTTTAAGCCCTCTTATTGTTTTATCAAGAAAGGAAAAAAGTTTATAAAATTTAAAAACATCATAAATATTCGCATTTTTTCGAAAAGTTCTGCATTATGTTTCTCCGTTGAATATATAATGTCACACCCCAAAGTATTTTTTTATTTTATTATTTACTCTATAAGTACTTTTGATTACATATAATAAAACAATCAAAAAGATATCAAAAATGGGGTAGTTGCTTTGTGTTTTATTCTAGAAAAAAACTACAAAATGAACGCATTTGTATTTTTTTATGTTGGCGAATGAATTTTCTATAACGATTGAAAGTGTGCCATTTCGAAGTGGCGTCAAAACGAAATATTGCTTTTATTTATGAATTCGTTGGTGTTGACGGCAATGGCGATTACTACGTCATAATGAAGTTGTTGTCAGATAGAACCATTTCGGAATATGAGGTTTTTCAAATCAATAATTATGAATGAAAATATAAAAATAAAACATTTATAGTACAATGATCAGAATCACAAAAATAAATTTTATATCTGCTACAAATTTTAACAGCATTCACAGTTGGTGAAAATACCCCTTTATTATACATTATACCAGGGGTTCCCAACCTTTGGTGTGCTGAAAATTGTTCGAGATCAACCAAAACAATGAAAATAGGTTTAATCATTAGGAACCACTCATTCTCATACACACAATATCGCAAACATACGAACAACGTATTTAATAAACCTAGGCACTCAACAAAATTAAAACTCTAACAAATAAATAAAAAATCACATTTTTAAATAATGTTTATGAAAAAATTCTGTCTCTGTCGAATAGTGGCGGGTACATACGAATCGTTGTACCCGCCACGTAATGGTTGGGAACCTCTGCATTATACGGTCAACAATGTATATTATATACTAATATGATTCAAAATAACTAATATTCACAATCAGCCAATAAAAAAAGTGTACACACATAAACTGTTTTCAAAAAATATTTGAAAATTACTTTTACGTAAGTCTGTTTGGTGCTCATCAAAATATGTGCTACTTCTACATATTAATTACCTGATATGTATGCATGGTATAAGGAAGTTCGTAAACTAATTGATGTTGAAAATATTGTTGGAGTGGAAAATATGTTTAGTTTGTGTGACTGTTGTTGTTGTTGTTGAATTTGCAATTATTCAGGGCTGCCAAACACATGTACATACTTTTTTTTTAACATTTTGTTAAATTTTTACCGAAAATTGCTGTATAGGTACAAGTTTCAGTATCTGTCGTGATATTTGATCCTGTTGCGTGTTCCTGTTGCGATATTTGATCGAAATTGAAGAGTTGCTACAATTTTAAGCAGAAGCGAACTAACCTCAAGTGTATCTATGTTTATATATTCTTATTATGTATTATATATATAACAATTCAGAAGTGATTATCGAAACGGATGATTTCGAACTCCCTGCCTTTTCTAGAGGAGCATTTATGCTTTTCACGGAGCCTTTGTTAAATTAATCGGTTTGCGTGCGTCCCTACCCTCATACGTCGTTCTTTCTGTTGTTTTCGTCGATTCTCACTTTTACCCTTGACCCTAAGAATTGAATAAAAGTTTTAATTATAATAAAATACACCTCTACTGGGGAGTTTTCTTTGAAGATTTATTTGTGTATATGAACAATAAAAATTTTAAGTTTTGAATTTTTGTTATTTATTTTTGGGGTGTAATGCCGTATTACGCTACCTCCTCCTTTAGCCAACGTTTCGGTGTCCATCATCAGGGCAGTTGTGTTTTTTTGATGCAAATATCGCGAAATTATTAAATAATTGATGGTTTTGGTAGCGGGTAGGTGGCGAAAAAAGACGCTCGTTTGAAACAGAGCGAATAGGTATAGTTTTGGCTCGGCAATATTGTCGTAACAGTTCGACGACAAGACGTCGCTCTAGTTCGTTTTTGTCCAACAGAGAAAGTTAAGTATGCAGTTGTTCTAAAAAAGCCTTTATTTATACGAATCTCGTTCAAAAAAATATTATAAACAAATATTTAAGGGGTGTTCAACACGCAATTTGTCTTACGTCCTCCAAAACGTATGTGCTTTAATCGTAAAAAAAACTTTAAAGTGCCATTTCTCCCGATTTACGTTTTAGTCTGTTGGATAAAAATGAACTGAAGCGACGAAGAATAGGCAATTCACGACAATCTTGACCGGCAATACGAATATCTTGATAAAAATACCACGCTGGCAAAAAATTATCGAGAAAAGTTTCTCGTTTTTACCTGGTACCAGTTAGAAATGCGTTTTTTTAATTTAAATAAACTCTAAATCACTTTTTCTAGGTCTACGTAACTTGGATTCTCTCGGCTTGGCTCATAATCATCTTAAGGAGATCCCGGGGAAGGTGTTCTCTCACCTGACGCTGCTAAACTCACTGGAGTTAGAGGGGAATGGCATCATCCATATCGATGAGGACGCGTTCTACGGGCTGGAAGGTAAGCTAACTGCATATAATTTCATTGAAACATAACTTCGAAGTGATCGTAAGCGCCTTTTACTGTTTACAATCGAATATCAACCGAGTGACATCTATCATAGTTAATAATATCGCTTCTAAGTGTATTGGTAGATATGTATAATATATAATTATACTATAAACAACTATCTATTCTAGGTACTACTCCTCGAGATCCAACAAATGGTTACCCAGTAAATGCACGGAGAAAAATGTTATTCTAAAATACGATAATTTTATTCGTAAAAACGGTTAAAAACGGGACTGAAGTTCTTTCGAACTAATTAACAGGGTTTCAATGTTTATTGGCGGGAAAATGTAAGAATAATTTGTTGGTATCTGTAGGAAATTACGTAGGTATACCAACAAATTATTCTTACTGTTCCCGCCAATAAACATTGAAACCCTGTTAATTTGTTCGTAAGAACTTCAGTTCCGTTTTTAACCGTTTTTACGAATAAAATGATCGTATTTTAGAATAACATTTTTCTCCGTGTGGTTACCCGATATAAGCGAAGGTTAGAGTTAGAAGGTTGCTTGAAAGAACATTTTATTTACGTATTTATTTTATTTTATAAAATTGTAAAATGCTATGTTTTCATGTACTACACTTGTCACGACAATATGCAAAATAATTTCCCGACCTTCCACCATTCGAAGCATATTTTTTTATTTTTTTTTTATTTATTTATTGCAATTTATTTCACCTCTTACACACAACAATTTTACATTTTAATCATTGTTTAACAATAGAATAACTAAATAAAAACAAAAATATAATAAAAAGGTATAACAAAAAGGTGAAAACATCATTTTTTTGGTTTCTACACCAATTAAGAGAACTGGCTCTTGAGCTTGGTGTAGGTGTTATGTAAGAATATACAATTTTTAGTCCATAATTAATATAATATCTTAAGGACTAGATTAAGGAAGACATTATACAAAATTTGATGGTTTGATTTACAGGATTAAGGTTACATGGTTTTATTGCATACAGTTTTTTAAGAATAGTTTGATCTTTTTCTGGAATAATGCTAAATCTCTTATTTTTTTTACTTCTTCGGGAAGGCTATTGAAGTAAGTTATCCCTTTGTATACATAATTATTTTGCATTTGTTGAGTAGAAAATAATGGAATTTGGATATTATATTTACGTCTTAACGATGAGTTAACTTTATTATTTTTTAATGTCTTATCTTTGAATTTTTTTTTTTTTTTTTTTTTTTTATATTAACTCCACACAGGAGGCCCTGAGGAAAATAATTTCCCTCAGGGCCTATGTCATCTTTGAAGATGCTGTGAGGAGGGTCTTTTTGAGGAGAGGAAGGAGTGAACGTGGGTCTTGAAGAGACCCATGTTATAGGAAGGAGGAAACACAGAGGCCGGCAAATCGTTCCACAGCCGAGCTGTTGAACACAAAAACGAGTCGTAGAAGCGTCCCGTTCTCATGTGACAAATGTCAACTGTGTACATATGTTGGGCGCGCGTTTGGCGTGTTTCCCGACTGTGCACCGGTGCCGAGGGGATCAATGACGCTAGCTCCTCGGAGCATCTTCCATTGAAATACCGGTAGAACAAGGATAGCATTCCCACCCGACGCCTGTGCTCTAAAGATTGCAATCCGTTTGTTAAGACAGGAGAATCTATCAAGCGGACCGCCCGTTTCTGCACAGAGTCGAGGGTGTTTTTCAGGTACATCGGGGCTCCAGACCAAAGATGGCTGCCAAATTCAACAGTGGGGCGCACTTGCGATTTGTACAGGGTTAGCAGTTGTGTACAATTAAAGTATCTGCGGGCCCTGTACAGTACGCCCAGTTTCTGAGAGGCCAACTTAACTCTGGCCTCGATGGAGCCCCCGTACCTGAGCTGGTCACTTAGAGTTACACCGAGCATATCAATGGAGGACCTGTTTGGAAGAATGCTACCGTTGAAGGAGACTAGATTGTCATTTCGATCCCTTTTAGACGTAATCAGACATGATTGGGTCTTTGAAACATTGAATTCGACGAGATTATTCTTACCCCAAGAGAAAACACTCTCGAGGTAACCGTCCATTCTTTGCTTCAAAGCCCTCCGAGCCGTTGGAATTTGTGCACCCTTTGGGGGCTTGTCAAACAAAAAGCTATCATGGACTGTACTGTCATCCGCGTAGCAATGAATTGGTGCACATGTCAAAAGGTCATTGATGTGCAACAAAAACAAAGTCGGAGACAGAACCGATCCCTGTGGGACGCCAGCATTTATCGAGTGCGAGGAAGAGGTGAAGCCATCAGCAACCGTCTGAATCAACCTCTCCCTCAAAAAGTCGGCAATCCACGTACACAAGGATGCGGGAAGTCCGTAAGAAGGCAGTTTGTTGACAAGTCCTCGGTGCCAGACCCGGTCAAAAGCCTTGGAAATATCCAGTGCGACCGTTTGGGTCTCACCGAAACGTTCCAGGCACCGCCCCCAAACATGCGTCACATACGCGAGAAGATCACCGCACGAGCGGTTCCGCCGGAATCCGTATTGACGGTCGTTAATAATTTTGTTCTTCTCGAGGTATGTGAGCAGTTTGTCGTTGATCACCCGTTCCATCACCTTGGATAGAGCTGATGTGATCGCTATGGGGCGGTAGTTGGCCGGGTTGGAGCGGTCACCCTTCTTTGGGATAGGATGGATAACCGCTTTTTTCCAACCAGAGGGTACAGAGCCAGAATTCAGGGACATTTTGAAAAGCTTCGTCAAAATCGGAGCTATTTCTGCAGCGCACCTCCGCAATACCAGGGCGGGGATTCCGTCAGGCCCACTAGCTTTATTAACATCAAGCCCTCGTAAAACTTGGAGCACATCCCGATGCCGGATCCTCAGCTTTTTCATATAGAAACCGCAGTGAGGAACCGACGTCGGGACTGCACCTCGATCATCGAGGGTTGAGTTATCCGCAAACATTTTACCTAATAGGTTTGCCTTTTCGGTGGCGGTGTTTGCTAGTGAGCCGTCAGGTCTGGTAAGAGGTGGCAGACTGGATTTGCAGAAATTGCGACCTATTGAGCCCGCAAGCGACCAGAAGGCTCTGCTGCCATGCGGGCATGCAGCCAGCTTTTTGCTGATCTGCAGGTCGTGCTCGAACTTTGACCTATTTATGATCCTCTTGCATTCCTTTGCCAATTTGTTATATGCTGCTCTGTTTTCGGATGTTCTAGATGTGTTGTAGGCTCGGTAAGCCGCGTTTTTTCGCCGAACTGCTTCGGAGCATTGTCGACTGAACCACGGCTTTGAGCCCACACCAGTTTCCTTGACAGTGGATTGAATGAAGCCATCCATTGCGGATGTGATGACTTCACCAATTTCCTGGGCACATCTTGAGGGATCCGAAGTCCGAAAACAGACAGCTGACCACGGGAAAGCATTGAAATGTGCCCGCAGACCGAACCAATCTGCTGACCTATAGTGCCATACTTTTCTCTTCAGCCTCTCGTTTGGTGGTCTGAAGTTGACGGGGATTGAGGTCGTCACCAGGCAGTGGTCGGACGATCCTAAAGGCGCTGTGACCTCAATCTTGTAACCGTGTGGCACAGTGGTTAGAAATAGGTCTAACAGATTGGAGCGGTGAGTCTGGACATCAGGAACCCTTGTAGGCTCCTGAACCATTTGCTCCAATCCGTGGCAAAGGGCAAAGGATTCCGCCTGTCGGCCAGCCGAGTCTGTTGATCCCGAGAACTTCAACCATGGTTCGTTATGAACATTGAAGTCCCCCAGAACCACAAACTCGGCCGAGGGGTAGCGGGGCAAGAGATCATCAATAGTTTCGCTCAAATGTTTGAAGAGCTCGGACGTGTCTGATTCGCTAAGGTTCGGTGAGCGGTATAGACACGCATAGAACCTTACCGTACTGGCAAGATTGACGCGCACCCACATTACGTCAAATCTGGAGTTTTCCAGATTCAACAGTCGCACACAGTTGACGTCAGATCGGCTATAGAGACAGATACCTCCTTTGGGTCTGAACTTGCCGACGAGGGCGTAGCCCGGGCAGTCCAGATAGGAGGCATCTAGAGGCTGAGCTATCTTGTAATATTGAGTAATATTTGTAATATTGAGTCTTTTTTATAGAGATATATGGATGTATATATATATATATATATATATATATGTATAATACACTATTTCCTTAAATTTCGCAAACTCGATTACCTCCTAATACCAAAGTGGGTACTAACCACTAAGTAAGTACTAGCCACAAAGACCACGAGTTCACCTTTCATCTGTATAATCAAAAACCCGCAGGCTTAAAAAAACGCCATCAACCACGGAGTTGGTTTAAAAACGCTTTCATTTTTAAATTGAATGCGAAATAATTAAACTCTGGGCGCCATGGAGAACTTTTGTTTTTTTTTAGTAACAGCTAGCTCTGTTCAATTTTACCATAGAGCTACTATATTTAAATAAAAGTCTATCCCAGTAAAATAGAGAATTCGCTAAAAGTTTAGAAAATTGACCTAATAAGGAAGGATTTTGGTGCTATTTTTACGAAGCTTTTGTGAACGCGTTTATGACCAGGTGGTTTGATTTAAGTTCCATGTGTTTAGTAACACACATCTTTCTGGATATGAAGCGAGTTGTTTGGTGTGAGTCAACAAATAGGCCGTGGTATACGTTCACACGTGGGGAGTATTGTAAAGCAAAATTTCCAACAACGGGTTTCCAATTGTATTTATGAACGAACTAGTTACAAAAACCATAGTTACAAAAAAATGATTGGTGAAATATTAATAAACCATTATAAATAGTACGTATCATCATATACATACCTCGTACGGCTCGATGCTATTTCTTCAGGAGCGTTTTATCAAACAATAGAGGGCCGAGGAAAAATAAATTAACCGAATAAAATTCAATCTCAAGATTTCTGAATAGTTGCTTCCAGAAATGCACGTGGGCTGCTCCTAGCTAAAATAATGTGCATGAAATCAATTGTGACTATCTATAACAGTGTATTCATCCATTTTCATCAGTGTTTAAGTATTTATTTACATACTAGTTGGAAGCGGCTCACGTGCGTCATGTGACAAGTCTGAAAGCAACAAAGAAGCTCAAAAAATTACGGCTAGTTTTTCTCGTACAATGAACGAGTAAAGCGTTTAAACTGGTAAAAGGAAAAAAAAATTCACGGCGAAAACCGATACTGTTTGGAGTTCAACCGAGTGTAATGAAATATTATGCCATTCATTTTATAACTGTTCAAATCAAGAAAAGACCTTGATTTTATTTGGTGAAAGTCTAAGGTTGGGTTGTTTCATAGCAAATCTAATGTAACATTTTCATTTAATAGCCATTCAGCGCCTTTTTTTTGACAGTTGAAAGGTTTCCATGAAATTCGACCATTTCAGCTTTTGAACAAATTGTGATCAGCACGAGAGGAAAACCATAGTGTTGTTAAGCTTGTCAGCTTTTTAACATTTGATAGATAGCTGAAATGCACTTAGAATCGGCGTTTAACAAGGGCCTTTAAAATGTGAAAAAATGGCGCTTAGTGGCATTTTGATGACAATGTTGCCAAATACCTAAAACGTAAAAAAATAGTTTTGTTGGTCACCAAGCAAGTGAAGAAATTTTCTAATAATTGTTGTGACTTCTAGCGAGATCTCGACTTGACTTGTCGCTTCGATGTTCTTTTGTCTATACTTACGTAATCCATATAAACCACCCTTTACTGGACGTAAATCCGTTAAAATTATAATATTAATTAAACTTTACTGAGAAATATGTTAAGTGAAGAAAACGATACTATTACATACTGTTAATTTTATTATTAATACGACATTTTTATATGCCTATTTTTAATTTAGCTGAGAAACGGTTCAAACTGAACAATTCCTTTAAAGGCATGTTTTTTTAATAAATCGTTCAAAAATACTTTGCTCAAAAGAAAAAGATCTTTAAAAAAATCTATAACAGGTTTCCGGAAACTTTGTTTTTGGAACAAAAGATTTCCGTGAACAGTTTCAGAAACCCACCGTGAGACGGCACTGTTTGTGCGTTTATTACCATTCGTGACTAACGTTGCTTTGGATCTATAAAGGCAAATGTGTGTAATCAGAGTACACTAGAACTACAACAGCCCCAAGCCTCGCTCCTCCCCCCCCCCTCCACCAACGGTTATAAGGGTAGTCCCCACGAACGATAAAGCGACAGTGTGTCACATCTTAAGACGAACGGCTCCGCGACATTTTTCATACGAAACTTAAATTTGGATTTGAGTTCAAAAGATGTAGCAAATGTCTAGTATGCTTATGTGCTAAAGATTTTAGAGGCAACTTAAGCAATTATTATGAGTTTGTGAGAAATTAAAATTACAAACGACCGATTTACGTTGAAACACAAATTTGTCGAATATAAATTAAAAATGATTAAACCGGAATAAACTATTATTATTATTTTTTTATAAGAAAAACTTTTGAAGGTTATTCCCATCAATGAAATTTATCATTGAAGAAGAAGACAAAAATAATAATCTAAATTAAAATATGAAAATGAACAAGACACAGCAAAATAATAAAACATAATGGTCGCAACTGGGACTCGAACCCAGATCTCACATCTTACCAGGACGGCGCTCTACCAATTTAGCCATCATCATCATCACGCACGCAACATTTTCCGCTTAAGAGCCATTGACCAGCGGATGAGAATAAACGTTTAAAAATGCTTTGTACGAGGAGGTCCCGATGAGAAAGATTGATTGTTCCCCTATCAAAATTTTAAAATTAAAAATTCAATATCGATTTATTTCATTCAAAACTTGCTTTGATATATAATTCAAGTAAGCACTAAAAATGCCCAAAACGCACGATGATAAATTATTAAATATCGTGTACTTCTTGTAAGTATTTTTTGATCATAAGTTTTTATGTTTTTCAATAATGTCTAAACAAAATAAGTGTGTAAAGAAAAATCTGAAATATTATAGTTTGTAAAACTTTAAATTAATAGAAAAACTGAGGTATTGTCACAAAATACGTTCTCGGATTTATTATTTAATAAATTTTATTTAACTGAAATTAAAATTCTGAAAAATGTCTTTACTAGATTATGTATTCATTTATTTTGTTGTATGATTATATGATTTGAAATTTGTGTTGTATAATAGAATATTTCGTTTGAAAATTGAACAAAAACGACCAACGGTATAACCTTAGTATATTAATTTGAAAAATCAAAAAAATTATCAGATAAAATAACAATCTTTCAAAATCAATTTATGTTTTTTTGTAAAAAGAGTCAATACGTCTAGAATTTGATTTAAAAATGACTAATTTCCGGTATTCTCTGGTAATACCCTCTTAACGCGACGGTAATGGGAGATTTTTCAAACTTTATCAGATAAAATAACAATCTTTCAAAATCAATTTATGTGTTTTTGTAAAAAGAGTCAATACGTCTAGAATTTGATTTAAAAATGACTAATTTCCGGTATTCTCTGGTAATACCCTCTTAACGCGACGGTAATGGGAGATTTTTCAAACTTTATCTGGTTATTTCGATCATTATACTAAAAATGTGTGATTTTAATATTTTCTTTCTTCAATATTGATTTGAAAAGCCGCACATTCCGAAACGGTGCCAATTGGCTACATGTCATTCATTATTCCATAGAAACCTCCACTTGCTGGTAAGCCGGTCGTCACCAACTTTGTCGGGCGAGACGTCAACGCGCGCCGCCGAAATCACGAATAAAAACGAACTAATTGTTTTAGCGGCAAATCGTAAATGGCACATTTTAATTTGTCACTCAAGCAGTATAAAAATAAATTACCTTTTTTGTCGTAATTTTGATTATTTTTTTAAATGAATAAAAAACAGTAGAGAAAATACCCTATTGTGTAAAAAAATTCCCTTATAGTCTGGTCTCAAACTGTTTTATCTACTTTTAACAAAGATGTAAAATCCAGAAAGTCAGCAATATGTGGTACATGGTGCATTAATTATTCCCACCAGACGAGCAAAGATATTTATATTTTATTGAAGAAGAAGATAACAATAATAATCAAAAAAAAATTTTTATGAAAATGAACAAGAAACAGAAAAATAATAAAACATAATCGCCGCAACTGGGACACGAACCCAGATCTCACGTCTTATCGGGATGGTGCTCTACCAGTTGCGACCATTATGTTTCATTATTTTTCTGTGTCTTGTTCATTTTCATATTAAGTTTAGATTATTATTGTTATCTTCTTCTTCAATTATATATTTCTTTGATGGTAATAACCTTAAAGAGTTAAAAAGAGAGTTTTCTTATAATTTTTTTTATTTTTTATATTTTATATTTAATTGTTAATTGCTAATTTATTTCTCTTCAATCAATAACAAAGCCAAGTGCAACATCGGTGATAATAATTTTTTGAGAAATTATAATTTTTTGGGCAATGTCCCATGCACTGTACACTTATTTTAAATCCAAAATCTACTTCAAAAATACCTTAAATACTAGTTGTGATGGTTATAAAACGAATTTATTTACAGTGTCGTTTTTGGTATCTACATACTTATACGCTCGTACTTACAGTATAGATAAATAGTTTTATCCTCAAAGGATTTCAATGAAAATTAGATTCATACTTTTGCTATTCGGCGTTAAATCCTCTTTGCACACTCTTTCGGGGACACTTACTTATATTTTGTGTAAGTAGTATACCTTATCTTCCCTAAACCGACTGAAAATTGTATATAAGTATGTATACCAGAGGGGGGCAACTGCAGAGGGATCGACTGTCATGGAATCAAAACATCTGAGTCAGTTTTGATCGGAACGATAATTAGTCAATTTCTTTATTGTTAAAAAGTGTATAAAGAGGCCAAATTTAAACTAATAAAGTGTTTTTTAAAATCTTGGAACCCTTATGAAGGGGATGAAGAAGATAATTTTTTAAATTTAAATCATTTTCATAAGTCATTTGTTTTGCAAATGTTATTTTAACAAATATGTGAAATTTATCCTACTAAATCAAAACAGAGTAATATTTATGCCACACACTAAATTATTCATTAAGCGATTTGTGGGACTGATATTCAACAATCATAATATGTTCCCCCTTGAATTAGTTTACATTAAATATGTATTATGTATTTCGCTTTTAAACATTATTAATATTCATGTATCATGTTATGAAAATAAATTATTTGCATAGGTATTTCAAAATAAATATTTATAAAAAACATCAATAGTTGAACACATATTTCATATATTATCTCCCTAATTGATCAATGTTTTTGTAAGAGTTTAAATAACTTTAAGATTTATTTTTATTTTTAACTTAATGAGTTAAACCTCAAATTATAATATTTAAAAATAAAGTTTAAAATCGGATTTAAGATTAGTTACTAAAGTAAGTTATGTATGAGTTTCACACATTTAAAAAAAAATTCAATTACTTTATTATAATTCAGTTAAAAGAAATTAATATTATTACTTTCTATCTACTTAAGTTAAGAAAGTGAAATGTAAATTTCATTTAACTTAATAAATTAAAGAAAAAAAATTAATTAAAACATTATATCAAAGTTTAAGAAGTAATAGAAGTAAAACTGAAACTTTTTGACAAAATCTATGGTCACCCTACTTTTTTTTCATTGTAATGTGCCAAGGGCCTCTAGCCTGCCCATTATCTGTGTAACAATATTGTTCTTTGAAGTATCATTTTTATTATACCTATATTATTTTGTGTTTTTTGAAGTATTATTTTTGTTTTTTGAAGTATTATTTTTGTTTTTCCTTTTGTGTTATTTTTGTTACTTTAAGTAAATAATTGTTAACCTCAACACAGGCTTGTCCTAGGGAGGTTAAAAATTGTATTCTAAACTGTTATACCTAAAATGTGAAGAAACAATAAATAAATAAATAAAAAAGTCTATAAATTATTATAAAGAGGCCATTCAGCGCCATTTTGTTTTTTTGCCATTTGAAAGATTCGCGTTAAATGCTGATTCTAAGTGAGTTTCAGCTTTTGGACAAATCGTTATCAGCAGAGGATGACAACCATCATGTTGTTAAGCTTGTCAGCTTATTACAATTTGACAGAAAGCTGAAACGCACCTAGAAACGGCGTTTAAAGGGGACCTTTCAAATGTAAAAAATAAAACAAAATAGTGCTGAATGACCATTTGATGACAAAGTTACAATTGAATTTCTGATCAACTCGACAAAGCTCTTACAAAAACTACTTATTAAAACACACATCAAGTTTGATCTAAGTTCACAAAATGTGTGTATTTTGAATATTTAGCATGCGGGATGGTTAGTTCTTCAAAGTGTTCACAAGGTAGAACAAACGTTCACGTAATGTAGAATATTCCTAGGGAGAAGTTGGCTTAGGGAGTTCCTAATGTAAATACACCCCTTCCCAACACATTTGTTGTAAAAACAAACCCATTTGACCTTTCACAAAAGCCTGACGAAATTGTTTTCTCTCACTTATACGTATCTGTTCAAATAATTTTAAAAGTCGATCTCTGATAAATATTTATTTTTACGTATTTATTTTTTTGTTATTTCTTCGTTTCAATATATTACTTGAGATTAGATTTCATCAAAGCATTTGAAGCACGTATGTAGTTTTATCCAAGATAAATACTGCGTATTTCTGAGAGTAGTTTTTACTGCCATAAATCATATTCAAAATCTGTGTACCTAAGCAAGCTACATAAAAGCTACAAGGAATGCCATAAATCATAACACGATATCTGGATGTCATAATGCAGGAGCTTTATAAGACAAACTACTTAGATAGTAGGTACGGTATTACCTGGCAGATTTATACTGCACGTGACGTTTTCTATTTTAATAAAAATGATAAATGCTGTTGGATTGGTTATTCCTCCATAGTTTGTTGTTTAGCTTTATGCATATCATATAATAATAATTTATAATATTTTCTTTTGCAATTTTAATGATTCCCTTCCAAAATTCTCCCAGTATTTGGAATTCGAGAATAGCGTGATTCCTTAAAGATTATTGGAAACAGGGCGGAAATTTTGAAAATCTGGTTTGGCGTGTGCAAAATAACCTTCCAACCGAGATCTTTAATAGCCTCTCCGTAATGTTATTATCTCTCCATTGGCATTGCAACTATGAACCTCAAAAAATTTTCAAGCGAACTTCGATGCTACAAATTGATTTACATTGTACTCAGTGCATTATCTTTACTGCATAAATAAATAACGTCGTTAAAAAAAAAAAAATTTCCATAAAAAAATAATAGGTATGAAAAATTTACCATGGCATTTCATTGACCAGGCAACTAAAAACGGTATGAATTTATGCATTCATCCACTTGGTATCCAGTACTCGTGAAGCAATCCAACAATTCAAATTTTGCGCTTACCCGTAATTTGTATTTAAACCTACGGCTTTTGTGCGTGACACGTTGGTATCGAGCGGTCAAATCTGGGTTTTATGATAGTAATATGCCTTTATGGGCCATTTGATTGGTTTCCCAAATGGTTCAAACTGCTCGATACAACCTTGCGAGGGCGATTAGAATCGTACTGTGATAGAAGTGTGGCGTATTATCCAGTGAGAGGCGTAGATTCTATAAGAGTGAGCTTTTTCTGAATCGAACGCGTATCAGAATATTATTAGAATATTATGTATCTAGGTCATACGCCCACTAGTTATTCTACCCGTTGCTGGATGCTTTTACAATGAAATTAAGTCATTGCATGATTTTATCAAACTAATTGTTCAAGTTTGAATACACAAGACTGCCTTTTCGTCATTGTGAGTATGAAACATTATATCAGTGGCTTATGGTTAAAATATTATTTCTCTATGATTTCAAGATTTAGAGAAAACTGAAATTGAAATATTGGAAACGTTGTATGATTTTGTGACAAAAAAGTAAGTTTTTAGTTCCAAATTTTAGTATCAATCTATCTGATAATATTTTTGCATGGATCCATTGTTCAGCAGAAAAATATTATAATATTTTAATTAATGAAGATAATATTAGCGAAAGTCATCTGGGACCAGATGTATCCGTATCTTTTTCTGATGTTTCTGTTTCGGATTTTCGATTGACTTTCGCTAATATTATCTTCATTAATTAAAATATTATAATTTGAGGTTTAACTCTTTAAGTTAAAAAGTTAAAAATAAGAAGAAAAATATTATTTTAAGGAGTTATAACATACAAAGACAGTGCCCGGAAGATTTACAATGTATTTTAACATATTAATGGGATGTTAGGATTAGAAGATGCAATTTTTGAACCCAAAAAAATAATGACCACCTGTCGAAGATTTCAGTATTTAAAGCATTTGCGATAAAACATTAAGATACTATTTTAGGTCCAAGCCATCGATGTACATTGCGTAAAAGTCTAAATACTTATCGGCAAAAAGATCCAAATGCACCGTTTGTGCATTTGGGTCGTACGGTGGTTATTCGAAACATTAGTTGTTCTTGCTCCATCAATTAAGGTAGCATGGGTTCGAATTCCTTTCTAGTATGATAAACCAATGGTTCTTATTTCCAGAAATATATTATTATTTGCTTTTAAACATTTTTCAAATGGACGTTTAGGGGAAGAATGCTTTGGATAACATGGAGGTGGTAAACCATCCAAAAAGACTACCAAGCGTTGGCCGTGACATATCCACATATATTTTAGACACATTGTCATTGCTGTCAAAACCAAATTCTAGAACGGAAAAAGCTGAAGACAACAGGATCAGAGGAAGATCGTTTATGTGCGTAGGTGTTCTTTACAAGTCTTGAAAATCAGTGCTTATAACTCTCCATTTAAATTAGTAAGTAACTAAAGGGATCAGGAGAGTCTGGTTCATTAGAACAATCGACGTGGAAGTCTGGAAGTCATGAAGTTTTTGTAAATTTGATCACGTTATTTTTCTTTTAAATACAAAAATTAGAGATTTGTAAATAAGTTCTAAAATAATACACATATAATTAACATGGATTTTTGAAAAGTTTCAATGTAGATTATTATTTGGTTGAATTCAACCTCATCAAGGGTTCTTTAGAGTTAGAGCATTGAATCTAGTGGTCTTTACAGCCAGTTTTGTATAATCGGGCTCCTTTAGAACCGTAATGCCACCGCTACCTCATGCAACCAAAATTACCACTTGCACTACTTTAAATTGTAGCTAATGGACATGGTTTAAGCTCTCACTGAAGTAGCGCAGAAACAGAGTACAACATTAGCAATGGAGCTTTTAAAGAAAGCTTAGCTTCTGCAGCATTGCGTAAAAAATAAAGCTTTTAAAACATTGCGACATATTTACGAGTTAGTGCTCTCATACGTATTTTCAAGTTAATGAGTTGAGTTTGTTCTTGCTGTGATTTTTTCACTGAAAAGCAAAAGAAATAGCAGCACTTTACCTCGTTACTAAACACACAGTATACCGGAGAATGCATAAATAATCTGCTTTTCGACTCTTGGGACGGGATTTAATGCGCAAATATCTATATTGTTTTACGTTTTTTCATTAAAGTTATAAAGCATACAATGTGCTATTACAAAATTGTTTCATCACTGAAGACAATATTAGAGACTCCTAATCGAAAAATTCTAACAGAAAAATCAGAAAAAGATACGGTTACATCTAGGAATAGGAATTGCGAATATTGATTCAGTGATTAAATATTACAATTTGAGGTTTTAATCATGAAGTTAAAAATAAAATTTATTTAA
This sequence comes from Limnephilus auricula, assembly GCA_951813805.1. Lineage (NCBI taxonomy): Eukaryota > Metazoa > Arthropoda > Insecta > Trichoptera > Limnephilidae > Limnephilus > Limnephilus auricula. The sequence continues at coordinate 21,481,888 of OX638394.1, forward strand.
TTGATATTATTTTTTTTTTTAATAATGACAGTAAAATTACAAAGTTTCGAACAATTAAATTAAAACTACAAAAAAACGTTCGTGTTGTATTATGGTATTACAAATAAAGCACCACACAGGATATGACAAAATATGTTTTTTTTGTATAAAAGTAAAAATATAATTGGGAGATTATGGCGTAGACAGATACGATTAGTTCAGATTTTAGGTAGACAATCTTACTGGTAGGTTAACCACGGGCGCATACTTAAACAACACTTGAAATGTAATAGATTATATTTTGGTAGAAAGCAGTCACTTTGTGGTTTGACGTATTAATTGAAATTTTCGTATGTATATACAAGCTTACACAATGTATATTTTTGATCAGTTTAATTTTATGCCTTGAAGATGCTTGTGTTAAGCACGGTCGGTATTTAAATAAATAAATAAATAAATCGTGGTTACAAACAAAGTTATTGTGATAGATTAAATTCAAAAGCTTAAAATACGTTTCTTTTTTATTTTTATGTAATACTTCCAACTTTAACCAACTGTCCCAACATTTACCAATTGTCCGGAGCCATTGAGATTATGGCAAAACCAATAGGGATACATATGTTGTTAGGCTGATGGCAGTGGTGAGGGAAAGTATATATCGAAGAAGGTTGGAAAGCATCTGACTATACAATTCTGGTTCTATTCAAACACTGCTAAAGCCATTTCAAGCTCGATTCTGATGGTGGTTTTTCCAGGGCGATATTTAGAGTATCTTCTAGTATCTTCTTTTAAAATTTTTACTTGTACAAGCCGGGATTTGAAACCGAGACTTCGTATGCATCATTAACAACTAAATACAAACCAAACAGCAACTTTTTTTGAACATTGAATTTAAATAAAATAATTTAATGTTTACTATTACGTTCTGCAAGTTTTTTTTTATTGTGATACTGTGACGGCTTACAAGGCCATTTTCAAACTGTGGTTGTTACACAATTAGACGACTTATTTATACGATTGTAAATGTCAATTTTGAAAGCGAGTAAATTGATTTATTATCGGTTAAACCGATTTCCTGGGAAAATAATAGATTCTCCCCCAGGGGTATTTTTCATTTAGTTAATTTGTTCTTAAGTGATTAATAATGACGTTACTGCTATGAATACTGCTTAGGTTTTGTGAATATACTAGGAAGAGGGGAATAGATTATTTTCCTTGCTGTATTAATCAATAATATAAAACTAAAACACTTGCGGAACTTAAAAATAAACATTATTAAATTTAATTCAAATTAATTTAACACAAAAACAATAAACAGACAGCAACTGGTATAGAAAGAAAATGTCATAAGTTATTTATTCATAGTGCAATGCTGTTTTAACAACTCGAATTCAACGCACCAACGGCTAGCCACATGCAGGAAGCAGGAAGAAGGAAAATAAAACAGAAAAAGCTCACCAGGAAATTGTGAACTCGTCGGGGAATTGCGATTCACTCGGCTTAACACTGCGAAATAAATCTCTGCCAGGAAACCGGACTACTCACTGAACACATGTGTATTGTACATCGCGTTAATGCTACAATTTGTTAACTTTGCTAACTGAAATTAACTATTTGCTAGTTGTTTTGCCAGAGCTATCTCACTGAATGAACAAAGACCACATTATCTAATGAATACGTGATGCATTAGGATATATCCACAAATCCACATAAAGAATCACTGTCGTGTAGCGTTAAAAGGAACGGCTGCGAGTCCTCTTTCATGCAAAAGTTAATTTTGGATTTGAGGCCAAAATACTTAACCAATTTGAAAAAATATTTTTTAAACCCAAATGTACAGCAAACATGTGCAAACATATTGTGTGTAAGATATGTGCTACTTTAATTATTTATATTTTTAATTATAAATCGTAAGTCAAAAAATTAATTTTTCGTGAATTTAAAGGCAACTTTGACAATTTGTTAATGAATTAATGGTTATTGTTAAAAAATAAACTTGCCCAATCTACTATTTAAATTAATATAACAGAATATACAATAAAACATTGTACAAATTGTGTCGAAATTTTAAATTTATTTACGAAAAATTTGTGTTCTAACGTAAATGGGTCATTTATAATTTGAATTCACGCCTATCAAAATGCTTTCTTTTTTTATATATTATATTTCGCCATATTTCTATATAATATATATTTTTTAAATAGTTATCATAAACTCACAAATAATTGCCAAAATTGCCTTTAAAATCATGAAAAATTAAATTCCTTAACGGTCTAAATTTTATAATTTTAGACACAAATCAATGCAGTGGCACATATCCATATCTACTTCATATTAGATGTGTGGTTGGGTATTTGGGCCAAAAATCCAAAACTAATGTTTTGTATGAAAAGGGCCGCGCAGCCGTTCCCCTTAATATTGAGAAATTTTGCGGCTACCATAATTTTTTTTTAAAATGCCGACCTTTTTCACGAAGCGATTACATGAATATTTAAATACTTGCTTAGAATCACACGCATATACCTAACAGGTGAAAGGATGAAAAAACAAACAACCTTTATTTTTGCAGATGTGTTTTCAAGCAAAGAGCAGAAAATGGATAATCTATTCTATTTTTTTAATGATATCGATGACCTGTGGTCTAATGGTAGGGCTCTCGATTAGCAATCCCAAGATCGCGGGTTCAAATCCCGACGTGCGCAAGTAAATTTTATTTTGATTGATTTGTGTTATTTCACAATTTAATCATTTAAAACTCGTAGTATATTGTATATTTTCGACACGTTCCAGAGTGGAATATAATCTTAGTATCGCCCTGGTAAGGCCAACATTCAACATTGAAGCTTTAGCCGTGTTTGGTGACCAAATTTGAATAGCCAGGAACTTCCCCGACTTCCTCTTCCTCGTTTCCTCCTCCTTCCCACTACCTTCAGCCTCACAACATACCCCAATTGGGGATATTATTTTCTCACCAGCTCCAGGCGGTTGGGAGTAGTTGGTTCTCTTGAAGATATTCACACTAAAAAAATTAATCCGCCGTGATAATACCTCTGCATGAAAGCTGTTTCGATTTCATGATAATAATCATTTTCTATTGAAAATAATCATGAATATCCAATATTGTCACCTTTTCGTCTCGTATTGGGTATACGAAATGATTTTAATTCGAAATGAGCAACATTCAATGCTTGCATAATTATTTTATGACCATAAATATTATACAATACAGAGAGCATGGCCAGCACGAATTATTATTGTTTCTGTATAATTTAATACCCTGACGATTATTCATTTATTCAAATCAATTTAACATCAATTAACTAAGGTAAATTATGTACAGTTTGTGAAAACATGTTTGTTCGGTAATAGACCAAGTATTGTATAATTGTTGCACTTCACTTGGCTATTACGGCTATGTATGTGTCAAAATATTAGCCTTATGGTGGCACATCACTTGGCTATTCGTATTCGCGTATTTGGCATATTGGGCAAACAATAGCCATGTACGGATAGTATATTTCTCAAAATATTGGCCTTATGGTGGTACATCAATTGGCTAATCGTATTAGTGTATTTGGCAAACAATCGCCATGTATGGATAGTATATTAATTGACATAGTATTGGGCATATTTGCCTTTTCGTAATGAATATAATGCCTATAAATATTATAATTTACAATTGAAAAATATCCTCTATAACACATGTGAACTCCTAGCGCGGAGGACAATATACTATACCTTTGTAATATTTATAAATATATTAGGAATAAATAAATAAAAATAAAGCTATTATCAAACATGCCTTACTGCGCTCTTGTCGGTTTCTATGCACGTCAAAACAGTAAAAAAAAAAAAAAATAATCATCTTCACCATTACGAATTAAGGGCCGACAAGAGTCAATTAGCTTAACACAACAAAAAATATATAAAGGGTTGCTGTTATAACTTTAAAATTGTTCAAGATCAACTAAAACAGTGAAAATAGGTATAATCATTAGGAACCACTCATACATACAAAATCGCAAACATACGAACGTATTTAATAAACTTAGGCACTCATAAAAAATTAAAACTTTAACAAATAAATAAAAATAATTCACATTTTTAATTAATGTTTATGAAAAAATTCTGTCTCTTCGAATAGTGGCGCGCACCTACGAATCGTTCCGCGGGCGCCACGGTGCCCGCGGGCACGGGGTTGGGGACCTCTGGCGTAGGGGGTAGGGTATCTTCAGATTGACATACTTAATTTTGCAGTCGGCGGTGTCACGAATAATGTCAAAAATTTTATAACTCTGTAATATAAAAAGAAATTTTTATTCTGTAATATAAAAAAAACATCATGAAAAATACTTGCAATTTTGGGCAGCTGATTCAAAATAGAGAGACATAATTTTGTCATGAAATCCTTTTGTCATGTAATACAGATTTTGAAAGGGTAAAATAATTGATTGAAGGTGAAAATATTTTTATAATGAATTTTTAACGTCTTTTATTGTCTTTTTATACTTTATTTAAAAAAAAAAAACTATTAGGTATTTTGAGTTGCTGATAAAAAATTATAATAATAATTATTAAAATCATACTGTTGGGATCAAATTTCTAGATCCATGTGTGGACGGTCGTACTTACCATTGTTTGCATATTTGTTTTAAGGCCCCGCTTACCCCATCAAAAAGAAGAAAAAGGAGAGATGCGACAATACGATTGTTGGAGGAAGTGCGCTAATATTGAAAAGGATAATTTTAAAGCGAAAATTGTGACAATGTTTAATAAAACACGACTTTTTAACAAAAAATTGTGAATTTTTCACACATATAACATGCAAAATAACAGAAAAAAACATGTAAATAATAATTTTCGGAGCATAATTTGAGATTAATTTCTGTCGAGGGAATTTCAAATAATTACGTTTCGACGTGGGGAATGTGTAGATACCATCTTCAGAATAACATATATTTTTTTAAGAGCTTAAAAACTTCGAAATTCGGGATGCCGCCGCTTAACGTCAACTATTGCCAAATATCACAAACACGCAATCACAATTAAGAAACTCTAAGTGAAGGTCCAGGTTATGTTCAGATCTTTTGAAATAATAATTCATAATTTTATCAAGATATCAAAGGATTGCATTTAGAATTTATATGTTTTTTTTTTAAATACACATTTTACTTATTTTATGTACCTACCAACATAATTTTCAAATTGGTTTTTCTTTACCAAAAAATCTTTATTTTGAAGAAACAAATAGATAAGTTTAGGAAAGTAAAGTATTTATAAAATTTTAGGGTATTCTATCAATACAGATTTTTTTTAATCTTTTTAATTTACAATTCAACAAAAAATTTCCTTCTTCCTTCATGTATTCTAGTTGAACATTAAATAATTTTTATTGATCTAATTTTACTATGTTTAAAAATATTATTTTATCTTATAATAATAAAACATAAATGTTAAGTACCATTATATTAAAAATTGATATATATGTCAGTAATATATATTTGTCGTTGTTTACTCTTTAAAATTCCAAAATAATAAAACTGTAAGGAAGATTACCAGAAGAACTAACAGTTTAAATTTATATCCGCCAACAAAACATTTCCGTACAATATCAACACAATCACAATAATACACAACAATACAATAATTTGCACAGGTATGTAAGTGTATAGGCTGCTGTATTAATTGGTTGAGTTCAATCAGATAACGAGCATTGATTAGCTATTTGAATTGAGAGGGGTCTGTTTCGCAATTCGCTCTCGTTTCAAGAGATCCCTGTTAATACAATATTAACATAGAATGGCAACTGGCAACCTGCAACTGCTAAGGGCATCGTTTGTGTAAATTAGTTTACTCAGAATTTACCCCGCTCCTCATTTGAATACAAAAATTAATTAAATTTATGCAATGAATGTTATCAGCTTCAATGTTTCATGTAAATAGTATGAAAAATGGCAGGTTTTACATAATATTCTCTTTGAAGAGCTTTCTGCTGCTAAATGAAGCTAGTAAAGAAAAATAATTAAACATGACTAATTAAATTCTTCGATGCGTTTTGCTGAGATTTCAGATAATATATTTATGTATTATTATATATTGTGGTCTGTTGGAGTCGTAGTTTTGAATTTTGAATTAAGTTCTAAGCAATTGATACATTTGGGTATTATGGATATTAATAAAAATCATCTTTAAAAAGCCTTATTACTATACAACAACAAATGTTTTCCAAGATTTCCCGGTTCCCCCACTTTCAAAAATTTATGACAAAATTACACTCCTCAAAAACATAAAGAATTTTTTGATAAAAATAATATCCCACAATTAGATATAAGCAAAAGAATTATTTCTGTTGGAGGGCTAACCATACCTCTAGTACGAACTTCAACAGCACAGCATCTTTTTATATTTAAGGGTATAAAATTATTTAACCCTTATGGTTAACAATGAACCCTCAGATGGTTTGGGCATGTAGAGCGAATGAACAAAGAAAGGAGCGTAAGGAGAATATACGGTGCAAGTGTGAATGGTATAAGAAGTAGGGGACGTCCGAGGAAGACATGGCACGATCAAGTGAATCAGATACTTGGGTAGGGCCATGTCAAGAGTCAGAAAAATAGAAGAGAATGTATGAGACGATGTATGAATGTGAATGAGGCAAAGAGTGTGTGCCAAGACCGAGGTGTTTGGCGGTTCGTCCTCTCTGCCTACCCCTGCGGGGAAACGGCGTGATGGTTAGTTAGTTAGTTAGTTAGTTAAATTATTTAACAAATTACCTCTAGATATAAGAACGGAGGAAAACTATGAGAATTACAAAAAAAAAAATTAAATTATCTAATACCACCTCATAACTTTTCTTATTGCTTGATATTATGTTTTGCTAATGATTTCCTTGTATCGTTTACAACTTACCTTTTTATTACTTTTAGTGCATTTTCTTGTTTTGTATCATTTTATAACTTACCTATGTCTTTATTAGTTTCGATAAATTTTCTTATAAAATTACAAAGAGTTTTTTATAATAAATTTGTAATTTAAATAGATGTAAAAATATATATTTGTCCTCTCCTAAACACAAGCAACTGCTTTATTAGGAGAGTGATTCAAGTGTTATATTTATATTAAGTTGTAAATATTGAAACTCTAAATATGTTTAATAAGTCGGTTTAGTTTTGGAGAAGAATAACGGGGAACACAAAACCTCAATTTTTGGATTTTTTTATTTAGATATTATCAGCCTGAGGTGCAATTGTCTCTTTCGCTCAGAATTCGGGGGAGTGAGAGCGACAGTGTCAACAACAGGTTGGTAAAACAACTATTTTTCAAATTTCTCGGCGACCGGGTTTCTTCTCAACTTAAAAAAAAACATCTTCGAAGCTATATTTTTATGGAAACTAGGAAAATATTAACAAAGTCACAAAAGTACTGCAAGAAATTCTAGACAAAAAATAATATCGGAAAATAACACGTGTTCTAGATACATCCTTTCAGAATAGATAAGTTAGAAAATAAATGGATTTTGCAACCTTCAGACACAACATTACCATATTTCAGATAGCTCCCCGTTTAATATTCACGCGTGGTTTTTCACTTTAATGGCGTATAAATGAATTATACTACCTTGTGGAACGAGTGCCTGCTACGTTAAAAATCGTTAAGGCTCTGGTAATACATTTAGCTTGGCGAATTGAGGGATGCGAAAACGTCAATTGGGTCTTTTACAAAATAGCCATTTCACGAAACATTCTCTTTTAAGCGCCGATCAAATTTTTATCGCATTTTCATGGTTTTCCTCATTTTATTACTTGCACCAAATAAAACTTCACCATGCCGTACAGATATTCTTTGCACTAAAAAAGTGAAATAACCGACATGTATTAAATTATTAAATTTACAAATTCAAGAACTATATATGAAGCACTTTAAATTACTTTCTTAGTATTGACAAATAATAATAATATTTCATTGCAAAACACTTACGCCGTTCTTCCACGTAGCTACTTACAAGCGACGCTACCGCTACCTGTCATACTATTTTGCTAGTGTAGCGCCTAGCGGCGTTTTCAAACACTAATAATAGTATGTAAAACACGGACGAGCGGCGATCGCGTCGCTTAAACGTACATCCATGGAAGAACGGCGTAAAGGACTCTCGGTGTGTAACTTTTTATGACGATTTTGAAACTTTTTCCATTGTTATACTTCCAAAATGTATAGGTTTTAAACATATTCTTCTTCTTATTTAGTCTTACTCTATTACTCAGTTTTTCTGGCATAATGCCTCCTTTCTGTACATTATAGTGAAATACCTCACAAGAGTCCCAACTGCTCCCGTCTGGAGCCAGTGGGACTATGGCATCCCCAATTGGGGTATGTTATGAGGCTGAAGGTATATGGGGAAGGGAAGGAGACGAGGAAGAGGAAGGTGGGGAAGTACCTGGCCATTCAGATCTAGTCACTAAACACGGCTAAAGACATTTCAAGCAACGTTTCAATTCTGAATGGTGGTCTTACACCAGGGCGATACTAAGTATCTTCCACTCTGGAAAGTGCCGCAAATATACTATATATTATTTTTAAATAATTATTTGTAAAATAACACAAATCAATTAAATAAAATTTATTTGCTATTTACTAAGAGTATCTTCCACTCTGGAACGTGCCGCAAATATACTATATATTATTTTTAAATAATTATTTGTAAAATAACACAAATCAATTAAATAAAATTTATTTGCGCACGCCGGGTTCGAATCTGCGGCCTTCGGAATCGGAGTACAACGCCCTACCACTGGACTACGCCGGCCGTTGTGTACTTATCAATTTTCTCCATAAATTTGTTAGTTGCATTTTCAAAAAAAGACATAATATTTTGATCGCTGTAAGATTTTATTCGTCGTTCAATAACTTCGTCCAGACACTCCACAAAGGGCACGTAAGCCACTCCGAACTGGAAATTAAGTTAATAAATACTGAATTTACACAGTAAGAAATAAAATAATTTATCAAAATTTACCAAAGTTAAAAAAGACGTGTGCTCAGTATCTTAGACGGAAAAGAAAACGCCGCCATACAGTCGACAGACAAATATAATTTTTAAAAAATCCAATTTGAATTAGATAGCGGTGCTAGTTGCTCGTGTTGTCTTATTTTAATTGACAACAAATATTATTTTGGGCATCTAGGCCATAGATACTCGCGTGGATGCTCGTAAATAATTAGAAACTTCAATACGCTAGCCTCGTCTGTGAAACCGTCCATACATTATTATTTATAGGTGATTTTGGGTGGTTTTACGAGTCGTACTCTTATTAAACATTTAGTTCTCTTAAAATATGGATATAAAACCAAAAATAGTTAGCCGTTTAGAGATAGTAAAATTGAAGCTCTCAAGACTAATAAAAAGGAAGTCCCGGTCTTCTAAATATATTTAGTAGAAGTAATTATTTTGTGTGTGATATCTTTGGAATAGTATTTTGACGAGTGTCAATAGTATTTTTCAACATTATATTTCATTTTGACTATTTGATAAAAACAAAATGAACATTACTGTACTAACATTAATAGAAAACATAAAAAGTGATCTGAAAAACATTACAACCGTAAAGGACTCAAAAATTAGAAATAACCTAGAACAAACGATCCAATTACTAGAAGAAGCATGGAAACGGGAAAAAAACCATTTCCAAGAAAAAATTATTGAACTTCAGCAAAAAGTCATCATCAAGCTTGAAAAAAATAATGAACAAAAATCCTATGCAATGGTTTTAAAAGAAAGAACTGTTCAAATCGAAGAACCCAAATTTGCAGTCTTAATAACCGCTGAAGGCAAAGAAACATCTGAAGACATAAAGAGTATTATCACAAAAACAATAAAGGCGCCTAACCTCGGAATTGGAATAAATGGAATAAAAAAAGCAACAAATAATAAAATAATTATGACCTGCTCCAATAAAGAAGATGCTGAAAAATTGAAAGCAGAAATAAATAAAAATAAAAATGGAATATCTGCAGCAGAATTAAAAAAGAAGAGGCCATGCATGATTATTAAAGGTGTCGGAGGGGAGTATAACGAAGAAATTTTTTTAAATGACCTTATTCTACAAAATAGTGAACTAAACGATATAACAAATGAGTCCATAAAAGTAACAAAAATATTAAAAAACAGAAAAAGTGATCAACTCCGTAATGTGATAATAGAAACAACAGGCCCGATCCGAAAGACGTTACTAGAAAAACAACGAGTTAATATAGGATTTGTCCGAGCTCACATCGAAGATTGCAACCCCCTCATGCAATGTTTTCACTGTTTAGCATATGGACACACATCCCTAAAATGCCTGAACAAAATGAACAAGCCCAGATGCATACACTGTGCAAAAAACCACAAATTTAGTGAATGCGAAAAAACCAAAGATATGGTCAAATGCTACAACTGCGACAAAAACAACAATTTATTCGGAACAAAAAATAATACTGAACATAGTGCAAATAGCGAAAAATGTACTTACCGAAAAAGAATGTCTATCATAGCACAACAGAGAATCGATTATGAATAAGTTATGGATGATTTTCTAACCGAGGAAATTGACAAATTAACAGATGTTTCACAGTACATTTGCGAAGATTCAAAACAATGTAATGAACTACTAAAAAAAGTCCCAAATGCTTTCACTGTTCTTCACCAAAACATCAGAAGTTTACAAAAAAACCTGGATGAACTTATATTAACACTTAACCTTCTTGAAACAATACCGGACCTCATTGTATTAACGGAAGCACACTTAAACATAAACAATGCTGGCACACTGTACAATATTCCGAATTACACATTCTATCCGTCCACTACCCATATTAACAAAACCAGTGGTATCGCATTGTTTATTCTAAATAAATATAAAAATGTTACAGTCACAGAAATTAAAATGCAATTAGCGAACTGTCTAAAACTGAATGTAAAAGTGAACGAAATTATGTACAATATTATCGCAATCTACCGCACGCACGGATCAAACCCCACAAATTTCATTACAGAAATGGAACAATTATTACTGACTCTAAAAGGTACCTGTAATATTGTTATTGGTGACATCAACATAAACATTGGACATTGGATTCAAAATCGAACAAAAGAGGATTATATAAATGTAATGACATCGCTAAATTATAAATCATATATAAATAATGCAACACGAAATGTCAGTGGACAAATCCCTTCCTGTATCGACCACATATGGTGCAACTCAAACAACACTGAAAAAAACATGTCAATATTATGGAAAACTAGCATAACTGACCACTACACCTGTATATTCGTCAACAACATAGATAAAAGAAGTACCAACCCCAACAATTCTGTCAAAATAAAATACGAAAAAAAATATTTAAATATGAAAACGTTAGAAGAAAATCTTAAAATGGAAACCTGGGCATCAATATTTGAATCGGATAATCCAAATACTTGTGCAGAGAATTTCGAAACAGTTTTCCTTAATCACATAAACCTATCTACAAAAATACTTGTTTCGAAAACAAAATCTAAGCACAGATTAATAAAACCATGGATGACCCATGGATTAGTAATTTCAATCAGAAATAAGGAAAAATACTATCACCAGTCTAAAAAATTTCCAAACGACGAAAAAATCACTACTTTCTACAAGAAATACCGAAACAAACTTGCGCTCTTAATAAGACTAACAAAAGAAAAGTATTTTCGTAATAAAATAAAAAATGCTGGTCAAGATAGCAAAGAGTTCTGGAAAATCATCAATACAATAATCAACAAAGGCACAAAACAAAAATTACCAAAAGAAGTTACTCATCAAGGAATCAATACTGAGACAGAAAATAACCCAAAACTTTGTGGTAATATTTTTAATGATTATTTTGTTAATGTTGGCACTAATCTTGCTAGTAATATTATCATAGACAAAAAACAAACTCATCAACCGGAGCTAAACCCAGATTTTGAAGAAGGTTTCCACACATTTGTTTCAGTAACTGATAAAGAAGTTGAAAACGCTATAATAAGTTTACGAGGATCAGCAAGCCCTGGCTACGACAATATAACTGTTAAAACATTAAAAGCTGTACGTGAGGAAATCAGTAAACCAATTGCACACATAATAAATAAAAGCCTAGAGAAGGGTATATTCCCGAACAACTATAAGAAGACTATTGTCACCCCTGTTTTTAAATCTGGTGATGAAAAAAATATCTCAAACTATCGTCCCATCGCACTCACATCAAACATAGCAAAAATCTATGAAAAAATTGTTAAAAAACAACTCAACAATTACATAAAAGAAAAAAAGATAATGAGCCCAAACCAGTTTGGATTTAGGGACAATCTCAGCACACAGGATGCGATTGCTAAATTAACGTCAACAATTATGCAAAAGTTAGATAATGGAAAAAAATGTCTTGGAATCTTCATTGATCTCCGCAAGGCATTTGATAGCATATCACATTCCAAACTCACTAAGAAATTAATGCAAATTGGTTTAGACGGAATAGTGCTATCATGGTTTCAAAGTTATCTAAAAGAGAGATTTCAATATGTCAAAATAAATAATACCCTAAGTGAACCCAAAACCTCATCATTTGGCATACCACAAGGAACTGTCATCGGACCAATCCTTTTCATTATATATGTAAATCAAATGTTCACTCTTCCGATTGTTGGAGATATCATATCTTATGCAGATGACACTGTAGTTATCACTAAAGGGAAATCATGGGAGGAAACCATGAGACAGGCAAATATCAATATAAACATTCTCAAAACATGGTTCGACCTAAATTGTCTCTCACTAAATACTGAGAAAACATATTTTATCCCTTTCTCATTGAAAGAAAAAAATGTTGAAAAAAATATTACTATTAAAATCCATTCATCGCAGTGTGAAAACAAAAATGAATGCGACAATGCAAATTGTTTACCAATAACATGCAAAAATAGTATAAAGTACCTGGGTATCATAATAGATAGGCACTTAAAATGGAACGAACAAGTCCAAAATACGGTAACCAGAGTAAGAAAACTTATTTACATGTTCATTAGATTGAGAAACATCCTATCATCTAGTATGATTAAAACTATTTATTTTTCCCTTGCACAATCTATTCTACAATATGGTATAATCGGGTGGGGGGGGACTTTCAAAACCAACCTTTTGCCTGTAGAAAGGGCACAGAGGTTGATTCTAAAAGTCATCCTACGAAAACCCTCTGTATTTCCAACAACACAATTATTTAACTCCTTTAAAGTTCTCAGCCTAAATAAAATCTTCAAAAAAAACTCATTATTACAAACCCACAAAGATCATTTCAATGATTCAATAACATTCACAAAAATAAGTAACCGGTCAAGATCACGTGGAAACTTAGAAATCCCTAAATTTAAAACAAGTGCTTATCAACACCATTATACCTATCAAGGTATAAAATTTTTTAACGCCCTCCCATATAAAATAAAAACAGAAATAAATTACAATGCCTTTAAAACACAAATCAAACAACTACTAGATCAACCCAACAATAACTATAAATTTTAAATTTCATAAAATAATTTTTTATATATCTTCTGATTACATGTAACCTATTAATTACAATTGATCAAGTATTTTATTTTAATATTAAGTATTTTAGTATATAATTAATTATTTTATTTCAACATTATTAACCAAAAAAATAAATATATAAAAATATTTATTTTTTTCTTTTTCAACGTATCCTCCAAAAATATTCCATCAACATTGAACTACCAAAGGATTATTGTCACAACTCAATATTATGTACTGCTTTTACAGCATTATCAGCTCCTCTACTCAACTGCTAGAATCAAATCCATGTACCTAACACCTTTGTTAATTATATATAATACCTACCTATAAATTGAAATGTAAAAATATTATTTTATTTCACTACATCTATATTCTTACTTTTACTTATCTATTTCTGTATATCCAACTTAATAACTGATATGATACTCAATTCCACTATCAATGTATATTTGTTAACATCCTATATAAGTTTATGTATTTTGTTACCTCAAATTTTTTCTTCTATTTTATTTTTTCTCTTACCTTTGTAATGGCACTACTCCCCAATTCAAACACGAGAAATGTTTTTCTTTATTGAATTGGGTAGATTTTGTTAAAAAAAACTATTTTTATTGTAAATAGCCAAAGAATTATGTAATATTAAAGACTTATGATTTTCTTTTATAAATAAAAAAAAAAAAAAAAAAAAAAAAAAAAAAAAAAAATTACGGCATTTTTTCCTATTTTTTATTTTATCTTTTTATATAAAAATCTCGTGTGATAACGTTCGTCCGAGATAAACTCCGAAACTACTTAAGCGTATATTATACCCTTGGAACAATTCATTTCCTGTCAAATTGTCTTTATTTTTACATCGCTAGATGGCAGTCATAGTCCCTTCTCGGACTCTAAATATCCAACATTTAACGTGCGTAGATTGCAAACGTCTGTCGAACGGGCGGCGTCGGCGGCGACGACGCACGGCGTTTGGAATTTCGTGGTTCACATTTAAAGTCAATTTTATGGTGTTTTTTTATTTAACTTCTAAATATTCAGCCTTTTACTGTCGTTTAAACTATATTTTCTAGAACTCATCATTATGATTACTACAGTAGAACCTCGTTAATTCGAAATCCATGGGACATAAAAAATTTAATTTCGAATTAACGAATTCCCACGTAAATCGAAATTTTATGAAAAAAATAAATCATAAACAGTCGCCAAAAATCGAGTTCTTCGTCCGAAAATTTAAATTCGGGTAGGTTCTTCGGAGTAAATTCGTAATAATACGACTTATTCCTGTGAAAATCGAATTACCGCCACGGTCGGCCTTATATTACCAATACGTAATTTTTCCGCGTAAATAAAATTTTCGCTTCCATTTCCAGCCCTTTAAATTCAGATATTCGATATATTTCTGCGTAAATCAAAATTTCGCGGCCGACATCCTTCGCAGCCCTCCTTTCAAATTGATATATTAGAAGTATATTCGTATTCATATGTATATTTCATAGTCTAAATCGAAATTTGACTCGTAAATGTACCATATAATTATCGCGAAAAAATATTTTGGCGCTTGAATCCCGTCGTAGCCGGCCGTTAATTCGATACCTACTCGCAGTAAATTCATAAAAATACGATATATTTCCGTGTAAATCAAATTTTCACTACAGTTTACCGCCGCGGCTGGCCCTTTAAACTCAGAAATTTTAAGTAAATTCGTGGAAACACGATATATTTTGGCGTAAATTCGAAATTTCGCGGTCGATATCCGTCGCAACCGGCTCTTCATATTTAGATACTCAAAATAAATTCGTAAAAATTTCGCATATTTTCCTCGTAAATCAAATTCTCATGACCGATTACCGTCGCGGCCGGTCCTTGACATTTAGGTATTCGAAGTAAATTCGTGAAAATAAGATATATTTCCGCGTTAATCAAATTTTCGCTGCCGATTACCACCGCCGCCGCCGGCCCTTTAAATTATTATTATTATTATTCGAAGTAAATTCGTAAATATACGACATTCCATGGGAAACCGATTCCGATTTACTAAATAATAGTACGAATTAGGACGATGTCCAACCGCATAAATCCACATTTAAGCGCGTTTTACCGCCACGGCTGTCTGATTCCGATTTACGAAATTATGATTTTTTTCCAAAAATGGATGTTTTTCGAATTACACGAACAAATTTTCGTGTGCGGACAAAAATAAATTTCGAATTACGAATTAAAGAAATTCGAATTAAAAAATCATTTTGTATGAAAAAAATTATCAGTGGATTTTTTATAATTTTATAATAATGACAAATTTTGGATTTATCGGGGTTCGAATAAACGGGGTTCTGCTGTATACATGATTGTTAATTTCCTTAAAAAGTTTTTTTGTCTGTTTCTCAAACACCGTGTACATTCAACTTTATTGACTTCATTGGTATCATCACAATTCATTCAATAGAAATTTTAAAGATAAAAAATAAGTAAATATATATTTCCAAACACTGTGCACTGGCATTCTCCCGCCGACTGCAGGTTATGCCAAACGTATGAAAAAAAGGTATGAAAAAACGTTCACTCACACAAAGTCAGAGCGCGTAAAGACAATGAAATCTCACACATACTTGTAAGTATGGAGCTAACAGCCCACAAACATGAAGTGTGTAACAAACGCTCGAACCAATCCGAATAGAAACGTAAGCGTAAAGTTATACATATTGCATTTTAAAGGAATATGACAGTTGGAAAAATGCTATTTTGAAACATTATATGAAAAAAGAGAATTTGTGAGTTTTTACTGTTTTTGTAGCTTCTTAAATTATTACAATGTTTTAAGTGAGTCCCTTCAGACCTTTCAGACCCATTTATAAAACATTTTGATCGCATTTTCGAAGTATATGTGCTGTCAAAGACGGAACCCGTGACCCGGCTTCCAGCGGACGGGAGATCCGAGCCCGTAGTAGCTAATAGCTCTGAAGTGTTGTAAAATACGGTGAAAATTAAGTATTTATTTAATTGTTAATATCCACAGATATCATAACGACAATAAGAGACCGTAATTCTACAGATGTGTGTATTATATACTTATTTTAAATTAAAAATATTGTGTAAAATCATTACTAATACGGTAATCATAGATCGAAGTTTGAAAAGTGGGCTATATGGTGTATCAATGTTCTTATTTTTTATGGTCGAATGCTTACATATATAACAAAAAAAAATCAGCAGTTTGAAAAATAATAGTCCATTATTTGTTAACAAAAAATATCAAGTCTGAGAATTACATACGAAAGGTAGTATCCAGCTGTTTTAGAGGGCTGTTTTGCAGCAAATCACCCTTTCTGCCTTATAACCCACTCTTAACCGATTTTGATGAAATTTGGCTTACTGTGTGTAATTTGGTCCAACTTAAAAAATAGTTTTATCTCGATTATTGACCTCAATATTTATTATTGCGAATTAAATATTTTTTATGGGACAATTATTTGTAAGTTCTATAAGTTTCTGAGAGATGACGGTGTGAGTTAATTTATTGACACAACATTATTGTGTCTCTATATGGTTATTTAGGTTAGGTAACCATCCAGTAGACGGCGTTGTGTTTCGTAAGCCACATATATATATTTTTTAAATTTATTTGTTTTTTTGTTTTTTAAATCTGTATCACAGATTGACAAATCCTATTACAATACACATGACATAAACATAACTACATAAATAAATGAAAAAAATTGCAATAATATATATTTTACAGTTATTGTCTACTCTTGAAACCGTTACATTATTCTTAACAGTTACAATGATAGTTCGAAGCTCTATGAATTAATGATATTTGGAAAATAATTAAATATAGTTCGAGTCGACCCATGACGTCAGAGATCGCAGCTAGGGATTTTTTCCTTCTTGACAAATAAGTAGAAAAAAAACAGACATTTTTGATAATTCCCTGATTGTGTCGTACTATCTATATTTATAGTAAAACTGATTGGAATTGAAATAGGATTATGTATAAGGCATTTCATACAAAAATCCGCGAATCCGAGATTCTGAACCGTGAAACCCAAGAATTGTTTAATATCCTCGATTCAATAATAACGAATCAAATTTAATTACATAATCCTCGCTTTTGAATGGTGAATCGATCACAAAATTACTTTCCCAATCTAACTTTTCCAATAAGTCAGGATGATTAAAGGAAGGTAATCGAGATATCATGGCGGCAATAATAATTATCCATTTTGAGACCTTCGATTCTTGAATTTTTTATGATTGGATTCGTTGAGACTTGGAATCTTGGAAATATTTTCTAATTTATTTCGGCGAGATAGAATTTCGGATTTATTGATTTAGACGTTTGTAACTTTATATGCAAATACGTAACTCCTCAAGGCTCAGTGGAAAATGTTAGGAAATGTTGTGATGGAAATAACATAAAGAGGAAAGGAGAAAAGAATATATGAAGTCAGTAGTAGCTTGCTTTTCAACTCAAATGAACTGTGATGATTGTCGCCAATGATCATAGCCATAATATATACATACATATGTATATATTATGGCTATGATCATCTAGTAAATACTTAACAACTCGCTGAAGGTAAAGTTATTTTTATTATTATTACTACAAGAAATTGTTGCAAATAAAGCAGGTAGAATATCAAGTCGCACGAGACAAATAGTCATTCGCTTTTATCGCATACTCGGTTTTTTCTTTCATGCTCTTGGACACACTTTCATTATACTAATTAGGAGACATACATTAATTACGTGCGCAGTTTTTGAAAAAATTTAGACCCCTCCCCCCTTGATGAGATTAAGTGATATTTAGTGGGAGCCCCCTCACGTGAGATTTTTTCTTACTCTCGAAATAAATGTTTTTAATAATAGCCATTTTTCAGCGGGCAAAATGGGACAGTTCAAAAGAAGTGAAACGCCATTTTTTTAAAATTATTATCTCTTTAATAATATATACTCACACTATTGACCACACCCCCCCCCCTCGGTATAATGAGATTTGGTGAGATTTTACTGGATCCCCCCTATTTTTTGCTCACGTAATTAATGTATGCCCCCTTACCCAGCACGCCATTTCTCGGCGGGGTTAGTTAGACAATTGGTTAAAACAATACACAACTTAAATATGGCAATCTTCTTGCATTCCTGAAATGTCTCAAACATTACATTGTTCATTGAAGAAGAAGGTAACGTAAGGTTATCTTTTATTATTTTTCTGTGTCTTGTTCATTCTCATATCTTAATTTCAATTCTTAGTGTTATCTTCTTCTTTAATGATATATTTTACATTGATGGGTAAAACCTTCAAAAGTTATGACAAGAGAGTTTTTCTTATAAAAATTGAATTATATTGTTCTGTTATTTTAACACTTGATTAAAGCTGATATGATTATCTGATTCACTGGAGTGTTCTATAAATTATTGGGTTGTCCCTGACTTCTTATCCATAAACTCTTGGATTTATTTAAATTGCCTCCAGCACACGTAGATCTTTCCTCTGCCAGTTACATTGCAGGACATAACAAAACAAGGAGTTTGTGTTCCTGGGACTTCTGAACAAATATATCTAAAACAAAGCACCTTAATCTAATTAACAAGCAATATAATGATAACCGATTGGAAGGAAGAAATATACGTTTTTAGAATTTAATGTAAAGGTTACAAAGTCAAATATTATATTTGTAAAGTTATTTTGAGATGATTATCCACCCATTACAATGCACTCAGTAATGCGAGCGCGATGTTTACGCGACGCGACAATGATATCATTTATCAACGCCCACGTGTACAGATATTTACTAAAATAAGAGAATTGATGACCGCATTCGTATTCTGTTAATTCTGTAGTCTACAGAGAGTTGAAGGCCTTTTGAAAATTAAATGTCAACAAGTAAAGGCCACATTGAAATAAGCCCACAAAAATAATATACTACACATTATATTATGTCCTTTGAAAAATAAAGTGATGAACTTCCACCGCCTTTTCAAGTTACGTCAATATTTTTTCTTCATTCTCAAATATAATAAATAATATGTGGGTGGAATTATTTTTCTGTCGCAAACAACTGATTTGTAGTTATGAAAACCTCGTAGATTTAATTTAGATTAAGTGGTACTCTGAAGTTAATGTTTTTAGATTTAATATTTTGGTATAACGAAAGTATTTTCTTTTAAAGAGTTTATTAAACAACAGTTATTAATTTAGTATGGAATTATTGGATGAGGAGGTTCATACAAAAACATTCTAAGCCCTGGTCTAAGGTGGCACAAAAACTAATTATTAAAGTGATTTTGAAAAAAAAACACCTAAAAATCAAAAAATTTCACAATCCGAAAATTGAAGTCATCTGTAAAAATTACTCCATATTTGAAATTAATATTCAAAGATAACATATTAAAATAATTAAAACTTAATTTGTCATTAAGGTATAAATAAAACATTAAAAAAATATATTTTCTAAACAACAAATGTATAGTAATTATATTTACAAAGAGATAAAGCATTTTCATAGTCTTCTCGACGAAGTGAAAATAAATAACAGATTAGGAATTATTCAAGAAAAATTTAAAAATATCTTTAAAAATCTAAATATCCCTAACATCATCAATAGGAAAAAATCGGTTACTTTATTTCAAAACATATTTATATTTAATTTTTATAAGAAAAACTCTATTTTATAACTTTTGGAGATTAATCCCATCAGTGGGAATAAATAATCTTCAAAAGGGACTAACCAACTGGGACCAGTTGCGACCGTTATCTTTTATTTTTCTGTGTCTTGTTCATTTTCATATTTTAATTTAGATTATTAGTTTTATCTTCTTCTTCATTGATATATTTATATTTTTTTAATATTACCATATCCTAGTACAATATATATTGCGCACACTCTAAAATATTATTTTTAAATCCTACACCAAACGCTACAGCTAGTTCTCTAAATTGACGTATAAATTCGTACACATATTCAGCATTTTGTTATGCCATTGCCAGGTCTCCATTTAACTAAGAACCACTTAATCCATAAAGAATTTTGTCCTCTGTGAGTTTTGAATACTAGAACCACATTATCTGACTTTCCGATAAGCCTTTGGAAGCCTTCCTTTAAGCCTGGAATAGCAAAAATAAATAATATTCTAAACAACATCAACTTTTCTGCAAGATTGTGCGATAGTTTTATGTACGAGAATTTTCCGGCATTTGCAGCGCCGCACCAGTTTCCGCCCAGCCCTTTTACATTAACTCCACACAGGAGGCCCTGAGGAAAATAATTTCCCTCAGGGCCTATGTCATCTTTGAAGATGCTGTGAGGAGGGTCTTTTTGAGGAGAGGAAGGAGTGAACGTGGGTCTTGAAGAGACCCATGTTATAGGAAGGAGGAAACACAGAGGCCGGCAAATCGTTCCACAGCCGAGCTGTTGAACACAAGAACGAGTCGTAGAAGCGTCCCGTTCTCATGTGACAAATGTCAACCGTGTACATATGTTGGGCGAGCGTTTGGCGTGTTTCCCGACTATGCACCGGTGCCGAGGGGATCAATGAGGCTAGTTCCTCGGAGCATCTTCCATTGAAATACCGGTAGAACAAGGAAAGCATTCCTACCCGACGCCTGTGCTCTAAAGATTGCAATCCGTTTGTTAAGACGGGAGAATCTATCAAACGGACCGCCCGTTTCTGCACAGAGTCGAGGGTGTTTTTCAGGTACTTTGGGGCTCCAGACCAGAGGTGGCTGCCAAATTCAACCGTGGGGCGCACTTGCGATTTGTACAGGGTTAGCAGTTGTGTACTATTAAAGTATCTGCGGGCCCTGTACAGTACGCCCAGTTTCTGAGAGGCTAACTTAACTCTGGCCTCGATGGAGCCCCCATATCTGAGCTGGTCACTTAGAGTTACACCGAGCATATCAATGGAAGACCTGTTCGGAAGAATGCTACCGTTGAAGGAGACTAGATAGTCATTTCGATCCCTTTTAGACGTAATCAGACATGATTGGGTCTTTGATACATTGAATTCGACGAGATTATTCTTACCCCAAGAGAAAACACTCTCGAGGTAAGCGTCCATTCTTTGCTTCAAAGCCCTCCGAGCCATTGGAATTTGTGCACCCTTTGGGGGCTTGTCAAACAAAAAGCTATCATGGACTGTACTGTCATCCGCGTAACAATGAATTGGTGCACATGTCAAAAGGTCATTGATGTGCAACAGAAACAAAGTCGGAGACAGAACCGATCCCTGTGGGACGCCAGCGTTTATCGAATGCGAGGAAGAGGTGAAACCGTCAGCAACCGTCTGAATCGACCTCTCCCTCAAAAAGTCGGCAATCCACCTGCACAAGGATGCGGGAAGTCCGTAAGAAGGCAGTTTGTTGACAAGTCCTCGGTGCCAAACCCGGTCAAAGGCCTTGGAAATGTCCAGCGCAACCGTTTGGGTCTCACCGAAACGTTCCAGGCACCGCCCCCAAACATGCGTCACATACGCGAGAAGATCACCGCACGAGCGGTTCCGCCGGAATCCGTATTGACGGTCGTTAATAATTTTGTTCTTCTCGAGGTATGTGAGCAGTTTGTCGTTGATCACACGTTCCATCACTTTGGATAGAACTGATGTGATCGCTATGGGACGGTAGTTGGCCGGGTTGGAGCGGTCACCCTTCTTTGGAATAGGATGGATGACCGCTTTTTTCCAACCAGAGGGTACAGAGCCAGAATTCAGGGACATTTTGAAAAGCTTTGTCAAAATCGGAGCTATTTCTGCAGCGCACCTCCGCAATACCAGGGCGGGGATTCCGTCAGGCCCACTAGCTTTATTAACATCAAGCCCTCGTAAAACCTGGAGCATATCCCGATGCCGGATCCTCAGCTTTTTCATATAGAAACCGCAGTGAGGGACCGACGTCGGGACTGCACCCCGATCATCGAGGGTTGAGTTATCCGCAAACATTTTTCCTAATAGGTTAGCCTTTTCGGTGGCGGTATTTGCTAGTGAGCCATCAGGTCTGGTAAGAGGTGGCAGACTGGATTTGCAGAAATTGCGACCTATTGAGCCCGCAAGCGACCAGAAGGCTCTGCTGCCATGCGGGCATGCAGCCAGCTTTTTGCTGATCTGCAGGTCGTGCTCGAACTTTGACCTATTTATGATCTTCTTGCTTTCCTTTGCCAATTTGTTATATGCTGCTCTGTTTTCGGAGGTTCTAAATGTGTTGTAGGCTCGGTAAGCCGCGTTTTTTCGCCGAACTGCTTCGGAGCATTGTCGACTGAACCACGGCTTTGAGCCCACACCAGTTTCTTTAACAGTGGATTGAATGAAGCCATCCATCGCGGATGTAATGACTTCACCAATTTCCTGGGCACATCTTGAGGGATCCGAAGTCCGAAAACAGACAGCTGACCACGGGAAAGCATTGAAATGAGCCCGCAGACCGAACCAGTCTGCTGACCTATAGTGCCACACTTTTCTCTTCAGCCTTTCTTTTGGCGGTCTGAAGTTGACAGGGATTGAGGTCGTCACCAGGCAGTGGTCGGACGATCCTAAAGGCGCTGTGACCTCAATCTTGTAACCGTGTGGCACAGTGGTTAAAAATAGGTCTAACAGATTGGAGCGGTGAGTCTGGACATCAGGAACCCTTGTAGGCTCCTGAACCATCTGCTCCAATCCGTGGCAAAGGGCAAAGGATTCCGCCTGTCGGCCAGCTGAGTCTGTTGGTCCTGAGAATTTCAACCATGGTTCGTTATGAACGTTGAAGTCCCCCAGAACCACAAACTCAGCCGAAGGGTAGCGGGGCAAGAGGTCATCAATAGTCTCGCTCAAATGTTTGAATAGCTCGGATGTGTCTAGCCGCCAGGGAACAATCTTCTCATGAATTTCCACGCAAATATCCAATTTTCCGTTTTATCTGCTCACAATCGAACAAGCACAATGCACAAATTGCACATTTTGCCGGCATGCACCTAATTTCACTTCCGCTCTAATGAAAACCCCACAATTATCACGTATCTCGGATCTTAAACTGTTGCCTCCTCCAGTATTCTACGCTATTGTCACCGAGTACCTAACATAGATAAGCTAAGCCATTGTCAACACGCGCACGATGGTGATAGCGGGGCGCTTTTGATCTCAGGTCTTTTCAAAAATTACATGGATTTGAAGCGGCTACCAAATCTTACGTGAAAAACAAATCTTGTTGAAACGTAATTACTAATTACTCACAGAAAACAGGCAATAATCAAATCGAGGAATCGAGCTTTGAAGCACTAACACGGTACCGTGTCGTCGGCCTTATCTTGATGGCAAACCACCATAAAATCGCCATGTTTTTGCATTAAGATTTTCCCGAACATTTATTTGTATTTTCTGAGCACAAAAAACAGCATTTGTGTTTCCGTTGCTGATAAAATCGCAAAACTGCGGCGACTTTCAACTTGCACGCATCAGGCATAGTAGCCTCCACGGACGTTTTATACGATTTTTTGAGACTTTTACGAAGTCACATTTTACGGCAAACGTTGTTTATTTTTTCAATTAATATATTTTTGAAAAACCTATAAAACTCATTTTAGGATTATGGCAAAGAGTTTTTACCTTGGACTATACTATCATAGTCCAAAGTATATGAAAACTCTTTTTGTATAGGGAAAAAAGAAAAAAATTTATATTTTTAAAAGTGCATGCCACTGGTTTATGCCATCGTAATTTACTTTCGTAATTGAAAATAACACAGCTGTCATAAAATAAATAAATAATTACTCTTAACCATCAGGTTGTAAATTTTTGGTTTCCAGTGGAGATATAGAGAACGCAGAGAAATAGCATATTAATCCATAATGTAGGTCAAGTGGAAAAAAGAGCTTTATTTTTGCATAACCTTTATTTAAAGTTTCATTGTATATAAATTTATGAAACCATATCGTGCATGTACAGGGTGTTAAGGGAAGTGCTTGACTTAACTAATATACGGTGAAATAGTTAGTTATACAGACACACAGTTTTACTCTTTAAATCTAAGGATTGGAATAATGTATTTAAAATAGCGAATTTAGGAATCACGCGAGTGAAAACATGGCTATATAGATAAATAATTATAAAATAGACTCAAACATACTTACACTAAACATATCGAAAACAAAATTCACAACGTACAGTATAAATAGCACGGGACTGGCAAAAAGCAACACAAACATCATAAAAATACACGAATGTTTAAACACCGACATCTGCGATTGCCCTCCTCTAGAAAAAAAGAACAAATCAAGTATCTAGGTAATTGACAATAACCTATATATATATATATATATGTATATGTTATAACATAAAGATGGATACAACACATCAAGCAAATAACAAAGAAACTCGTAAAAACAATACACATTTTTCTAAACATAAGAAACATATATAAAATAAAACAAAGGAAAACAATATATTTTGCACTTTGTCAATCAATAATAGAAAATTGAATAATTGCTTGGGGAGGAGCAACAAACACGGCTATCAATCACATAAAAAACGCGCAAAAAACGATCCTAAAGGTAATACTTAAAAAACTTAGACTGATTGATACAGACCAATTATTCAGCAATTGTAACGTGCTAGATATACGCCAATTATACGTTAAAACACTACTAAACTAAATTATTGTCAAAAAAAATAAATTCCGACAAACACACAATATCACTAACAGACCAGTTAGACAAGCGTACAAAGAAAACATAAAAACTCCGACGGTAAATACAAGATTTGGACAAAGACACTATCAATATCATGCTATAAAAATTACAAAATGGATTAAAGATCAAAAAAGACAATATTATCAAAATTTCATAACATAAAATAATAAAACATACAGGTAACACACAAAACCAGTATAAAACACATATCACTCACAAACACACAACACATAATATAAATAAACCGATTTTAACTTTATATAACAGTATTTAGTTTTAATTTTAAATCTACATTTTTAATTTAAATTTATCGCAATCTTATGATTTTTATATACATATGCACATATTTATATATATATATATATATATATATTTTCTTTCCTCACCAACATTATATATGTATTTTAAATGTCTTATGTATAATTTTTTTTTGCATATAAAATTGAGGCCTCAGCACGAGTAAACCACCCAGTGAGGCCAACATTATTGGATTGTACTATGAAATGTAAAAATATTGTATCAAATAAAAATAAAAAATAAAAATAAATTAAACCAGTGATTCCTGACATTATTTGGAGCAAAAACGTAAATGAAATTTTGGTCTCCGGGGAATACTTTTCCTTAAAAATCAAGCAATAATAAATCTTTCACTTGTCATCATCGGTCGCTCAGCCACGTACCCGCCTAATCCCTCAACCGCTCCTAAATATCGAATACCTACTAACTTTCACGTTTTTAGTTGATAAAAAAAAATCCATTTACATTTTTTACTCCAAATGCCAGGAATCACCGGTGAAAGTAAGTCAAGTTCGTCCCCTAACACCCTTCATACATAACCCGAGAAAAAAACTCTGGCTTTGGTCATGAAGTTGTAAAAACTTTTTCAGAGTGCGAATGTCCCTTAGGTTCGGTCCTGCCACTAGAAGCTCCATTGCGTCTTCTCTTTCTTTTACAAACTTCGTTTATGACAAAAAGGGAGAGGCTAAAACGGATACTTTGTTAAATCATCAATTATCATCTCTGAGATGCTGTCCGATACCAAGCAGCAGCACGCGTTGATTTTTGATGGCTTATAAACAAATCGAAGTAAACATTAGCTCAACAAAATGAATACGAATGAAATTTTTTGGAGGAGGCCTTCACCTTCGGCTGAGAGAAGGGTTCTTGATTATGAAAAACTTGAGATATCTATATTACATTTTTCGCAAATAGCACTAATTACACTTTTTCTTACTTTTCACAACTCTGTAACATACTTAACTGCAAGAAATAAAAGGCTTTTTATTTTATTTATATTATTATTATAAACAAATCATGAATAATTAATACTTCAAATGAAACAAATTACTTTTGTGTAAATCATTATAATCAACGTTATAATACACTCAATGTTATAATATCTACATGGTTTTGTAACGTGTAGATATTATAACATTGATTATAATGGTTTACAAAAAAGTAAATTGTTTTATTTAAATATTTTTTTAAATTTGCAAAGGTTGAAGAAAAAACTCATACTTCCTTTACGCAGAATCCGGATATTACATTAAAATATATTAAAGACGTTCGTTTGGTTTAAAATTAATCAATTTCATTAGGTCTTATTTGTTGATCCTTCCACCATTTTGTAATAAACCCAATCTACAATTATTTTATCATTTTGTTTTTGCCTTCTCCATAGGAGAAAGCAATATTTTTTGGAATGTCATGAATTACTTTTTCTAACATAACCTGACTTTTTTTTCTTATATTCATTTGAATGAAATATCTTATCATCGTATTTTTCAAATATTGCAATTGTACATGCACATACTATATGTGAATTACTGCTATTTTTACAAAAGTAAATATCTGTGTATCATTAAAATTTATGTATTAGGATTTTTAAACAATTGCACAAAAATATTATTTTTTTAGTCGTGAAGATTAAATTTCACACCTGATGACTTGTTGTATAATCTGTGTTAGTTAAAATAGTATTTAATGCCCTTTTCACCTCTAAGGATAAGCTTTCCAACTGTGCAATATCTTTTGAATAATTTATTTTACCTATTTTAATTGTGAAAATATCCCAAACAACCACAATAATATTACCTCACGTCAAAAACACTTCGCCAACGTAATAACAATATTATTTGAAGAAATAATATTTCGCCTTTTAGCGCCGTCAACAAGGAGTCAATATTGCTTCTAGCCTATGAAATCCAATCTACATGTCTGTTTGCGTTATTGTACGTTTTAGTTTGTTTTACCCGCACACTCCCACGGGAGTCGCGGAATTTCCGGAACCGCCCCCGCACCATCACCACCCTCTTTGAACCGAGTCAGCGCCGAAAGGTACAGATGTGGGGATATGGTCGTGTGTTTCAGCGTGTGTCGCTCTCCATAGAGAGAAAAAAAGCCCTATTTTTAAACGCCCGGGGTCTCAAAAGTTGCGTATGATTAATCGAAAACATAAAAATAAATGAAATTGGTGTTCACTATTAGCTCGCTAAAATGGCCGGAAGTTTGTAAACAAATTATTTCGTGATTCGGGAAAAAATAAAACAAAGGGTCCATATTTCATATTTGTAGCAAAATTAATTTTTATTCCATAACTGTAGTACGAGAACGCAAAAAAAAAATAAACATTTGTCATGTGTTTGTTAAAAATAAAAAAGGGAAAATAACACTTTTTCCGGATAAAATCAAGATACTAAACAATAACTACACCAACATTGGATGCTCAAAATTGAATGATAACATGTTATGACAACAGTAATTATTGTGAAAAAAATATTCATCACCATAATTTTCTTGTAGTTCTCATTTTCTTTGTAAGACGCAACTTTTGAGATATCAGGCGTTTCTCAATTCAAAAGTTCAAATAATTGATACACTCTAATGTACAATTATTATATCGATTTTCGAGTATCAGATTCTAAAGCTTGGAATTCGTGATTTTTAATAATGACCATAAAAAATTGTCAAAAATGCCTCTAAAATAATGAAATATTGAATCCTTCGATAGCCTATATTTTATCATTTAAAACACAAACAATAAAGAAGCACATATTCAATAAATTTTGATTAAAAAAATTATTATTCAATTTGACCAAGTATTTTGGCCTCAAATCTAAATTTAATTTTGCACATTAGGGTGGAGCGACGTTGTATGGGACATTTTTTTTAAAGATGCCAGTACTGTAATAGCAAAAAAAAGTTGCCTTTATATAACACCTCTTTCGTCTAAAAATATCAACTCGATCAAAACATTCCTTTATTCAACAACCAACACACTTATATTTAGAAAAAAATTGTATGAAAAAAGTCGCTGAAAACTCTGCCAAGAATTGTAAACAAGCGATATTCATAGCAAAAATATAATTTTATTATGGGTTTTATAGCTAATAATATGCATAACACATGTGAAAATAAAAATGAAATTACCATAGTTTCAAGGCGGGGTCAATTTTTGGTTTTTTGAAGAGGATTATTGATTTTTTAATTTTTTTTTCTTGTTTTTGAGAAACATAAATCTTTATTAAATAAAATACTTTAACAAAGAGAGATTTTTTAAACATTATCAAAGTTTTATAATATTTATCGTGTTTTGAAATGAGATTTGGTGTGAAAATCGGGCATTATATGCCTAGATTTTATTGTCGCCCGAATGAGTCCGTCTCTGGCTTCAGGACTAACTGTAGACAACGATGCCTGGGTAACTAATTTGATGCACCTCTCGACTGCTTGCGTGTGGCAGGGTAATCTGAGAAATTCAATACTGTCCTTTTCTTCACCGAAATTATTTATAATTTTGACTAGGTCGTCATTACTGATTTCGGATAGTATCTGTGAGGGTGTAACTTCGCATTCCTGCCAGTTGATAATATCGTAATATTTACTTGCTGAATAATAAAGTCTCTAACAACAGATGGACTGGGACATCTATCTCACGCCTTTAATATTCGTCTCAAACCCAATTCTCTTACAATAAGGTTGTCATCCATTATCATGGATAGTAGCAGATTTTCCGGGTGGCAAAAATAGGCGTTTCTTTGAATTACTGGATTAATTATATCTCGTTGATCTGTGCTCAAATATCGGGTGAGTTTTATTATAGTAAAAACATGTAATGCCCCATCTTTACACATATTCATATTCAGCAAGAATTTTTAGGTTCACTGAAGGTTGAGTTGTTCCTATATATAATCGAAGTATTGAATTTGCTGTCGTCAACCAGCGTGAGTGACAAATATTACCTGGATGACGGTTTGCTAAATTTGTTGTAACTGCAAATCATATTTCGTACAAGTATTTTTGTTCGTGCTCAAGTTTTTTAAATTCTCTGCGTTAAGTTTGTGCATCTCAAAGTGTATTGGTGAATAATTTATAACGGTTTTTTTAGAGCTGCTTGAAAGAAGTTTTCCAATAGGTCCTGAAAACCCTTTAGGTCCTGTTGTAGCACCATATAAGTGTTCAAACAAGTGGCGAAGGGAAAGTTCGTTTGCATGCAGCTGACAGATAAACCATTGTAACGGATGACCTAACTCCAATTCCATGAATCTAATAGTTCCATTTTTTTTCCTGTATTGACAACAGTCCCATCACATCCAATCGCTGATAAATCATTCAAATTAAAACCGTTCACTTTTAAATGGTGCAACATGCCCTTTGCGATGTTTTTGCCAGTTCCTGATGATGGTGTAACATGTCCAACATATTGAGACCCCGGCTCAAATAAAATGGAATAATGTTCTTCTGAAATCGTTCTCCGATGATATTCTTCTGAAATCGTTCTCCGATGATATTTTTTCCTGAGACAGTGTTTTATCCTTCCTTCCATCGAAATATAGACCTCGAATTTTTGTTGACTCCAACGACATCTGCCATGTTTTTATTAAAGAAGAGCCACACGTTTGTCTAGCTCGTCTGAATCAGTCACCATTACTATACTATACCAAAATCTTATAATGTAGCACTTGCAACAGCTGATGCCGACCTGTCTGACAAACCACACTGATCACAGATTCTAGCCAAAGTGGGGAGTTTTAACATCATACTGGAATTTTCAGGAATGTGCGAAGAATGTGAAGAAAATGGTTGGTTTTCATCAAAAAAGGATTGACGTGGTTTTGTGGCTGATGTTGTAGATGAGCTGACCTTCGAAACAAGTTCAGATAAACGAGCTTGCATATTCATTTTCCGATGTAACTTTTTTGTTGTATTGGTGTTTATTGCTCCCAGCATCATTTTTCTCGGGGATCTTTGGTCTTGAAGGAATGCTTGTTCTTTGGTGGGTACCTTGCGCGTCTTTTCGCAGGAAGACATATTCAGATTCTTGCATTTGCATGAAGCAATATCGAAAAGTTTATTCATTTCGATTTTATAAGAACTTACATAATGATGCTCACTTTTCTTTGGTCAATTTTTAAGTTTTAAGTATTCGTTATAATGATCTTGGATCAGTTTCATCACTCGATTGTGTGAAACAATGGGAATAGAAGCGCGCTTCCAAATTCCTTCAACAGTTGCAGATATAACAATGTGACTGACATCTGTGAGATGCTAACTGAGTTGGAGGAAAGGAAGACAAGATCTAAGAACATCATACTATTCAACATCCCCGAGAGCAATTCTCTATCAACTGCAACGAGAATCACCGAAGATATTAAAAAGGTTTCATCTTCCCTGGAGGGTTTTGAAAACACATTTAATCCCAGTGAGATCAAGATTCACCGGTTGGGAATCAAGAAACCTGACCAAACAAGGCCCATCAAGATCGAATTTAAGGATCCATCAACTTCCAAATCCATTCTGATGAACCGATCAAAGTTGAAGAACGGTGTCAAAGCAGCAAACGACCTCACCAGTCTACAAAGAAATGAACTTGCTCATTTACGAAGTGAACTTGAATCAAGATTAAAAAACGGCGAAACCAATATTACTATTAAGTATGTCAACTCTACGCCAAAAATCGTGAATGCGCAAACAAAAAACTATCAAAATCCAGCTCACTGAACCTCTACTATCAAAATGTACGTGGGCTTCGCACAAAACTAGATAACTTCAGAATTTGTATACCATCAATAATATGTGAAGCCGTGGTACTGACTGAAACGTGGTTAAATCCATCCATCAATTCTTCCGAACTAGGATTATCCTCTTATAATGTTTATAGGATGGACAGAAACCGTGATACCAGTTCAAAGTCAAGAGGAGGTGGTGTCCTCGTCGCAATAAAAAAGAAATTTACTTCTAAGAAATTAAACACAAAAAACAGTAACGTAGAACAATTGTTTGTTTTGGTGAAATGTAAAAATGAGAAAATAATAATTAGTTCTGTATACATACCCCCCTCGGCCAACACTGTTGTATTCAAAAACCATTATGAAGACGTAGAAATAATTAAATCAAAGTACCCTGATGCCAAATTTATTGCAGTAGGTGATTATAATCTTCCAAATGTAAATTGGGATTTGCACGACCCCGTATTGTCGAATACTTGTAATACAACTATCTCCGAAAATGAAAGAGTAATACTTGACATGTCAATATACTTAAACCTAACTCAACATAATCTTGTTAGAAACATTAACAATCGTGTATTGGATCTCGTTTTCTTCAATTCTCAAAGTATCAAAGTGAATAAGGCCATAGAAGTTGTCATACCCCCCGATATCCATCATCCTCCACTTAATATTTGTATAACAGACTTTGGCGAAAAAATTCTGAAACCTACGAGATCAAGCTATAATTTCAGAAATGCTAATTATTCAGGTATGTGTGACTCGCTCACATTGGTCGACTGGTCCTTCTTAGAAAGTGATGATTTAAATCATAATATTGAACACTTCTACTTTATTCTAAGTAATCATATAAATCGCTTTGTCCCTTACACTCAATATAAGGAATCTAAATATCCAGTCTGGTTCAATAAAGATTTGATTAATTTAATTATATGTAAAAAAACAGCTCACAAACTGTACAAGAATCACGGAACATCAAAGTTGTACATAGAATTCTCTAAAATTAGGAGTGATTGTAATAAACTTTCAAGGACATGTTATAATGACTATATTAGGCAGACAGAGAATGATATTTTTAGCAATATAAAACGTTTCTGGCGATTCAGTAAAACATTAAGAAGTGGTGACTCTGATATACCAAATACTATGTATTTTGAAGACAGAAAGGCCGATGGTATTAAAAATATTGTCGATCTTTTTGCAGACTTCTTCAAGAACGTTTATGATAAAAGTCAACCCAATCAGTTTTCCTTACCTAACTATACTCCCCGTTTCAATATAAACCTGTCACATGTGCACATCGAACTAAACGAAATTATTAAACAAATTAAACTTCTAGATCCCAATAAAAATGCCGGTCCCGACAACATTCCACCATTACTCTTACAGCAGTGTGTCGTCGTTCTTGCTTATCCCCTGTACACACTCTTTAATCATTCTTTGTCGAAAGGTATATTTCCTGATCTATGGAAACATAGTTATATAACACCCATCTTCAAGAAAGGGGATAAAAACGAGGTAACTAATTATAGACCGATATGCATACTTTCAACAATTCCAAAACTCTTTGAGAAACTGATTCTGGATAAAATAATTAACTCATTTAAAGATAGTATATGTACTGAACAACATGGTTTCATAACCGGCAAATCAACACTAACTAACCATATTCTGTATCAAAATTTCATTTCCGATGCAATGGCGAAGAAGCTTCAAGTTGACTCAATTTACACTGACTTCAGCAAAGCGTTCGACAAGGTTTGTCACGCTATTCTTGTAGAAAAACTGTCTAAAGCTGGAGTTTGTGGAAACATGTTGCATTGGTTTATAAGCTATCTTTCAAACAGAAAACTTAGTGTTAAACTTAATGGGGAATCATCGTATGATTTTTTTGCATCCAGTGGTGTTCCGCAAGGTTCCCACATTGGACCTGTATTATTTATCTTTTTTGTGAACGACCTTTGTAATATTTTTAAAGACATCGACGTACTTATGTTCGCAGATGACTTAAAACTTTTTAAAGTAATTCGAAGCCTGAACGACTGTCATATTCTCTCGGCAAACTTGTTAAAATTAGTTGAGTGGTGTAGCGATAACAAGCTATACCTTAATGTCAATAAATGCATAACTATGAGATTTTTTAAAATAAAAAATCCGATTTATTTCAATTACACAATGAATAACATCATTCTCGAATCTGTTTCCGAAATTAATGACTTAGGTATTACTTTCGACACCAAACTTAGTTTCATACCACACATTGAAAATATTGCAAAGAAGGGTTTAAAAATGTTAGGTTTTGTACTAAGAGTGGCTAAAGATTTTACCAACATTAAAACATTAAAACTTCTGTACACATCACTAGTAAGGAGCCAGGTTGAATATAATTCAACTATATGGTCTCCCCACTATAACGTGCATTCACAAACAATAGAAAGAGTACAAAAAAAATTCCTAAGCTTTTTAAATTATAAACTAAAAATACCGAAAGAACAAAAAAACTACCCTTTTCTACTACGATTCTCTAATCTATTAAACTTGAGTGACAGGAGAATTGTTTTTGATCTAATATTTCTATTTAAAATCTTGCATAATATAATTGATAGCCCTGAATTCTTATCGCTCATAAATCTTAATGTGCCAGCCAGAAATACAAGGTCAGTACTACCATTTTATTGTAGTAATACTGCGACCAGGGCCCAATTCAATATACCACTACAGAGAATTCAAAACTTGGGAAATATGTATTCGCACGTAGATGTATGGAATGTGTCACTGATACAATACAAACATGAAATTATTAAATCATTCATGTCAGAATGTGAAATCAGACGTGTTTAATATTAGTTACTGTTATTTAAAAGATTCCATAATATTTTGATGTAGCATATTCTTATAATGTAGGAGCTGTTGCACATATTTTTGTATTATTTCTATTTATCTATAATGTAAAAACTTGTTACTTACTCTCTTTTGTTTTTCTGTATTGTAAACTTTTTCTTGTATTACACATCTGTAAATTTCTAATATTAACTTACACTATATTTTATTATTTTTATGCCATCTGCAATTTAAAAACTGGTTTCAGTTTAATTTATTTTTACTTTTTCTCTTTTATTATAATATAATATTTCTTACTTACTTTTATACTGTTATATTTTATAATGTGAATTGCTATAAGTTTATATTTCTTATTTAAACATACATATATATCACTGTATAATATACTTATTATGTAAAAGCCCATCAGGGCGTTGAAAATTAATAATAAATAAATAAATAAATAACACTTTTTATTTCGAATTCGAATACTGACGGTTTTTTTGTAGAGTTAATACGCTCATATCGTAAGAACAAATAATGTTTAATTACTTCTGAGACAGTAGGTAACACTTGAGAGTTCATTTCAGTTGGTGTCCCGAATATTGGACATAAAATTTTGCTTCTCGTGTAATTTGCATTCATTTTCACAACAAATATATGTGTTAAAATTTAATCGGATAAGGATTCTAACACGTCTGCGGTCAGCGGTAGATGAAACGCCCGAAACGAAACTAGGTGCGACGAAACAATAGGAGCGAAATTATCCCCTCCACCTCCACAGCGCTCACAAACTCACTAGTTTGACAGCAATTTATGCAGTGTTTTTTTTTTATAAAATACGTAATCTTCAATAAGGTGAATGCAATTGAAAGTAATGGATATTATTTTATATTTTTGAGGCTGTACTCAGATTTCGGGATAAACCGCTAAATTTACGTTTTTTATGTTACGAAATTGCTAGGTTGTTGAACAAAGACATAAGTTTAGATTTTTTTAAGTATTTTTACGAGAATATGAATGACGTAAAGCATCTTTTGGCAGCTATTCCAATACCGAAATTTGATTTTTGCAATGTCGCTCCATGCTACTGCACATACGCGGCCGCACCGGTTTCATACAAAACGTAGTTTTGAGGCCGAAATACCCAACCAAATTGAAAAATTATATCATTGAAGAAGATTACAATAATAATCAAATTTTTTTAAAATAGGAAAATAAACAAGACACAGAAAAATAATAAAAGATAACGGTCGCAACTGGGACTCGAACCCAGAACCTTACGTCTTACCGGGACATACACCTCTACCAATTGGGCTACTGCGATCTTATATGAGACTGTCGTAATTGTCAACTTCATATTTCAAATTTCAGAATTAACAATATTATCTTCGACTAATATTAACAATATTAGTGTCTAGATAGTTGCGACCGTTATCTTTTATTATTTTTCTGTGTCTTGTTTATTTTCATATTTAAAAAAATTTGATTATTATTGTTATCTTCTTCTTCAATGATATATTACATTGATGGGAATAACCTTCAAAAGTTAAAAAAGAGAGTTCTTCTAATAAAAATATGAAAAATTATTTTTGTAATAAACAGGTATGTCAAATATCTATCTCGGACAGGGGCTACTTTTTTTTGCTTTTAAATTATGACGTGTAGGTAATTAAAGAAATCAGTTTTGGTTCATTTTGGAAGCAACCGTGGAATTTTTTTGTGAGGTTTTTATAATTAATAAAAAAAATTGTCTAATCCTTGGTTTTAATATAATGAAACAAAAAAAATGCGTTTCTTTGGGTGGTCACTTTTATATACAAACGAAAAGTTTTTGTTCCGATCATATGGTTCCGATGTAAATAGGTAATTTGTAATTAAAATTTACACACATCAAAATTGTTTCTAAAAAAAGTAATATATTTACTATTTTTATTACATCATATATAAAAAAATATAAAGTAAAAAAAAAATCTTAAATGTTCACATTTACTCCCAAATAATTGTCAAAGTCGCCTCTAAAATCATAAAATATTAAAATCTTTAAAAGCCTATATTTTACAATTTAAAACCAAAATAAATAAAGTAGCTCCTATCCGAGATAGACCTTTGACACACCTTTTGATTACAAAAATAATTTTTCAGTTTGGTTGGGTACTTTGGCCTCAAATCCAAAACTACGTTTTGTATAAAACCGCCCTCGCAGGCCTTGAGCCTGAGATTATTATTTCCCGAATTCGGTTGATGACACGTATAAACTCCAAGATACCACAATCTGCACAATTGCCGAATTGTTAGTGGAAGGTAAACTGTGATTTATGTTAGTTGCTTGTGGAGTTAATCCAGGAAGAATTATTGCCAGACTGGATCTCTACAATTCCTGGAATGAACAATAGTTCATGCTATGTTGTATGAAAAACAAATAGTTTTGAATCTATTAGAACGTTTTGAACATCGAAATGATTTGCCAAACATACACAACTGATCGGTTGTTACTAATATTTGATAATATCTACAAAATAATGTACGAGTCATAATAATGTACAAAAATATATATCTACAAACTTATGGCAATCTTATATTCCATAAATTTATTGATATTATTTTCTCTTCCATTTTTTACAGGGTAAAGTCAGAAACCTGATTTTAAGAGGCTAGACTTTGAACCACACGCGGAACACCCGCGACTGTCATTCTGTCCCGCTCACAATAAGCTCACGCACACTTACAATACATGCGAATGCGAAATGTGCGAATGAGACAACGCTCAAATTTACCTACAGAAATCGCTCGAAAAGGGGTTTATGGAGAATACACTTTTCTACACCAAAACTTTCACGAAATTGAAATTTTAAAAAATATATATTTTTTAGAAAGAAAAAGCTATGTCGGCAGCTTTTTATAATTTTATAATTCTTTATGAGAGTTGAGTTAGCAGCACTTTTTCCTTAAATAATATTTTTTGATAAATCGTACATGTTTGACAGTGAATGTTTACGTTAATACGAAACGCATCAAAAATTCGAAGACATACCGACATAGTTTTCACCCTCTAAAAGGCAGTATAAAAAAATATATTCATTTTGTGCAATTTTCGATGTAGAAAAGTGTTTTTTCCCGGGCGTCCTTTTGTATGGGCCGAAAAGCGAAGTCTATCATCTTAAGCATTTTGAAGTATGGAGAAAGTATATCAAATTAGTTTCACAGTTGCAAATTTTGTTAATAATTCAAGTTGTCATATAACTTCTAATTCCACGGCAGTTAGTAGCTAGATACGACCCGATAACGTTAATAATACAGCTATTAGTGTTTCTTTGCGATATGGAATAACCGCGTCGGCTAATGGCTACTGCTTTTGTTATATAATAGTACTGAAAGAAATTTACGAGACCGATTTTTACCTGGAGGTCACGGACGATCGATAAAACCTTATATCAATAATAATATCAATTGACTAAATACGTCACCTATAGTCAGTTATCAATATTTGTGAGCACGTACAACAATTGATAAGAGATATTCCGACCGATGGTTGATAAATTTTAGCGCGGCCTCTCGGTCCGTTAAGCTGTCAATACACAAATAATCTTAATAGTGTCGTTCGTTGTGCAAAATAACATAATAAACTGGCTTATTAATGAATGGAGGTTAACTAACGAAGCTTTTAGAATAGAAATAAATATATCCATAAACTTTATTAATTCATCTAAGACGCGATCAATTTATTCCGTTCGATCTTAGAAAAACAAGGTGGTTAAAATATTGAAGACCTCATTATCTAATTAACTCGCGTTTAATTTCAAAACTTGAAAAAGAGTTGTTAATTTCATCATTGTATAAAGTTAGTATTTCAATTCGAAATGGTCCAATTATTAGTATTTTTTTACGTAGCAGTTTAATGTTAAGGAATGTTAAGGGGTATTCTAGTCTAGAATTTCGAAAACATATTTTTTTCTTACATATTTTCAAAGTTTAGATCTTTAAAAGTATATCTTTAAAAGGATTTTTTGAAATTCGATTTATTTTCGGAGTTATAGCTATTTTTGTGGCGCACCAACTAAACCACTCTGGCCGGAACAAATTGAATAATACATGGTAGACGTTGTCCAACTACCTGCGGATAGATTACCCCATTAGATATACGTATATAATGTATATATAATGCATATATAATGTATTTTTAAC
The DNA here is from genome assembly GCA_951813805.1 of Limnephilus auricula. NCBI lineage: Eukaryota > Metazoa > Arthropoda > Insecta > Trichoptera > Limnephilidae > Limnephilus > Limnephilus auricula. Next base: position 21,520,096 of record OX638394.1, read on the forward strand.
TGAAGGCCCTAGTAACGTAAAGTAAGTATAACGTAAGTAAGTAAGCGCCAAACAGAATCAGTGAAAATTTTAAATTTTTACTATTTAAAAAAAAATTGAAACTTAAAAAAAAACCGCAAAAAACATGTTTGTTTTCAAACTGCCGCCATTTTGTGAAATAATTTTATTTTTACTCCTCCAAAGTTCCGGTGATAGCGACATCTTTGAATCCGTTCTTTTTTTTTTTAGATGACCAAAAGGGTTGCAATCATGCACGCCACGACATCCCGTTTTTTTTCTTCCCCTATTTTACCAACCGTTTACTTTTCGAGTTTCTAAATTTTTTAATTTTTTATGTATTCTTAAAATATAAATAAACAGTTTCTAAATGGAAACTAAAAATATTCGTAGTTTTTTTTACAGAGCTCTAAAAAACGACCGAAATTTGTGCCTCTTGACTAGAATACCCCCTTAATCCATAGATGGATGTATCTATGGATTAAGGGGTTACTCCAAGGTTGTCAATTGTACATCGATTTCTTATTTATTCCCTCTCCATATCGTTCTGACCGGCTTGGTAAAAGTGTATAAAATCGTCGGTAATTAAGCCGATGGATCCAATATTGTAAAGACATAGATTAACTTTAGCTAGACCTCCTAAAGGAAATGCAATACTTTTTTAAAAATTGAACTTTATTTGTTCTTTGAAAAATTTGTAAAAGTGACCATAATTTTATTTTGTTGCAATAGAACTGTTGAGTAAATTTTCTAGCCCTTAATTTCGAATTCCAAACATAAGCACAATTTGTAACATTATACGTAAACGGAATTGAAGCCACCTTACTAATCGAGAACACACTTAACTCACACGGGTGTATTTAATTGGTTGATTGATTGAGCACTATGTATCCCATTAGTATATGATTGATGAAAATGATCAAACACCCACGGTTTTGCTATTCGTCGAAAGACATAATATATTGATGTATTCTTCTTACTTTGACAATGGAATAGTACAAGCGATGAAACCAGAAATATCCCTTGAAATAACATTGTCTAAAACATAACCGCAATGTTGACTCTAGATCGCTACCGAAAATTTGATGTCAAATACTTGACTCCATTGAGGTATGTTACAGTTAAAACCCGTTCTTGTTAAAACGCGTTTTCACTTGTGAGAAAGAGTTAGTAAAAACTAGTTTTAACTAGAGAAAACGCGTTATAACTAAAAACTATTTTTTTTTATTTATTTTTTTTATTTTAACTGTAACATATACACTTCAATGCTCGACTCGAACATGAAATAATAAAACTGACATCAGTTCACATCAAGGAATAGATAATACACGCAATAGAAATATATTCCATGTGAATTAAAATGTAAACCACTGATTTAGAATATTTTGGTTCTAGCCCTTCATAGAATAAAGAATAACGTAAGAAGTGCCTTGTGGGCGATTCACTATCAAATTATATTTCCAACAATCTGTGTATCACCATCATTACGAATTTCTAATGGGATGGCGATATAAAATTTTAGGCAAGTGTAAGAGAGAAAGACCGCGTGCTAAATGGTCTAGAAGCAAAAGGTACTAAGTCAGTGGAACATTTTTTTTCCATTTAAATTTTTATATGGAAGGCACTCCTAGTGTTATATTCTATAATATTTGTAGCTTATTTAGCACGCGCTCTGCCTCTCTTACACATGCCAGACAAGGTACATAACCATCCCATTGATATTTCATAATGATAGTGAAACACAGTTGTGTTAGAGATTTTTCCCTCTAACTTTGTAGCATTGGACATTTATTTGAAAATTATTTTGTTTGCACTTGTATATTATTATTGTAAATTTATGCAAAGTGAAAGCTTGGTGTTTTCTCATACTAAATCTGTTTATGTCATATGTCTGACCATAACAGAAAAGGATATAGAACGAGCTTAAGGTGAAACCCTGTAGTGGAGAAATAGATTTTACTGCTGTCACTGTTGCTCCTACTCCACCGAATATTGAGCGAAAGGGCAATGCACCTCTGCTACTAATACCTAACTAAAATCGAGGTTTTGACTCCCCACTTTTCTCCTCCAAATGTGGACTGATTTTCAATTTTTTTTACCAACTACATAAGAAAAAACTATTTTATGTCTGTACGTTTGGCTTTAAAAAAAAACATTGTCTATTTTGTATACTGAACGTCTTTTGACGGCGTTTAAACCAGTCAATTTTACTGATTTTTGGAAGGTCATAACTTCTATAAAAAGTAACTTATCAAAAAAAAAACAAAAGGTACCGACACGCTAGTAGTTGATATGTTATATTATATAAAAACAATATTTTCTCTAGGGTTAAAATCCAGAGAGATAAATAGAATAGAATACGTTTGTATGGAAAAATCACCGCCGGGTAATCCCTTAATGAGGGCGGGAGGTCAGTTGGTGACAGCTGTGATTCAACGGCTTTTGATTTTCGTGACAAATATGGCACTGAGTGTTTTTGAGGTCCGGTTAGCCGGACTTTTGGATCACAAAACATGCCCTCATCATTTCTTGTGTTTTTCTTTATTCTATGACGGCACAAAAATATATCTTTCGGTCTTATAACATTCAATTATGAATGTAGGAGGGTGTTTTCTACCTGTATTCCAAGGTACAATTAGTTTCTCATCAACGTTATTGTACCTAAATAATTAAATACTTCTTTAACGTCTGGTCGTAATTTTAAATGTCTCTTTAATTGAGTTCAATATTTTTTGTAAGTTCTTTGATGACTCAATTACCCCTTTTTAGTTTTTAGTTTTGTCAAATTCTTTTATTAGTTTTCTTGTTTGAATGTTTTCACGTCACGACAAATTACCCCATTACGTGTTTATTTATTCATCTTATATTTTCCCTAATCTAACTTTCCGTTTTCGGTTTTCAATTTCGTTTTCACAGTAAAATTTGGTGTTCAGCTATTCAGTTTGTTTTTTAGTCGAATTCTGGGTATGTCGGTCTGTAAAATAATTTGAAACAACAAATCTTGGAATCATTCTTTAACGCGATTATTCAAACTTAACATTATATAAAATATAACCTGCAAATTTTTTTGCTGGAATTTTATGAAACTATTAGTGATTCATTGAAAAATAATCATTTTACGTCTCTTTTTTAGCAACGATTGATATTCTTTTCTGACTGATTTCTCCCTAAATAAGTGGCGAAAGCAGAGCCCCAAGGCTAAGGTTCTGGGTTAAATTTCTAGGTGCGACCGTTTCTTTTATTCGATTCTTAATATTTTATTCTATGATTATATATTACTATTTAAGGTTTTACTCATTAAGGTATTTAGTTGACATTTTTAGCAATTTTTATTTACCTCTTGTGTATCTTTCTAAATGTATTTATGAAATATTCAACTAACTGTATCAAGTGTGCCTAGTCTGTTTTAATATCTATGTACTTTCCTTGAACTGCCCTTGAAATTCGTGTTCTTCTGTAAAAATAATTTTCATAATTGTATAATGTTCATAATTGTATAATGTATATTATCACAAATAAAAAATAAAAAATAAAAAATAAAAGGTAGTAGAAAAATAAAAATATTCATCCTAGATTTGCAGAAAATTCAATAGATGTCGCACATTAAAATAAAAATCGATATTTTTACCAAGCAACTATTTACGATGCATTTAATTCGGGAAGAATCTTGCAATCATACATAAAGATGTCAACCAATAAAAATATGCGTTAAGAGAATTATTCTTATGTTGGTATGCGTGGCAAATTTCAGATAATAATGTGTTGTATTTGTGTGGCATTCAGAGGAAGATATTATTCTCAGTATCGGATCACTGGATGATCACCATTCGAAAATGAATCGTTGCTTGAAATGGCTTTAGTCGTGTTCGGTGACCAGATCTGAATAGTCACACGGAGAAAAATGTTATTCGAAAAAAAGGATCATTTTAATAGTAAAAACGGTTAAAAAAGGTACTAAAGTTCTTACGAACAAATTAACAGTGTTTCAATGTTTATTGGCGGGAGAATGTAAGAATAATTAGTTGGTATACGTACGAAATTACATGTACCAACAAATTATTCCTACATGTTCCCGCCAATAAACATTGAAATTCTGCTAATTTGTTCGTAAGAACTTCAAGATAATTTACTATTAAAATTATCCTTTTTTCGAATAACATTTTTCTCCGTGCAGGTACTTCCTGAACTTCCCCTTTTGCAACTCCTTCCCCTCCTCACTTTTGTTTAGATCTTCCTCTAAATAGATCAGACTAAAGACTTTTGTAACAAACCAATCGCATAAATCGTTTGTTGTTGTAATTGGTCTGGTCAGGCCTCCACTGAATGTGTAATTCCTGGAAAGCAAACGATATTGATTTAGGGAACTTCTAAGGCAGGGAAGTAAATACCATATAATTACTTGCTCGGAAGTTTTATGAAGACGTCAAAAGCTTTACAAAGTTTTTAATTAAGGAGCACGAGTAATGATTCCACTTATTATTACACAAGCGTTGCGGATCATAATATGACCTCAGATTTGATAGAATTAATCTGTTTGGACCATAGACATATGAATATGTATAGACCTGCCCTAAGTGATAAAAGCGTATTATTTCCCCCTCCTTAATTCTGGGTTCCATGGAACCGGTCGGGCTGGCGTATATATAATTGTCGTATTACCTTCCATATGCAGGCATTATTTGTCATTATTTTAAGCTTATTCACATCATATAATATGATCAGTTTTAGACATGAAGCGAAATTCCCGGTCCCGTCGTGTGCACGTTGCAGTTTATAGTGATAAGTAAATTATGAAACATTTGTAAAAGTGTCTTAACCTAACACGGTAACAAAATATTCGACTCTCAAAACAAGCGAACCTTTCTTCATTTTATATGGATTACACAAGTTTGTTCAAACCGGGCGAACAATTCGCGCTCCCATGTAAAAAGGTCTATTCATTCAAAAGCAGATTTTACTTTTAAGAGCTAAATGGTGATATTATAATGCGTGATGCCTATATACTGTCGTATTGAAGGATTAACGAATCACATATCGTTACCGTCAACTCATCCCTCTCCGCCCCGCTACAGATGGTTATTACCCCTCTCCCTGATTCTCAAGTCTATGAATAATATGTCTGTGGTTTGGACAGATAATCTGGTGGTAGTGTCACTGACTTTAGTTCGGCCTATTGTTTGAAATGCAGTGATATTATTAAATCGACACAATATAGGCTACTTTTATAATGGAACGTTCAAAATGTTAAGTAAAAATCAACAAGTTCGTTTGGTCACTACTTATTATGAATATAGGTGTTTAATGGACATTAGAATATCAATAATATTTTAGATTCAACCCTTCCAAATTAAAGACTTGAATACAGGATTTTATATGAATTTGTGTTTGTGATTAGGGTAAAAAAAATTCAAATTCAAATTATACCCAAATCTTAAATCAAGTTAGTAGCAGAAAATCAATCATAATTTTTGGATATTTATGTATCACAGTAATCTAAAAAACGCACTGTTGTCATGTCACAGCCTTTTTCGTCTGTACTTTCTTTGTCAACGCTATTACAATTTCATCTAGAAACTTGTCATTTATTTATAGAGTGACCTATAAATAAAAATGATTTTATGTTTTTTTTTCATAAAAATGTTTTATTTTAACTGAATTAACGAAAATTTTACGAAACTGAATACTTATAATAATAATAATAATTGGATAATTTGTATAGCGCCGTTTTTGTAAGAAATCCCCTCAAGAGCGCTGTAATATATATATATGCTATAATATCTAGATTTTAAAAGAATTGCCGGTTAATCAAATAATAAAATAAAATACTAAAAAGAAGTTTATCTACTGTTTTTGTTTAAATTTGTAAATTTATTTTAATTTTTTTTATAGTGAATAAATACCTCACAAGAGTCCCAATTGCTCCCGTTTGAAGCCAGTGAGACTATGGCATCCCCAATTGGGGTATGTTATGAGGCTGAAGGTAAGTGGGGAAGGGAAGGAGACGAGGAAGAGGAAGGTGGGGAAGTATCTGGCTATTCAGATCTAGTCATTAAACACGGCTAAAGCCATTTCAAGCAACGTTTTAATTCTGAATGATGGTCTTACACCAGGGCGATACTAAGAGTATCTTCCACTCTGGAACGTGCCGCAAATATACTATAATTATTTTAAATAATTAATTGTGAAATAACACAAATCAATTAAATAAAATTTATTTGCACACGCCGGGTTCGAACCCGGTATATAAACACGTGTTTAATAAGACGTCTGGTAACCATTTGTTAAGTTTTTTTCAATAATATTGTACATTCTATCAAAAACCAAATGGTTTGTGACTTTGTATTAACAAAAGCAGCCTGATTTCGAAGCATTCGTATTTCACTCCTAAGGTATTTCTCGATTTATTTAGAAATATTCCCGGTTGACACTAATATCCGTATCCCCAAATGAAATAGTCTTTTTTGAAAGCAGGATTTTAATATTACACATATTCCATACGATATTACGTATGCATGTAATATTACACATGCAATTAAAAAATATTAGAAATTGGATTTAAAAAATAGATGATTTTTACGCGATTGGTGGCTTAGCTATTATTTTTTTTCTCTTGTAAACTGTAAAACTACCACTCTATATGAAACCAAAAAACTTGTTTAATTATACAAACATTTTATAAACATATCAGTATAGTCATCGTACCGGTTTTTATTGCATTTGAAAACTAAACTAAACTATTTGCAATTTGGGAGGCGGGAATGGGTACCGCCGCCCCGGGAACCATTTATTGGATAACCAACACCTCTGCCATGGGTCACCCCGAGTGGTTCGCTACGTTTGTTGACTTAGCAGGGGTGCCCGGGTTCATGGGGTAAGGTTTATCTAGGTCTTGCCGGCGGATGATCTAGACACACTAAACCCTGGATTCCTAACCAACCCTCATACATTTTTCCTTCCCAGAACTTCATATCCTTCCTTTCCTTAATACCCACCACACAGCATCCCCAAAGATGACATGATGAGGCCCCGAGGGAAATTATTTTCCTCAGGGCCTCCTGTGTGGACCTAATGTAAAAAAAAAAAAAATTGATAAAATTATTAACAAATCTTTCGCAACATGTAAACACAGTACGGTTGATGATCTTTTCGAATATATTACAATAATTTTTAAGTACCTATAGCAAACTTTTAAATTCCAATACACGTTGTCACTTTCTAACAATGCTTGAATCACATATCTCACATTAATTCTAAAGAAGATAGAACGACTTTAATAAGGCCATCTTTGTGTTGTAAAGTGTACCAAACTGTTAACGATTTATCGAATAATAAATGACGCAAAATGGAACAATCACCATTAAATTTATCATCTCCATCTCCAAGTGCCAAATGTTTGAAACATCCTTCACTAGGGATTCGGGTTGTTGTAGACATTATACTATTATTGGTAGTTAATAATATATCTATCTGTAAATCAACTGTTAGAGTAAATTGACTCTGATACAAATAGGTGAATTGATTTTGACAATTTGTACGAGATTATTGTTTATTCACCACGGTTACTGTTCAGTTCTGCCCTCTTTGAATACTTAATGGCAATGAAGAAACAATATCTAATGTAGATGGTATACGCGAGAACTTTCTCCAATTCTATTGAACACGAATACATTAAGTTTACTATAGTATATTCGTGTAAGTTTTAAAGTTGTACCGAAAGGGCAAATTTCTACAGAAAAATGGTCGATAAGAAAACAATACTTGGACTTCTGTTTTTGAATTCGAATAAAGTTTTGAAAATATGCAATATTCATTTAAAAGTAAATTTAATTGCAAAGTTATTTAATTATTAGTTTCGCAATAGATACCGTAAAATATGATGATTTAGTTGAGCTGAAAAAGGCTTCAATAGGCGACTGAATATCTTTGCACGCATTTTTATTCATCTTGGTAGAAGTATCTTTTAAAGCCAAAATAAGAATTTTCATCCCTGATTAAAAGTAATTAAAAATCACGGATTCATAAGAATATAATAAAGACAAAAATAAGAAAAAAAAAATATTGTCATGTGTATCCGATACTGGGACAAAAGCATTCCTGAATGAGGTGGTACCATATCGCACAAATACAGTAATGTATAATTTTATTTTTCCAGAAAACCTGCAGTACCTGCGTCTGGGAGACAACCGCCTGCACATGATCCCATCGGATGCCTTGCGCCCCTTGCACAGGCTGCGCCACTTGGATCTTCGCTCCAACAACATCACAGTCATCTCCGAGGATGCCTTCACGGGGTACGGTGACTCCATCACCTTCCTCAATCTGCAGAAGAACAGGTAGGTCTTATTTGATAAACTAAGTGCTTTCAACAACTTCTAATTCTTGATATCCCGCATGACTGCATGTGTCACCCAGCCCTTTTATTATTTTTCGCAACGGGTGAAGGCGTACCGCTGCCACAGTATTCCTTAGCTCAACGCAGGACCGTTATTGCATATTTATATAGTAATAAGTAATAAACATTCAAAGCACATGCTATAGTATTAAAATTGCATTTTGTTGAAATTCAGAAAAAAGAACAATCAGTTCCCCACCTCCCTCTTCCCCATCTCCTTCCCCTCCCCACTACCTTCAGCCCCATAACATCCTCCAATTGTGAATGCCATAGTCTCACTGGCTCCAGACGGGACCAATTTGGTAGGCGGGTATGGGTACCGCCGCCCTGGGAACCATTAATTGGATGACCAACACCTCTGCCACAGGTCACCCCAAGTGGTTCGCTACGTTTGGTGACTTAGCAGGGGTGCCCGGGTTCATGGGGTAAAGTTTGTCCGGGTCTTGGTGGCGGGTGCGTCGGCTCACCTTCTGCGTGGCGGGCCGGATTGGGAGATGCTGGTTGAGGGAGACCCTTTACAACCGGCTACCGCTGTCCGGGCCGCTCGGTAGTACAGGGGCCCGACCCTCAGGCTCACGACTGAGGGTGGGCTGCCCCATCAACGAGTGCAAAAACCCCGCCGTTGCTGTTGTGCCGGTTCGTGACCGGAGGGGACCCAGCAGCAGCGTTTGGGGCGCATTGGGCGACCTCTCCAGCCGGACTCTCCCGGCCCATCGCCTTGCACCGCAGTGGGTGGGATGGATTCATACGTCTATCACTCCTGGACACACTGATCCCCAGTTTCCTACCCACCCCTCATACCTTTTCCTTCCCAGACCTCCTTATCCCCTCATATTTACTTTTTCTTTCTTTATAATTATAAAATCATGAACAACACAACGAATACAACTAACATCTTGACAGCGGCGAGTAGAAGGCGTCCCCGGTGCGGGCCTAAACTGTTGGTAAATTTTGCCAACATTCGCGGCCTGCACACAAATTTAAACCAAGTACATCACCACCTTCTATCAATGCGTCCTAACCTTCTTTTCCTTTCTGAAACACAGATAGCTGAGCCTCCAGATGCCTCCTATCTGGACTGCCCGGGCTATGCCCTCGTTGGCAAGTTCAGACCCAAAGGAGGTGTCTGTCTCTATAGCCGATCTGACGTCAACTGTGTGCGTCTGTTGAATCTGGAAAAACCCAGATTCGACGTAATGTGGGTGCGCGTCAATCTTGCCAGTACGGCAAGATTCTACGCGTGTTTATACCGCTCACCGAACCTTAGCGAATCAGACACATCCGAGCTATTCAAACATTTGAGCGAGACTATTGATGACCTCTTGCCCCGCTACCCTTCGGCTGAGTTTGTGGTTCTGGGGGACTTCAACGTTCATAACGAACCATGGTTGAAGTTCTCAGGACCAACAGACTCAGCTGGCCGACAGGCGGAATCCTTTGCCCTTTGCCACGGATTGGAGCAGATGGTTCAGGAGCCTACAAGGGTTCCTGATGTCCAGACTCACCGCTCCAATCTGTTAGACCTATTTTTAACCACTGTGCCACACGGTTACAAGATTGAGGTCACAGCGCCTTTAGGATCGTCCGACCACTGCCTGGTGACGACCTCAATCCCTGTCAACTTCAGACCGCCAAAAGAAAGGCTGAAGAGAAAAGTGTGGCACTATAGGTCAGCAGACTGGTTCGGTCTGCGGGCTCATTTCAATGCTTTCCCGTGGTCAGCTGTCTGTTTTCGGACTTCGGATCCCTCAAGATGTGCCCAGGAAATTGGTGAAGTCATTACATCCGCGATGGATGGCTTCATTCAATCCACTGTTAAAGAAACTGGTGTGGGCTCAAAGCCGTGGTTCAGTCGACAATGCTCCGAAGCAGTTCGGCGAAAAAACGCGGCTTACCGAGCCTACAACACATCTAGAACCTCCGAAAACAGAGCAGCATATAACAAATTGGCAAAGGAAAGCAAGAAGATCATAAATAGGTCAAAGTTCGAGCACGACCTGCAGATCAGCAAAAAGCTGGCTGCATGCCCGCATGGCAGCAGAGCCTTCTGGTCGCTTGCGGGCTCAATAGGTCGCAATTTCTGCAAATCCAGTCTGCCACCTCTTACCAGACCTGATGGCTCACTAGCAAATACCGCCACCGAAAAGGCTAACCTATTAGGAAAAATGTTTGCGGATAACTCAACCCTCGATGATCGGGGTGCAGTCCCGACGTCGGTCCCTCACTGCGGTTTCTATATGAAAAAGCTGAGGATCCGGCATCGGGATGTGCTCCAGGTTTTACGAGGGCTTGATGTTAATAAAGCTAGTGGGCCTGACGGAATCCCCGCCCTGGTATTGCGGAGGTGCGCTGCAGAAATAGCTCCGATTTTGACAAAGCTTTTCAAAATGTCCCTGAATTCTGGCTCTGTACCCTCTGGTTGGAAAAAAGCGGTCATCCATCCTATTCCAAAGAAGGGTGACCGCTCCAACCCGGCCAACTACCGTCCCATAGCGATCACATCAGTTCTATCCAAGGTGATGGAACGTGTGATCAACGACAAACTGCTCACATACCTCGAGAAGAACAAAATTATTAACGACCGTCAATACGGATTCCGGCGGAACCGCTCGTGCGGTGATCTTCTCGCGTATGTGACGCATGTTTGGGGGCGGTGCCTGGAACGTTTCGGTGAGACCCAAACGGTTGCGCTGGACATTTCCAAGGCCTTTGACCGGGTTTGGCACCGAGGACTTGTCAACAAACTGCCTTCTTACGGACTTCCCGCATCCTTGTGCAGGTGGATTGCCGACTTTTTGAGGGAGAGGTCGATTCAGACGGTTGCTGATGGTTTCACCTCTTCCTCGCATTCTATAAACGCTGGCGTCCCACAGGGATCGGTTCTGTCTCCGACTTTGTTTCTGTTGCACATCAATGACCTTTTGACATGTGCACCAATTCATTGTTACGCGGATGACAGTACAGTCCATGATAGCTTTTTGTTTGACAAGCCCCCAAAGGGTGCACAAATTCCAATGGCTCGGAGGGCTTTGAAGCAAAGAATGGACGCTTACCTCGAGAGTGTTTTCTCTTGGGGTAAGAATAATCTCGTCGAATTCAATGTATCAAAGACCCAATCATGTCTGATTACGTCTAAAAGGGATCGAAATGACTATCTAGTCTCCTTCAACGGTAGCATTCTTCCGAACAGGTCTTCCATTGATATGCTCGGTGTAACTCTAAGTGACCAGCTCAGATATGGGGGCTCCATCGAGGCCAGAGTTAAGTTAGCCTCTCAGAAACTGGGCGTACTGTACAGGGCCCGCAGATACTTTAATAGTACACAACTGCTAACCCTGTACAAATCGCAAGTGCGCCCCACGGTTGAATTTGGCAGCCACCTCTGGTCTGGAGCCCCAAAGTACCTGAAAAACACCCTCGACTCTGTGCAGAAACGGGCGGTCCGTTTGATAGATTCTCCCGTCTTAACAAACGGATTGCAATCTTTAGAGCACAGGCGTCGGGTAGGAATGCTTTCCTTGTTCTACCGGTATTTCAATGGAAGATGCTCCGAGGAACTAGCCTCATTGATCCCCTCGGCACCGGTGCATAGTCGGGAAACACGCCAAACGCTCGCCCAACATATGTACACGGTTGACATTTGTCACATGAGAACGGGACGCTTCTACGACTCGTTCTTGTGTTCAACAGCTCGGCTGTGGAACGATTTGCCGGCCTCTGTGTTTCCTCCTTCCTATAACATGGGTCTCTTCAAGACCCACGTTCACTCCTTCCTCTCCTCAAAAAGACCCTCCTCACAGCATCTTCAAAGATGACATAGGCCCTGAGGGAAATTATTTTCCTCAGGGCCTCCTGTGTGGAGTTAATGTAAAAAAAAAAAAAAAAAAGTTAGGACTCTTGCGCTAGGATATCCAAAACGTGTAACACATAATTAGGATATCCAAATTTTGGGGCTATGCCTGATTGTGATTAAGAGCTCGTTGTAACTTGCTTTTTCTCATAAATGACGCATACCTACCTATAACAGAATTAGAAGCTCAAATGGAACTTCTCAGCGGTGGTAGCAGAAGGATAAAGGCAGTATTTCAGTAGTCCATCATTTAACTAAACAATAATCCAGCTGATAAATAAATAAACATGTTTAAAATGATTTGAAATAAGGTTTATTTCATTATTTGAGACTACTTAAATCAGTGTGCTGAAACTTTCCAGCAAAGACGACTTAATTACTAGTCAACTTGTATGCCGCCTCACGTCTTAACTGCTCTAAAGAAATATGTATGTGCAAATTTTTCCCAAGTATTAAATTAATAAAGTTCGATCGGGTTCCAGCACGTTTTTGAGGGGTTTCTTAAATTGCAGAGTTTCCAACGAATCTTGAATTTTCATAATATAATTTTATTGAAAACTATTCATATCCGAGTCTTCGTGAATATTTTTTGTGGAAATAGTAAATGGTGAGTTCAGAAAATGTATGCGGTATTGCTATCTCATTTTTGATTGTAATAATAAAATGCGAGTCGTTGTACCAATGCAGAATGAAATAATAAATATATTTTCGAAGAAGGCAATCACTTTGTGGTTTGAATTTATTTTTGAAATACAACAGTAATTTCAATGAAGCTTAGATACGAACTAAACTAATAGGGCACAGTTATTCCACAATATTATTTGTTTACACAAAGTGATATAATAATGATATGTTTTGATATAATAATGTATTTTTTTGATGAAAGGCATCGCGGGTTCTCTTAAAATAATTTAAGTTTTAATTTTTTTTATAAGAAAAACTCTCTTCTCTAACCTTTGAAGGTTATTCCCATCAATGTAATATACCATTAAAGAGGTTGATGACAATAATAATCTAAATTGGTGATTTTTGGCAGTGATTTGCAATTATGTATTGAACTCTTACAAAAAAATTACATTGAACTTTTGAAATGGCCTCACGACTCTGGTCTAATCATAAATGCAAAAAAAAACTTAGTTGATACATATTAGATCACCCAATGCCAAGGTAATTATTATTACACCTGAAATTAAAACACACATATCAGATTGCTTACATATTGGTATCCCTGCATTGTGCACATGTGAAAATATTGAACTGGTTAAAGAATATGTTTATTTGGGAGTTATTATTGATTGTTTTTTTAAATGGGATTTACAAATAAATAAAGTCTGCGAACGATTGAGATCTATTATTAGTAGATTATATAAATTGAAATTCTATGTTCCAATTTCCAATATGCACACTTCGGATAATTTATTTATCATTAGCTGAATCTATTATAAGGTATTGAATTACAGCATGGGGATTTTCCTGTAAAACTAATATAAATCATATTCAATCAGTTCAAAATTCATTTGTTAAATTATTAGCTCATAAAAATTTATACGAACAAAGACATAATGTTCCATACCTTTATCAAAATCTTAAAATTCTCTCAGTGAGAGCAATTCTATGGTATAAAATTATTTTTCAGCATATAAATAGCCCTGTGTACATAAATAGACTAGAACACTCTTACAATACTCGTTTTACGTTAAATGAAGAACTAATCGTTCCTAAGCATTTAAACAATTATGGGCAAAGAACGCTGGACTACATGATCCCAAATTGCTTAAATATGTTACCTGCAGCAATCAAAAAATGTACAAACGCAAAAATAAATATCATGTTAAAAAATGGGCTCGCTGAAAGACATAGTTTGTACTAGATTCTAAGACAAACAATTTCCAACTTCATACACTTTTTACATATATATATATATATATATATATATATATATATATATATATTTTTTTTATATCATGTTACACCTCTTTTGTATTTTTATATCATTTTTTTATTATTTTTATATCATGTTACACCTCTTTAGGCTATATCTCTTATGGTATGAGTGTATACAATATTTTTTTTTATGAATGTAAACAATTATTTCTTAATAGTTAATTTAATTTTTGTTATAATCCATTAAGTTAAAAGAACCCATTGACAAACTTCTTAAAAGTAGTTTATTGGGACTTTTTCTCAGTTTTTGTATTATGTTTTTTTATTTGATAAGTATGTTTTATTCGTTGTTTTAAATGTTTCTTTAAATAAATAAAAAAAAATAAAAAAATGAAAATGATCAAGACACAGAAAAAGAATAAAACATTATCTTAATCTATAAAGCAACATCTTCCGCTTAGTGTGGTGGAAGTAGGAGATTTTCAAGTGTTGTTGGGTTATTCGTAACCCGGGAATGTTTATCTTTCTTTCTAAAAAAAAATAAAACTGCGACTAGTATGAGAGTACGTAAGGTAACTGAGCTGTTCCAAGATAAGTTTACAGTCCCAACAAGACCAGCGATAAAAGGCTATATAGAGAAGAGTCGCGTAGAAAGTCGAGTACTAAAAACTTTCCATATTAAGCGGGAAGATGGCAAAAAGAGGAACTTAAGGTCCGTAACACTGATTCTAAATAATACGCGGAGATAAAACTCCCCCAAAGAAAGCACAAGTCCCTGATGCAGAATTGTGATAAATAAAACATAGAACTTTTAATCGTGGACCAGAAGTTTTTATGACCGTCAGTGGTGGTGGAGTTCACGACTTAACCAGCTATTTTGGTTTTATTTTGTGACTTTAGAGGATGTTTGTAATTGAAAAACTTGTTTATCGTTTGCTTTGTATTATTTCTCTCTAATCGACCATAAATTTTCTTTTAGCCAGAGAGCAAACTTATCTGATCGCTTTGCAGGGTGCTATAATTGTGATGTACGAACAGGTATTCCGCTTTAGTTATGTTTCAAACATAGCAAAGACGTTGACTTTGGTAAACACACAATGGAAAGTCCAAAAATTGGCGTAAAAAAAAAATGCCATGTTGGTTTCAGCACTGCTAAATACTTGACCAAAAATCACAAAATAATATTATGGCATTCAATAATCCTACACTGGGTACAAAAAAGGGGATATGGTTTAAAAAAACTATTTTTTTATTTTTTTTTATTTTAAATAAAACAAACACTTAGTATTTAACCACGTATATTTATTATTTGATATATCGACCGGTTTCGCTTCGACCGAGCTTCATCAGGAGAGTTATTATTATATCCTGATGAAGCTCGGTCGGAGCGAAACCGGTCGATATATCAAATAATAAATATACGTGGCCAAATACTAAGTGTTTGTTTTATTTAAAATATAATGCCTAGCCACAAAGTGATTGCTTCTTACGAAAAAAAAAAAAAAAAAATATTATGAAAAAAAATCTTATAAGAATACAACACACAGCCGTACCAATCATACAGATGTATTACACAACCGTAACAAGAATTCCAAATACATCATGCACGTGTAATACTCAACCGTACCTATAAATACGTATACACATAGTACCTAGACATAATACACAACCGTACCAATAATTACGTATACATAGTGCACACATAATGCAAAATCGTACCAATAATTACACATCCATAGTAAAAATGTAAAATACAATCGAATCAATAATAATTTTTTTAACCTAATAGGTAAAACCTTAAATTGTAATATTTTAATTAATGAAGACAATATTAACGAAACTCAATTAAAAATCTGAAACAGAAAGATCAGAAAAAGAAACAATCACATGTGGGTTTGAATCTTGTAATCGTACATAAAGATAGTAGCCATTAAAAGAAAAAATTAACATAATTTTGGCACTTCTCAGTTGAAGTGTGGTACAGTTAAAAATGACCGAATTCAAACCGGCACAATAGCTTAATTGGTAGAGCTGCGACTCGGAAAGCCGAAGGTTCTAGGCTCGCGTCCCATATGTGACCGTATCATTTTCTGATATATTGTCTTTAATAATAATTATTGCCTATTTTTTTTGTATTACTGCCTTTATCATTTTACTTTTACTATTTGCTTTATTTCTTATATTTCTTAATATTTCGTTAAGGTTCGTTTAAATTCTTTTAATTTTAATGCAATCCGTTTTATATACCTACCGTATTTTGTATCTTATAATATTGTAAAATGGGGGCTCAGCTCCTGTAATACTAAGGATATTTAGAACGATGTGGGTATATGAGTAATTCCATAATTAATAAGCATTTTTAGTACAAGTATATCAAGTAAAGTTTAGAACTATATGAGTGTGAGTAGTTGAACAGTTCCATAATTAATATTTCTTCAAATTTCGCAAAATCACTTTGTGGCGTCATTTTGAATTAAATTAAAACAAATAACTTTGTATTAAACCACTAATATATAATCACAATTACCTACATGTTTCCAAACCGATGGTTTCTTCGTCAGGGTAGTAATGACATTAAATAACAAAAGAAACAAAGAAGTATATACTTGTTTGTTTCTTTATATCCAACTATTATTTCTGTATATCCAACTTAGTAACTGATATGATACTCAATTCCACTGTCAATGTATATTTGTTAACATCCTACATAAGTTTATTTATTTTCTTACTTCAAAATTTTTCTTCTTTTTTTCTTTTACCTTTGTAATTGCACTACTCCCCAATTCAAACACGAGAAATATTTTATTTATTGAATTGCGTAGATTCGTTAACAAACTATTTTATTGTAATTAGCTTTTAAGACCCATGATTTTCTTTTGTAAATATATGTACCTATGTATTTCAAATTTAAAAAAAATGTATTTAAGTATCAACAGTTAAGTAGTTCCATAAACATTCTCATTACAATATCAAGGAAATGTTAAATATGTTTGAGTGTGAGCATTTGAGAAGTACCATAATTAATAAACATTATCAGTACAATATCAATTATATAATTGTAGGGTATTTTGAGAAAACTCCTGACATCGCAATCACCATAATAACATTTTGTAGCGCGCCGTTTACGCTTGCCACTACACCATCTCTTTCCCCCGTACAGCGCCATCCTGCTCACCCACCCCTAAGCAAACCCGGATGCGCCGACGCCTTCTGCGCATCTCCCACCCTCGAGCCGCTACATAAACCACACCCCGCAACAAGGAATGGGCTATATAACAGGCCGCGCGCCCTAAATTAGGCAGTTCGTCTGTAGCTCGCTCTTGGCTAGTACGCTCTCTTAGTTGCGCTTCGTCCTCTGGCACGACCCTCTAAGGAGTATTCTACTACCATAAGTAAAGCACCAACCAGACCCTCGACTGCTGCCTTAGTTGCGCTTCGTCCTATGGTACGACCCTCTAAGCAGAACCACAGTCAGTTTTTTGTTGTTCCCAAAGCCTAACGGCAAGGTTCCCTCCGATCCCTTGCTCAGTTAATTAGTGAATTGATACATTGTGACTATTTTTACCATATTATGTGATCTGTGAACTTACTTACTTTAAATAAATAACCTTTTACCAACGTAATTAATAAACATTATCAGTACAATATCAATTATATAGTTGTAGGGTATTTTGAGAAAACTCCTGACATCGCAATCACCATAATAACATTTACATTATATATGCCCAGTATATGAGCGTCGGCCGGCTTCTGACACATTTCTGACAGTAGTACTTTGTTGTTTGTTGACGTGCGTATTTGGTGCCGAACACGGGCCGTTTTGGTTTTGTCGGTTTTTGATCGTTTTCAAAATCAATAAATTTGAAAGAAAACATAAAAAAACAAACAGTTTTAGTAGAATGATTACAATCAGAGAAATGATCATTAAATATTCCATACATTTTCAACAGTATCCCTCGTTTGTGAAAATACCACATTGGAAATCATTATACCGATAAGATTACAATTATTATAATGTGGCTATCACACAAAATGAAACAGCACGCGATGTTTATGTTTTAATCATATTGTAGGCACAATAAATCATTAAAACTGTTAATTTATGGATTATATGCTGCCATTAATCATCAACTACATTTGTGATCATGAATCCGTAATGAGAGGGGCTAGCTGCCTTTCTGTATTATTATATAAAGCAGGTATTCGTGTATGGTGTAACATGGCGACCACTTAACAATGGATGTTAAGAATATATAGGGTCACTTTAAGTGTTTTAATTTTAAATTGCACGAGGGAAATAAATTTCATCCACGGTGTCAGAACAACATAAGTTATTCATAAAAAGGGTTTTGAATTAATTTTTGGATTTTATTTGTTTACAGTATAAAGGTCCTGCCAGCTATGGGTTTTGAAAACCTCAATTCTTTGGAGACTCTCAATCTGCAAAACAACAAGCTCACACACATTCCAGAGGAAATCATGGAGCCGATAGTAGATACACTACGAGTGGTGGACATTATGGGTAAGTCAACGTATTAGAAATGAAAAATCATAAATTCCAGACATAAGTAAGTCATAAAAATGATAACACGTAGAAAATAGAAAACGAAAAAAGGGCAAAATTGTAATACCTTAGTTATTTAAGTGCTATTCAGTGCTTTTTTTACAGTTAAAAGGTTCCGTTTAATGCCGATTTTAAGTACGTTTCAACTTTTGAAAAAAATGTATCAGCTATTGAAGAGGACAGCTTTTGTTAAGCACCTGAAACGCACCTAGAATCGGCGTTTAACGGGGACCTTTCAAATGTAAAAAACAAAATTGCGCTGAATAGCCAATTGATGACAAGGTTACATTAGAATTTCTGCGAAACAATTGGACCTCAATATGCACAATTTAGATAAAAGAGAACATAGGATTTTGAAATGATTTGAACATCAATATCTATGCATATCATCACACATACTAATTTTGATTGTCTGTGCCATGCGTTAGTTAGTCCTGCGTTAAATTGTTCTCGTGTAATGGATTAAAAAATGTTTGAATGTCATCATTGTCATTTTCAAAATTTTAACATTTCATCATTTTCAAGATTTTGTGAAACATAATTAAGAAAAACGAGCAGTAGGTAATACAATATAATAATACAATATTATAATAGAACATTATTTAATTTGAATTATAATATCTCATGATTTTTACGTGACTGCGCTAGTTTAATTTGTATTAAACTAGAGATTGTATTAACGGTGGTAATACTTTAAACTCTGCGATAATTCTGAATTTACAGTACCTGTCTTTGTGAACTTATTGCTTCTCTCGAGTCTCAGGCAAATCTCCACTGAGGCGTTTCTCAACGTCAGTCTTATGCCCGGAATATTTCGAGTCAGCGTCCTACCCTATCAAGATCCTGGCTTACTGGCTTGGCACAAGAGCATTTTACACGATGCTAGGAAATTTTAAGCCAGTATTATTGCAGTAACCACACGTCCGTCCGTAGGGAAAATCAACAGCTTACGTAGAAGAAACACAAGACTGATACAGTTGCTTCGGAAACTGGGTCAAATTGCATTGGAAGAATTATTATAAGAGTTGTTAGAAAAACGATTGTCATTAATTCGGCACAATGTTTTTTATAAGATGGAATACTAGCGTTCCACGGACATTATTTATCGTGATACAATTGTACAAACTTAAAACAAATCTTATTACTTAATGTTAGAATTTTTAGAAGCATATCGTGTCGTCATCGTTCACCAGCCGATAATGTTCTAGCATTGGGCGGCAACACGAAGCTAAACACAGAGCCAGGATAGTAACTTCGGTTGGCGCTACTAGCTCAAATAATTGAACCATATCCTATTAAACTATCCAGGATTGATATACTATCTTACTATGATAAAAACAAGGTTAATTCTACCTACAAGTAGCTAAAGTTACTAGCTTGTTATCCAGGGTTTGAAATACTAGCCTCGTGTGGCCCTGGCATAATCGGTGTTACGTTCGAATGACATTAGTACTAACACACTTTCAGGCTATAAATTACTTTCTTTTCAATGTTGTAACACAACGACCCCCTTTATAGGTAGCACATAAGTTATACCATTGTTCAAAGAGCGTCTTATCCGTATGTTGTAATTTACAGTCTCTTCGGAGAGAAAAGCTTAACATGAAATCACTTTTTAGATTAATGTTTACTACAAATCAGTTTACACTGTTACTACCAAAACGTATGTTTTAGATAAGCTTTTCTATCGTTTCGCAAGTAGAATAAATATTAAATTATTAATCTTAATATATATGAATTAATGTATCTTTTTTTGTCCCTTATGCGTTCTTAAACCATTCATACGATTGCTAAAACTTCGATAATTTATTGTGCGCATTCCCGCAAAGGCGTCTATATTTAATGGTGAGCCATTATAAATGGAAACTGCCTATTACGCTAGAACGTTATGAAATTTGAGTACAAAATTTACAATAAGTGGCGCGCCAGTTGTTTGAAAAATTAGTGTATTTTGTATCGTTTAACGGCAGGGAGGGAAGGAGGTAGGAGGATGGGAATCCGGGAGTGGGATGGAAAAGAGGGAGGAGAGGGGTTCACGGGAAGAGGAGGGAAGGGGGAATGGGGAAACAGGGATGGTGGAAGAGGAATGCGGAAGGCGGGAGGGGAACTTGGAAAGAAGGAAGGCGGGGAAGGTCCTACCGGTCAGTGGTTGAGTTGGCATCGCCTTTGTGTTCCATCTAGGAGTCGTGTGTTTAATCCTCAGCTGGCTAAGTCCTCCATCACAACACAAGCAAAATTTTGCGCTCACTGTAGTGATAGTAGGATATTTTCAAATATTGTTAGGTTATTCGTAACCCGAAAAAGTTTAAGTTTCTTTTTAAAAAAATTTTAAAAAAATTAAAAATTGGTGGAAGGGTAATGCGGAAGGTAAAGGGGACGCGAGAAGGGAATGGGGGTGGGAACGGAAGCGAATAATAAAGGAAACGCAGGAGAGGGGTGAAGGGGGGAGGGATTGCAAAGGAGATGTTGTATCGGTATGGGATAGCTGGCGGTAAATTTTAGAAAATCCGTGCTTCTCACACGAATAGCTGTGAGAAGTGTGTGTATTTCATATATTTTCGCGTGGGAAGGGGAATCCTGGAGGATGGGGGACGTGGGAGACATGTGGAGAACGCGGATTGACCCAGAGAGGGGGGGGGGATGCGGGAAAGGTGGTAAGCGATGCGAGGGAGGAACGGGACGGGAACGCATGAGAAAGAACACTGGGGAGGGGTGGGGGACTAGCGAGCAGGGTGAGGGATTGCAAAGGAGACATAGCAGGGGTAGGGAATAGCAGCAATAGGTGTAAATTTTGAAAATCCATACCTTTCATGCCTCGGAAAACCTTTTGATTTATTCATTTAAGCACCAGACGGAAAAAAAAATGTGTATCCAAAAGCACTAAAATAAACAGAATTAAAACACAAATCTTTGCACAAATTGCATAAAAAATATACGCGTAAAAAAAATTGTATTGCATTTCTTAATATAAGCGACCAAACTTGTGATGATCTCGCCTTTCAGCCAAAGAATTAGTATTTTCAGTATACCTAAAAAAGGAAAGCACATATGGAACTGGGGTAGAGTTCTTCTCAGACGTTGGGACAATTAACATTCCAAAAAAGTCAGTTGAAGCAAAATTTATGACTACAGCAAACAAAAAAATACGGGCGAAACCTATTCATGAAATAATTAATGGGTCTTAAATTTAATTTTAAGACTAACATCTGAGGCACAAAGGTTGACAGAATCGATTTATTAATGGTCAAAATTGAGGCGATTTGCACCAAGTGACATTCCTGAACCTCGATTTTGACGCAGTTAGAAAAAACAACAGGATGTTATTTTAACATCCAAAGAACATCTAAAGGCGAGGCTACATGTGTGGCAAGAAATAATTCATGGCCTTTTGGGTTTTTTATGACGTAGTTCTGAGTACAGAAGACATGGCTGGTACAGACTCGGACTGGTAGACACGGGTTAGCAGTTTATTGAAACGAAAGTTATAGGCGTATTTAGGGCCGTATCGTAAATAAAAATGATAAAAGTAAGTAACTTGTTATTTACTATTAAACGTAGTGCTATCTACTGAGTGGTTGATTCACTCCGCCATCAAACAATAATGAACAATTAATTCACTATAATAAATATTGAGGTCAATATTCGAGATAAAAACTATCCTACCTTAGGTTGGGAAAAATTACGGATAGTGTGCTAAATTTCATCAGAATCGGTTGAGGGGTTTCGGAGATTATCTTGAACAAACATCGTGGCGCGAGATTTTATTTATATATTATGTTTGGACTCTTATTGTACATAAATGGGTGCAGGGAACATACTTGCATTGTAGGTCTATTTCCAATAAAGGCACTTTAATAAGAAGGTGCGCTAATTTGTGCGGGCGAAGCATCCCTGGATACGGGCCCGGCCTTGAATGCTTAACAGAGAGGGTCGTTTTCAAATATAACACAGACAGTCGATTTCAGGGGGGAGGACGGGAAGGTCGCGCAAATAAGTTAAATAGCGTAGTGCATTTTGATTACTAAAAAGACAGTCAGTTTCGGGGGGTTATAGAAAACGGTCGGTTTCGGAAGGTTATAGAAAGGAGTTATAGAAAAGAATCTTAGAGCTAGTTATGGAGAGGTCGCCCAAATAAGTTTAAATAGGGAAGTGAAATTTTTAATTACGAACACGGATAGTCGGTTTTCGATGGGAGACGGGAAGGTCGCTTAGTAATAAGTTAAAAATAGCGAAGTGCATTTTAATTACTAACACAGATAGTTTTATTTAAAGGCATGCACCAAACTGCATGAAATATATACCGCTTGTGAATGTGAAAAAAAAAATGTGACCGGATAACACTGAGATGGTTGGGTAAGTGGATGCTCTATGGACTAATAATAAATCATTCAATTATTAATCAACACCTTGCAATTTGGGCCTTGAAATTTGAGAATTGAAATGGATTTTGTGCATCTTGAAGCAAACTATTTTCTTCGTAAGTTGACCTATTGAGGAGGCAATAAGCAATATTTAGTTATCCCAAATAATATTTATAAAATAATTGTAACTTTGCAAAGATTTAAATTTTCACATTCAAATTGAAAAATTGATTGTATATTATTTCAGTGAGACGTAAGGTTCTGGGAACGAGTCCCGGTTGCGACCGTTATCTTTTATTATTTTCTGTGTCTTGTTCCTTTTCATATTTAAGAAAAAAATTAGACTATTATTGTTATCTGCTTCTTCAATGTATTAATTTAAACATAATTACAGTTGCATGTGAATGATAATTATCCCAAATATTTATATATATATATTCCTGCACATAAATATAAAGACCTTTACTACGCGGTATAGTGTTCAAGTTTAATCACAGTGGAACAATTTTGAAAAAACAAATTTCCCTTCTTGCCAGCGCAATCTAAGTTAAGGACATTATCTTCTCGTTTTACATCTCTACCGTTGACGTTAGATTCATAACATTTCATTCAATATCGGTATATTTTACGCAGCGAGCGTCGGTTTTGCATTGATATTCGACTTATTTGAATACCGTCTAAACAAACTTTACTTCAAAAAAAACCAGCAGTGTCAGGTGATTGTCGAGAGAATAACTTCGCTGGGCTTCCCTATCCGGCGATATGGGTTGTTTCCACGTACGTCGCTCATTAGGCGAAATGGACGAAACTCACGCGAGCTTCCCTATCTCTTGATCGGCGGAAACGATGGAAACGGATCATTGACTCGATTCTGAATATCGGTGACCTTGCGCGGATGGACTTGAACCCTGAACCTAGAAATGGCCCTGTATCAGCTGTGTCGGTGGTTGACCACGAGTCCCACCTAACCCAGGCACTAGACATTGTCCGGAGAACAAAGGACTTGATCCCACTATGTCACTGGTACGGCTTCCGTTTCGACAGTATTGGCGGTGAGAGAGCGGTCAGGCAGAACATCTTTAAGAGGAGTCTGAGGTCATTGACAGCTTTTCTATTTCCGCTAGTCTCCAGACGAAGGGGACAAGATCGTGATGGGCTCCGTTATCTTATGTTGACACGTGAGAGATGACCCTTGTATTCGTTTGGACGAAGGGAACAATGGCTTGTATTGTTTCGATGATTTCCGACGGGCTTTCGTTGTTCCTGAGAAACACTATATTCGGGAATGAGTTCTGAACGAAGGTGTCGAAGTTCGTAGGGCGGAGCTGACCAAATTCACGACTTGGAAGGTTCAGCTCGCGAGTTCTTGACCCGGGAACCAGGATTACATTCTGGATTGACAGTGTGAGGTTGTTGACGCGAGATGAAGGCGGGTGCTGTAAGGCTCAGGCCCGCGAATTTACACAAGGAGCACTGTTCTCGTCGCGCTTGCTTGAGTCGTGCAGGGCCCAGTCTTCACTCAAATTAACTACCGACATAAATTAGTGGCGTACACATTTGGATATGCTAAACACGCACTCTACAGTTCGTACCCTTTTACTTAACGGATTTGGCAGGTGTGATTGACGAAAGTCTGGGAGCTGACAGTTTGCTGTAAAGGATGCTGAGGAGGCGGCGAAGAATTCGGCTCCTGAGCCTACTAATTTTACTTCTTCGAAACCAGTGGGATGCACGCGGGGATTCCCGACCCCTGACTTATCCGCAAGTATTCACTTCGGTATAATGTTCATGGCTGCGGTTAGCTGGGCGGACCCTTAACCTTCAGCATGCTGGCCATCATCAACATATCATCATCATCATCAGGCTCGGGCCGAAGGGCACGACCTGAACCGGAAGTCATCTGAGCACCTTCTGAGAGCTCTTAGACATACTTCAATCACACTCGGCGGAACGGAGCGTCATTCTTATGTCTAGCGACATGGAATGACCTTTCATCATGAATCTTCAACCTATCATCTTAATCATCATACCATCTTACCTTGCGAAGATTTGGTAGAGATATTCTCCCATTGCCGCATTGTACTATGGAGATTACAACATATATCATCAACTACAAAAATCACACACATTCCCCTCCCGACAGGGACGAAACATGTCAATTTTCATCAGTTGCGAGGCAACAAATAAATCTTCCTGGAGGCGTTGGGATTGGGGTTAGCTCGACAGGTTTTCCTTCATCGAGCTAATTGGGAATTGGAGGAGACCAATCGTAGCAAGCACATGTTTGTCCCTATTCCTACCCATTATACCTACCTGTAAGTAGATTGCATACAACTAACAACCAATAGGAACTTAGAATAACTAATTGAATTATTGTATGAATGATGTTTTGATATACTCTAACAAAAGGGTTTATAACTCCGAGTTTAGGTAGAACGGCACAGAGAGTTAGGTATATCGTAATTAGACTATTCGTCAATAGCATGGGGAAGGGTATTAGATCAGTAAATAGTAAGATATACTGGGAAGTTAAATGATTAGCCAGTTAGATAGAATATCGTCATTGTTGAAAATCTGACAAATTGCAACACACCACAGCTAAGAACCAAAAGTTACCACAAATCCGTTTAATCTACCTGAATTAGCGCTATAAAGGCGAAACAAAAATAATCACAACGTGTCTAGTTAATTCAAAAGTAATTAAACAACAATTTATCAGTACGTACTTGCCTACGTACTGGCAGCTCCAGCAGTAACTTAAGGTTTTCAAAACTTAAAGTTATACGAAAAAAAAAAAATGATCACCCTTAAATAGGGTTGATTTAAGGAGAGGGGGATCAAAAGGATTAGAAGGGTCAAAAGAATTTAGAACCATTACAGTGTTGCCGTGACCAGGTAGCTGTGGTAAATACAAGTGTTGCCATTGTTGAGGTTGATACAATGACAAAAATTAGTAGTTATATTTAAAAAAATAATAAATAAGGTTACAAAATAATAGGTAATAGATTTGCGTATATTCGGGAAGGTCTTGGGAAGTCAACCTCTGATAAGAGGAAATAACAGTATTATATTGTGAAGGGAGGGGCGTAGGTCTTCAATGATGTAAGTACATATCCCGTACCGCGGTTATATAATAAAATCTTTACTAGAAAAAAAAACATGCCGTAAATATTTAAAAAAAAAATATACTCGTTAATGCCGTCGGTCAAAAATAAGGGTCATTCTTCGAGACAACAACTACCTATTTTAAAATAGCTAGACACGTGTGAGATAAGTCTCTAAGAAATATTTTCAAAAGATTCCTTTTAATTTTAAATAAGGGTACTTGCAAGCTAGCCTGAGGACTTGACTCGAGTCAGTCATAAATCTCCTTTTGTATACACAGATAACGAACGCAGTGCAAGGCCGGTCTGTTATCTCAAGGGGCTTAAACCATTAAGAGGAGACGAGATCGTCGCATTAGCCCATAGAAAACAGTGGACAGAATACGGTTGGAGGTGAGATAATGGGGTCGGTTTCCTCTTAAAAAGAAATACCAAAACTGAAGACGATTGTTTGTTTATTTTGGGATCTTCAAGTGTTCAAGCGAGAGTAAGTTAGGTAGACGTTCGACTTG
The DNA here is from genome assembly GCA_951813805.1 of Limnephilus auricula. NCBI lineage: Eukaryota > Metazoa > Arthropoda > Insecta > Trichoptera > Limnephilidae > Limnephilus > Limnephilus auricula. Next base: position 21,546,760 of record OX638394.1, read on the forward strand.
TGTGCATTCTTAAGCCACAGGGTTTTAACAATAGATACAATAAACAGGGCGGCTGACTGTTCTTTTGTAAACAATGGAAACGGGTAGATATTGAGCTAACGGTCACGAATTATTTAACAGTGATTCAAAAAAACAATAATAATAAAAAGTGTGTTGAAATAATGACATAAAACAGAATAGCTTATGTTGTTTAGGTTCATTGAATAAATACGTGTGTCAAATTGAAAAATAAATTAACTATAACAATAGTGTTAGGTAAAGTGTAATTATTTCTTCAAACTTCGCAAAATCACTTTGTGGCGTCAATTTTAAAGTATAATTATTTCTTCAAACTTCGCAAAATCACTTTGTGGCGTCAATTTTAAAGTATAATTATTTCTTCAAACTTCGCAAAATCACTTTGTGGCGTCAATTTTAAAGTGTAATTATTTCTTCAAACTTCGCAAAATCACTTTGTGGCGTCAATTTTAAAGTGTAATTATTTCTTCAAACTTCGCAAAATCACTTTGTGGCGTCAAATTTTAAAGAGTAATTATTTCTTCAAGCTTCGCAAAATCACTTTGTGGCGTAAATTTTAAAGTGTAATTATTTCTTAAAACTTCGCAAAATCAATTGTGGCGTCAATTTTAAAGTGTATTTATTTCTTCAAACTTCGCAAAATCACCTAGTGGCGTCATTTTTAAAGTGTATTTAAACTGTTTTAAGGAAAAAATAGGTACAAGTGTGTTTAAAAAAGGTTAAGAGTGTTATAAATCAGTTTGAACTATTTCAAGTACCAGTGACAGCTCATGATGGAAGGAGATATGCGGAAACCTAGAGGGCGGGGTCGTACTCTTGCTCGTAATAGTAATAATAATAATTGGATAATTTGTAGAGCGCCGTTTTGCGAGAAATCACCTTGTCAGGAAGTTGCCGCTGCAGAAGAGATGGATGGGGAGTCGGAGGAACGGGTGAACCTAGGTCAGGAGACCAGAATTACCAAGGAAGCATTGGGCCACAGGTGGACAAGGTTCAATCCCTTGAGAGGCAGGTGGAAGTTAGAGCAGCAGGACCGGCGGAGGCAGAGACGGGGCAACCTTGGGATCAAGAAGCGGACGCCAGGTCGTGGAGCTGCTCCCAATGCAGGAGAAACCGAACTTTAAAGGGGAAACCAGAACCCGTTTTCCTTCCTAGAAGACCTGAGGGAGTATATCAGGAAGACGAGAAGGACGGACAACGCTATAGAGGCCAGGGAAGGTTTGAAGGGAGAGGCCAGAAGTTGGACGAGAATATACAGCGGCAGGTGGAAGACTATAGAAGATTTCTGGGGCGTATCCAATAAACCATAAATAACTTATTTTGTTATTCTGTTTACCTTCAATTAAAAGTACTAAATGAGAAAAAAAAAACGCGGTAACCTATTAAAAACGATATTTTACAAAGATTGGGCGCTGTCAAGGAAAGGTTATTATTTTAAATAAAAGTGAAATTACCCTTATAAAAAAAAAAAAAAAATTTTAAAAATGATGGAACAGTGCAGTGCTTACGAAGACGCGTTGAGAATCTCGGAAGTGCATAAGTAGGCTATTGTAAGGAACGGTTGTAGGACAGGGGCGGATTAGAAAAAGGGAGAAAAATAAATTTCAAATTAATTCAAACCAAGGCGAAATCAAACGAGTTATCTGCTGCTACGAAGGTTGAAACAAAAATAGATGGCAGTGGATTATTATAATCTACATACCACTATTATTTCTTTCAGAAGGGAGTCTGTGATGATCTCGCCTTTCAGCCAAAGAATTAGTATTTTCAGTATACCTAAAAAAGGAAAGCACATATGGAACTGGGGTAGAGTTCTTCTCAGACGTTGAGACAATTAACATTCCAAAAAAGTCAGTTGAAGCAAAATTTATGACTACAGCAAACAAAAAAATACGGGCGAAACCTATTCATGAAATAATTAATGGGTCTTAAATTTAATTTTAAGACTAACATCTGAGGCACAAAGGTTGACAGAATCGATTTATTAATGGTCAAAATTGAGGCGATTTGCACCAAGTGACATTCCTGAACCTCGATTTTGACGCAGTTAGAAAAAACAACAGGATGTTATTTTAACATCCAAAGAACATCTAAAGGCGAGGCTACATGTGTGGCAAGAAATAATTCATGGCCTTTTGGGTTTTTTATGACGTAGTTCTGAGTACAGAAGACATGGCTGGTACAGACTCGGACTGGTAGACACGGGTTAGCAGTTTATTGAAACGAAAGTTATAGGCGTATTTAGGGCCGTATCGTAAATAAAAATGATAAAAGTAAGTAACTTGTTATTTACTATTAAACGTAGTGCTATCTACTGAGTGGTTGATTCACTCCGCCATCAAACAATAATGAACAATTAATTCACTATAATAAATATTGAGGTCAATATTCGAGATAAAAACTATCCTACCTTAGGTTGGGAAAAATTACGGATAGTGTGCTAAATTTCATCAGAATCGGTTGAGGGGTTTCGGAGGTTATCTTGAACAAACATCGTGGCGCGAGATTTTATTTATATATTATGTTTGGACTCTTATTGTACATAAATGGGTGCAGGGAACATACTTGCATTGTAGGTCTATTTCCAATAAAGGCACTTTAATAAGAAGGTGCGCTAATTTGTGCGGGCGAAGCATCCCTGGATACGGGCCCGGCCTTGAATGCTTAACAGAGAGGGTCGTTTTCAAATATAACACAGACAGTCGATTTCAGGGGGGAGGACGGGAAGGTCGCGCAAATAAGTTAAATAGCGTAGTGCATTTTGATTACTAAAAAGACAGTCAGTTTCGGGGGGTTATAGAAAACGGTCGGTTTCGGAAGGTTATAGAAAGGAGTTATAGAAAAGAATCTTAGAGCTAGTTATGGAGAGGTCGCCCAAATAAGTTTAAATAGGGAAGTGAAATTTTTAATTACGAACACGGATAGTCGGTTTTCGATGGGAGACGGGAAGGTCGCTTAGTAATAAGTTAAAAATAGCGAAGTGCATTTTAATTACTAACACAGATAGTTTTATTTAGAAGCATGCACCAAACTGCATGAAATATATACCGCTTGTGAATGTGAAAAAAAAAATGTGACCGGATAACACTGAGATGGTTGGGTAAGTGGATGCTCTATGGACTAATAATAAATCATTCAATTATTAATCAACACCTTGCAATTTGGGCCTTGAAATTTGAGAATTGAAATGGATTTTGTGCATCTTGAAGCAAACTATTTTCTTCGTAAGTTGACCTATTGAGGAGGCAATAAGCAATATTTAGTTATCCCAAATAATATTTATAAAATAATTGTAACTTTGCAAAGATTTAAATTTTCACATTCAAATTGAAAAATTGATTGTATATTATTTCAGTGAGACGTAAGGTTCTGGGAACGAGTCCCGGTTGCGACCGTTATCTTTTATTATTTTCTGTGTCTTGTTCCTTTTCATATTTAAGAAAAAAATTAGACTATTATTGTTATCTGCTTCTTCAATGTATTAATTTAAACATAATTACAGTTGCATGTGAATGATAATTATCCCAAATATTTATATATATATATATTCCTGCACATAAATATAAAGACCTTTACTACGCGGTATAGTGTTCAAGTTTAATCACAGTGGAACAATTTTGAAAAAACAAATTTCCCTTCTTGCCAGCGCAATCTAAGTTAAGGACATTATCTTCTCGTTTTACATCTCTACCGTTGACGTTAGATTCATAACATTTCATTCAATATCGGTATATTTTACGCAGCGAGCGTCGGTTTTGCATTGATATTCGACTTATTTGAATACCGTCTAAACAAACTTTACTTCAAAAAAAACCAGCAGTGCCAGGTGATTGTCGAGAGAATAACTTCGCTGGGCTTCCCTATCCGGCGATATGGGTTGTTTCCACGTACGTCGCTCATTAGGCGAAATGGACGAAACTCACGCGAGCTTCCCTATCTCTTGATCGGCGGAAACGATGGAAACGGATCATTGACTCGATTCTGAATATCGGTGACCTTGCGCGGATGGACTTGAACCCTGAACCTAGAAATGGCCCTGTATCAGCTGTGTCGGTGGTTGACCACGAGTCCCACCTAACCCAGGCACTAGACATTGTCCGGAGAACAAAGGACTTGATCCCACTATGTCACTGGTACGGCTTCCGTTTCGACAGTATTGGCGGTGAGAGAGCGGTCAGGCAGAACATCTTTAAGAGGAGTCTGAGGTCATTGACAGCTTTTCTATTTCCGCTAGTCTCCAGACGAAGGGGACAAGATCGTGATGGGCTCCGTTATCTTATGTTGACACGTGAGAGATGACCCTTGTATTCGTTTGGACGAAGGGAACAATGGCTTGTATTGTTTCGATGATTTCCGACGGGCTTTCGTTGTTCCTGAGAAACACTATATTCGGGAATGAGTTCTGAACGAAGGTGTCGAAGTTCGTAGGGCGGAGCTGACCAAATTCACGACTTGGAAGGTTCAGCTCGCGAGTTCTTGACCCGGGAACCAGGATTACATTCTGGATTGACAGTGTGAGGTTGTTGACGCGAGATGAAGGCGGGTGCTGTAAGGCTCAGGCCCGCGAATTTACACAAGGAGCACTGTTCTCGTCGCGCTTGCTTGAGTCGTGCAGGGCCCAGTCTTCACTCAAATTAACTACCGACATAAATTAGTGGCGTACACATTTGGATATGCTAAACACGCACTCTACAGTTCGTACCCTTTTACTTAACGGATTTGGCAGGTGTGATTGACGAAAGTCTGGGAGCTGACAGTTTGCTGTAAAGGATGCTGAGGAGGCGGCGAAGAATTCGGCTCCTGAGCCTACTAATTTTACTTCTTCGAAACCAGTGGGATGCACGCGGGGATTCCCGACCCCTGACTTATCCGCAAGTATTCACTTCGGTATAATGTTCATGGCTGCGGTTAGCTGGGCGGACCCTTAACCTTCAGCATGCTGGCCATCATCAACATATCATCATCATCATCAGGCTCGGGCCGAAGGGCACGACCTGAACCGGAAGTCATCTGAGCACCTTCTGAGAGCTCTTAGACATACTTCAATCACACTCGGCGGAACGGAGCGTCATTCTTATGTCTAGCGACATGGAATGACCTTTCATCATGAATCTTCAACCTATCATCTTAATCATCATACCATCTTACCTTGCGAAGATTTGGTAGAGATATTCTCCCATTGCCGCATTGTACTATGGAGATTACAACATATATCATCAACTACAAAAATCACACACATTCCCCTCCCGACAGGGACGAAACATGTCAATTTTCATCAGTTGCGAGGCAACAAATAAATCTTCCTGGAGGCGTTGGGATTGGGGTTAGCTCGACAGGTTTTCCTTCATCGAGCTAATTGGGAATTGGAGGAGACCAATCGTAGCAAGCACATGTTTGTCCCTATTCCTACCCATTATACCTACCTGTAAGTAGATTGCATACAACTAACAACCAATAGGAACTTAGAATAACTAATTGAATTATTGTATGAATGATGTTTTGATATACTCTAACAAAAGGGTTTATAACTCCGAGTTTAGGTAGAACGGCACAGAGAGTTAGGTATATCGTAATTAGACTATTCGTCAATAGCATGGGGAAGGGTATTAGATCAGTAACTAGTAAGATATACTGGGAAGTTAAATGATTAGCCAGTTAGATAGAATATCGTCATTGTTGAAAATCTGACAAATTGCAACACACCACAGCTAAGAACCAAAAGTTACCACAAATCCGTTTAATCTACCTGAATTAGCGCTATAAAGACGAAACAAAAATAATCACAACGTGTCTAGTTAATTCAAAAGTAATTAAACAACAATTTATCAGTACGTACTTGCCTACGTACTGGCAGCTCCAGCAGTAACTTAAGGTTTTCAAAACTTAAAGTTATACGAAAAAAAAAAATGATCACCCTTAAATAGGGTTGATTTAAGGAGAGGGGGATCAAAAGGATTAGAAGGGTCAAAAGAATTTAGAACTATTACAAACTCAACAGCCGGTAGTGTAGCTGTGTATCATTCATCTGTAGACATTCATGTCAATGAATGATTGAACGAACCAACTCAGATTCAATGAACAGATTCCTCTATTGTTGCGAATTTTGATGATGACCTTGACGTGACTTAATTATTTGCTTATCTTGAGTTCCCGACTTTGCGTCACAAAATGTATTCTCTTGTTTCTTCTGTCACCGTCCATCGACTACAAATTTCCAACTCCAGTCTAAAAAATCTTTTGAAAAACTTACCTGTGTACAACATGACACATTTTGTTAAAATAATATTCATCCTTTTACACAATACTTTCCAAGTCAACAAAATTTAGTTCAATCAAGGAACCTTTTATTTAAATTATTGTTACTTCGAATTAAATAAACTGTTGCATGTAATTTTATATCATTCTATTCTCAACAGAGACTTTCTAATATGGTTTGTTCACGGTACAATTGATACTTGAATATATAAATCATTTAGTAATATTATTCCGTCCAATATTCCAACAAAAAGTAAAAGGCATTTTCCAACATTCATTTGATTTACGCACGGGAAAGATTTATTCGCAAGAAGGCTCCATTACACTTTTGATATTAAATTATTCTACACCCCACATGACTGTTCTTTACAATAAAATTTATCGCACTTTAGGCTAAATTAGGGGTTGTTATCGAGAATTTATACAAACTAAAAAAAAACTCCGCTTTTTTATGCACGAATGCAAACGAATAAGTTTTAGGAATATATAATACATTTTTTTAATGTAATTTATAGCCCGTTCTTCTGACAACATATTTTTTTAAACTACAGAAGCTGAAATCTCCTTTAAAAGCATTCTAACCTCTCGAGTTGTGAGATTGTGTAATGTGTCGAAATATTTCTGTCACGACCTATAGAGCTTTTAAATATCCATTTAACTGTCAAAAATCAATAAAACTAATAAGCATTGATAAGATATTTTTTCTGCATCAGAATTTACAAGTCACTCCTTTTAATTTTTAAGGGTACATGAGGAGAGTTTATTTTATGGGTTAAGCCAAAATTCATGTATCCTCTTTTTCTTACATTCTTTGTTAGGATAATTGATTGGAGCCAACTGTTAATTTTTTCTTGGTCTCTTTGTGCGACATCTAGAAAGATGTCTAAATCTTCACCTCGGTAGAAAATGGCAGTATCATCTGCGTATAAAAAAAATCTCCGTTTAAATTTAATAATACTCGGTGAAGTCGGGTAGCAATTGCAGGAAATAGGAAACTGTAATAGTTTCAGTTTCAGTGCCTGTAATCGCCGTTTATTGAAATATTATTTTTACGATTTCATACAATGTAACAATACAAGTTCCATATTTTTCTAAATAATTTAACCGTATGCTTTAAATTATTTGCCTCGCAAATGCGTTAGGCTTAAATCGAAATATCCAGTTCTGGCCAAGAAATGGCATGCGATAAAGTCATCAAATGAGAGGCATTTCATTTGATGTCGAATAGATACTCTTAAAATGACTAGATTTACAATTATTAAACCAGTGTCAGGAATAGAGCATCATTCGAACTTCAAAGTAGTTGCGAAATCATTTTTTGAATTAGATATGTTTTAGACACCAGCCTGTTTCCGCTTTAGTCCTGGCATTAAACAATAATAAATTGACTTCCTGCAGGCTCTGCCGAAACCGTGCTTTTCAATTATTCTGATTGCTTTATAAATAATGCGGTTATTTTTATAATTGTATTGGAGTCTGTTTTTTTTTCTTTAATATTTTTTTAACTTGTGTACATAGAACACAATATGCTTGTATTGTTTTATCATTACTGTATTTCAATCCGTTCTCAATATAATGAAAATGTCAAACCGTTTTTGCAAATTTTTCAATTTGTAGCTCTTAGTAGATCACAAGATGCTTGTAAATTGTTAGATATTATATTATCTGCATTCTGTTTACATAATTTTTTTTATTAGTAATAATGCAGACCCGTGAAAAATCACGGGAAATTATAATTGTAGGAATTGTGAAGCCGAAATTATTCATATAAAAATAAATTCAAGATTACCGTTTAAAATAAAAAAATTACTTTTCGAATATTATTAAACTTAAAAACTTACGACAACCTTCCAATAAAATTATAAAAATACAAGACAAAATGTAGAACCGCTTATGAAAATTATTTAAAAAATAAATAAAGAAGAAACTTTCTGCTACAACACATAAATACTTGTCACACTTAAACATAACCACGTAAACACCTCAGCACAGTTCTCCGAGTGAGGTGTTCACGAAACATACAACATTACCCAACCAAATTTTCACCTTCACAAACCTACCTTACACACAACATAATAAAAACTTCATGAATTATATTATTATGTATAGATATTAATAGCTTTATGTGAACACTGTAATATTATATAGAAAAAAAAACGAAAGATACCGATTGGTTTTGTCGACAATATAATCAAAAGTATTTTACCTACAACTTACGCCGTTCTTCCATGGAGCTACGTTAAAGCGACGCTATCGCCGCTCGTCTGTATTTTCTATACAATTAATAGTGTTTGAAATCGCCGCTAGGCGCTGCACTAGCAAAATCGTATGACAGGTAGCGGTAGCGTCGCTTGCAAGTAGCTACGTGAACGATGGACGTTACACTCTAAGTTCAAATTATTATATTAAATTCAAATTTCGAAACTTTTATACGTTAAATAATAATAGTATGTAACAAGTTAAAGCTAGACATTGACACGAAGAACGAAATCGAAATTTCGCACTTGAATAATCCTTTTCTATCTTCGTAAAATAATATGACACTGAAAGGTGACCCAATACGAAATCTACTTTCTTCGAAACAACAAAAAACCGAAATATTAGTTCTATTTTCTTCAAATTGACTGGGCTGTGCGATTTTTGTAAAACAATTCAGGATAAAATTCTTCGTAATACGCTTTGTAATATTATTATCAAAATATTATTTAATTTGGGTGATTACAGTTATTTCTTTGTGAATTCCCGTGGGAACAAAGTTGATTAAGATTGATTAGTGTTGGAATTAAGGACGAAATTAAAGGTAAAAAGAGGAAAGGAATACCCATTTCATAACTAATGTGTCAGTTTAAATTTAGTAAATTAAATTCATTTTCCTTAATTTGGTCGCAGTTTTAAATATTAGAGTCTCAGTATCGATGTACAATAATAGATATTAAATTTAGAAAGCAACAAAAAAAACAACTTAAATCGATAATAAAACAATGAAATGATAACAACTACCGATGAAATTCCCTCACAGTTAGTTACAATATAATACATTCATGGGATTGTTTATATAATACCAGATGAAACAAAATGATTTGTTTTTGTTTGAGACAATACATCTAAGTATTCCCGTGAATCTGAAAACTCTGATACGGAAAAGCAATCCGCATTATTTCCCGAAATCATTTTCAACAAGATTAATCTAACAGTAGGCCATAAAGTCTTTTTGACTTTTTGAAATTACCTTTACTATTACGTGAAGCCCTAATGAAATTTATAATGTGACTTATTGGACGCATTATACGATCATCGAAATATGATTTGATTGATATAAAAAAGAATAAAAATTATGATTAAGTACGTGAAATTATTCTTGGGTTTTGATATATTAATTATTTAAATGTATATTTTACAGATAACCCACTGATATGCGACTGCGAGTTGCGCTGGTACAGCGACTGGCTGAGTGGCCTGCGCGACCGTGACGACGAGATGATGCAGAAAAAACGCACGCTTTGCACAATGGCCAGCGAGCACCGTGAATACAGTGTTCAGAGCATGCCAGTAGAGCGAATGGCGTGCGTCGGCAAGCGCATTCCTGGCCGCATCTCGTCCGCTACAGCCTTGCTCGCCCGCCCACTCGTGCCCCTGCTGGCCGCGCTGTGCCTCACCGCACCGCTCTCTCCGCCACTCACCGCGGCATGCTTCGCCGCATGCTTAGGATAAGCATCCACGAAACAGGACCTAAATACAACCCAATTTAGACAGAAATATGATTGTTTAAATGCTCAGTGTCGCAGAGAATATTAATTTTATTCATTCAAAAACTAGGCGCCATTTAATTTATATTTCAAAGCTTTGGCTTTTAATTTCAACACAGAAACCGGGCGAACGAGTACTCGGTGTTATAAAAATGAACCAACAATTCAACAATTTGATTATCAATAATGAATCGCGCTTTATACCCACTGGGTAACATAAGGAAAACTCGTGTTCATTATAAATATTATATAGAATTTTAGGATGCGCTGCATTACTAATGTTTGAGCCATTGATATAATTGTGAGATTTTTACCCCTGTTTCTAGTATTTTATTCAAATTCATTCTAAAACTTGGATTGATGCTTCGAGTAAACCAAGAAATTGAATATTGGTAAATAAATGCTGGTGGAATTCTTCACCGTATTCTTTGCCATACTGTGCACTTACATAAAGGGCTGGACTAGTAGAAGATTCTTTACAGTGCGTTGAGCAGAATATTGAAGATTTTTTAAAAACGATTATTTAATTTGCTCGTTTGAAGTAAGAAAAATGTTCGTATTAATTTATTAAATAAAATATATCTTTCAAACTATATACACGGGTTGGCTATGTGTCAGACTGTAAAACGTAAAATTATTTCTGAAATAATTAATATTATATTCCTACACCTCGTTCATGGTAACTGGTAAAAGAATTAAATATTATTAAAACATAAGTACGTAAATCTTGTATTTGTGTCAGATTATTTGTACATTGCCTTCAGTAAAATTATCAATATCATTACATATCAAAAAAATATAACATACTTTAATAAGAATCTTAACAAAAATATAATTTTAAAAGATTCTTTGGAGGTGGGTTTCTACTTGCACTTAATTATCAAATCATTGAAATTAATGTAAGAGTTTAACGGAAATACGCAATCGATATCTATTTTCTGAATTGAACCGATCGTTGAATGCATAGAGTAATATCGATTTTTGAATTTTTATAAAAAATATGAATTTTGGAAAAATGTTGTACATAGAAATGAGGGAAATAGAAGAAATTGACACAGAGACAACATGGTTTCTAGTAAAATGGAATGGATAATTCTACAGTTTTTATAACACTTGATTACTTTCGAAGTAAGGTGAAAACATGTTAAGCAAGGATAAACAGATAAATATTTATTTTTTGTTCAACTAATAAAAATTTTATATGTAATAATGAACGTATTACGAAAAAAGCATAGTAACACATAAAAATCGTAATATGACGCAAAAAACTGCCTTTATACGACAAAATGATAAATACAAAACATATCTCATTCTGACAATGTGCATTAATTTAGCTCTGATGAAAATTCAATAAAATACTAATATAATCGCACACTTCAAGTCATCAACAAAACTCTTTCTCCTTCACAATAATATGTACCTTCTTACCGAATTATAAAGGGTAGGAAAAGTAATTATACGGGATTTGTCGTGATGTTTTTCTTTTGTTCAAGTGTCAGGAACGAAAAATACACATGACCAACTCTTTTTATAATTATTTATCCTATGAACTTCAAATTATGTACTTTGATAAAAAATATCTATTTTAATAAACTTTTTCACGTAATTCACTTAATTTTATAAAAGGGACAGCGTCTTGCAATCGCATAAGGTTTAAGACGAACACGTTTTTTAAACTATTTAAACAGTTTACAGTAGTCACTGTTCATATATTCAAATTCTTTCCAAGATCTGAAAATTTTCGTAAACCTTTACAAAATCATATTTTAAACATATCATTGTCAAAAAATGTCGTTATGGAAAGAGGATAATAATTTATCTGTTGTTAAAATAGAACATGATAATCGAGAACAATCAAACAAAAAATACAAAGACAGGGTGTTTAATTTAAATATTAATATCCCTGAATAACTGAATGAAATGGAAAATATATACAGGGGGAGTCGATACATATCACGTGGACGTTTGATATACATATATTATTCTAGTAATATTCATATACCTATCTACATATATAATCAAATGTAATTTTTTGAAAAACCTACATAGAATATATTTAATGCATCTATTTGTTAATCGTATACCAAACCCCTATTTTAGTCATATTTGCAAATAACATATTATTATTAATATATCGTATCGTATCATATCGCAGTCATATCATTAGCGGGTTAATTTAAGTAAACATATTTACTCTAGGATATTATATATTCTTAAATATACTTGAATGTATTCGCTTATTGCAATAATGCACTTCACTTGTTACAGTTAATCATTTAAAGTTTAATAATTATTATGTCAAGCACAATTTTCACTAAATTTGTCAACAAACACAACTATTTAGTTAATTTATTTTTATGTATTGTTTTTGTGTTTAATTCGTTGAACTCCATTTAATTTTAAAAAAAATAATTTAAATTTATATTTAATAATGTTATTATTAAGTTCTGCAAGTATTATAGATTTGCATTTTCGTTACATCAAGGCCATTTTATAACTGTCCAAAAGGCCTGTTCAAAAGGCCAGTTTGAGAATGGCCTTGTAAGCCGAAACAGCTGTAGCGAAAATACAAATCTATAATACTTGCAGAACTTAATAATAACACTATTAAATTTAAATTTAAATAAAATAAAATAAACTGTTCAGTTATTTCCATAAGCTAATTACCACAAAAAATATTATAATTTTAAGTAGTTTCTGGCGTTTTTCAGGTAAAGCTTATTTAGTTTCAGATTTCTCAATTATTTTAATTAGAAATATACTTATTGTAAGCACATACTAAATGTTAAAATATTTGCATAATCTAGTTTTTCTTGGGTATTTAATAGTGCATGCAAAATATAAATATTTCACTTATGTAGATTAAAAAACAATATATTCAAAAATATAATTCCCATGTCGTACATGTTAATGAATTTTAACAATTTATAATGTTAAAACATTAAAAAAATATGGTGGTTTTGATATTAATAAGTCGTTGGATTCCGTTAAAACTGAGAGCAGTTAAAAAATTGTGTTATTCTTGTTTATTTTGCGTATAATATAAATAATTCACTGATTCATGTTTCAGCTGGATCTGAAAGTACCTCTGAAAGTTTAGTCGAAGATTCGAACCATTAAATGGCAGATTCATCGTATTGAACATGTTCGGAATTCTTTTTAGTTTGTCGGTTTCCACCTTTCCACCGCGCTCTAGCGGCAGTAGAACGAACCGCTTCATACAAACATATCGATCTGGGTGTGCCCGCCGCCCGATACATATCACACGCAATATTTTCGTCAAATATTGTAATTAAATTAGCTACAATTAATGCATGTCTTTATTTAGCATATAAATAAATTTAAAAAATTAAGAGCCTTATTGTATGAGACCCTTTATTGATAAAATATTTATGCAGCCATTTTTGTATTGTTTACAAATTTTATATCATTTAATTAAAAAAATATATTTTTCTTATTTTTATGATAAGTTATTTGAAATGAATATGTATTATTTTTTGTGTTACTTTTATATAATATTAAGATAACCCCTTGACATTTGTGTATTTTTAATGTTTAATATCAATTTTATTAGAATCGATACATATTTAAAATATTATCATTCAATAAACTAAATATATTTTAGATTAAGGCATATGAAGCTTGTTTTTCTGCTATTCTCTCGGTGTTAATCAAATGGCTGTATTTTAATACTATATTTATAATATTATACTTTAAACTGTGCAGTTCTACCAAACTGCGTATTCATACATGTTGTTCAAAATAATATTCTTGTTGTTGTTACACTTTATAACCCTGTCTTTTCATTAATTAAATAATCTATGTGTATAATTAATAAAATTAATGTAAGTTAATTCAAATAAAAAATATCACAAAAGCCTTAATGGTGTATTATATTATTTTTAATGAAGAATCTATTGCAGGTATTCAATTATCTCCAGAAATTCACTGTATTTTCGTGACTTTCGAAAGAAGTCTTATTCTTCTTCTGGTTATTTCTCCCTTCGGGATGGAGGTTGGCTATCATCAGGGAAACATTTTAGCCTGCAGGCTTCAGTACAGACAACTCTGCGGAACTGCATACGTACCAGTCTCCTAGATGAACCATGCAGTGCGGCCTCTTCCATTGCCCCATTTTTCATCAGTTTCCTCCTGATATATCAACTGCGTAAAGATGTATTATTTGGTCTTCATTATTATCTATAGCGAAGATCTTGTAGTAGTTTTAGCTAGTTCATAATTCTTCTATTCGATAAAGAACTTCTTCAGGATTCACCCATACATGGTGTTCGGAAATTGGTAGTATAAGCGGGAAAGTGGTGAATCTAAATCACATTTGGAGTTCGATTTGGATTTGAGCGTTCTCGAATAAATCGAGTTCTAATTTCGAATTTTTATGGTCAAATTTGAATAAAATCGGTCATTAGAGAAATGCAGAGAACCAACACTAAAATTTACAACCCTTCAGTTTCCGAAAAAGGGGACGAGTATAAAAAAACGAAAAGCTCAGATCGAAACAAAAAAAAAAGTTTTTTAGGTTCTCTATCGCAAAAAAGAAAAAAAAACGGGCATTAAGTGCTATAATATTTAACTACCGGTTTCGTTCACGCTTAGGAAGTACGTATATGATTAAATAGTAATTATTAACAAGTCAACACTAATATCCGCTGGACAAAGGCAACGTTGCTCCTTTATTTCATATTCATCAACTGTAGAACCTAATCAAAAATTTATTCCAATGATATGGAGTTCCTCAAGGATCCATATTAGGACCTCTATTATTTCAAATATATATTAACGATATCTGTCAATTAAACCAAAATGGGGAAATTTTTTTATACGCAGATGATACTGCTATATTTTACTTTGGCAAAAACTTAGAAAACTTACTTCAAAAAGCTCAACTGGATCTTAATAAATTAAATGACTGGCTAATTAAAAATTTATTAACTATTAACACTAAAAAAACTAATTACATGATCTTAAGTTCACAAAAAAGAAAAACGCCGTCTCATAAACCTTTGCAAATAGAAGGAATAAACCTACAAATTTCAGATAGTGAAAAATACCTGGGACTTTATATCGATAAACACTTGTCTTTTAAACACCACATACAAAAAATAAAGAAAAAATTATCCCACTAATTGGTGTATTTGGTAGAATGGCCCATCTTCTACCAATACAAGTAAAGAGGGGATTATACTTTAGTTTAATTCATTCCCATCTTAATTACCTCATAGAAATATGGGGAAACACAAATATCACACTCTTAAACGAAATTCAAATAATTCAGAATAAAGTTATAAAAAAACTTTTTAACTATCGACCAGATACCCCCTCCAAAAGAGTATACAAAGAAACTAAATGAAAATCAGAAAACTGTACGAATACAACATATGCTTATTAATCTACAAAATTCAAAATGGCTTTATACACACAAATACTACATTTATGAAAACATCACAAGTACATGAACACCACACAAGACAACGTAATAAATTATACACAAATTCAACAAAGACAGAGTGTGGCAAAAGAAACATAGGCTATGGGGGTATAAACATATATAATCTCCTTCCTGATAGCCTAACAACCGAAAATAAAATAAGTATATATAAAAAAAAACTGTTTGCTCTCAAAATTAATGAGCAAAACCAAAATGTTCTAACTTAAAAAAATGTGTTACTTGGTATTAGGTAGTGAACCATCATTATTAATATTATTTGTATCAATGTATTAAGTTAACAAAGCGAAATATGTATATTTTTTTTAACTTAAAAACTAAAAAAAAAAAAAAAATTACTTGTCGATCTAAATTAGGTACGCGGTGAAAAAAAATTGTAAACGTTAAAATTTAAAAAAAATAACGTATTGCTCCACGTCAGCAGTGGATATTTCAATTTATTCTGGTGTCAGTAGTGGATTTCTCAGTTTATACTGACGTTAGTAGTGGACATTTCATTTTATTGTGACACTAGTGAATATTTCATTTTATTCTGACGTCAGTTGTGGATATTTCATTTTATTCTGACATCAGTAGTCGATATATCTTTTTATTCTGACGACAGCACTGGATATTTCATTTTATTCTGACGTCAAGTGGTGGATATTTCATTTTTTTCTGACGCCAAGTGGTAGATATTTCATTTCATTCTATTGGATAATTGATATAATACATTAATACAGAAACGTCACGATTAATAATCTATAGAATTGTCGGGGGACTGTTCGGTGGATATTCAATTTTATTCTGACGTTTACTAGTGGATATTTCATTTTATTATATTATATAATTGAAATAGTACATAAATACAGAAACGTCACGATAAATAATCTATAGAATTTTTGGGGGACTGTTCGGTTTCCGAAGAGAATTTACGACCTGTAGCAATTAATCTTTACTTAGAATCTATATTTTACACTACCTGTTACATTTTTATAACTAAATCGATAATCTGCTATACTACATCATAAATTTGGCAACTGATTAAGATAAAATGAAGTGTCGATAGAGAGTTCCTGCTTTTAATCCTGATGAGGCGTGGATAAATAATATGCGTTCATACTTTTTAGAAAAGTACGAAATATTTTTGTTTTTGTTTAATCTTTTTCTCTTCTTTAACAAACTGTAATGTTTTAAATGTCTTCTTTGCGTTAGCTAAATCGGTGTTAAATCAGCCACATGTAACATACATCATTTGAACTTCAACTTCTTCTCCATCAGCACTCCTGTTATGTACGTTACATGCGACTCATTTTACATCGATTTTTTTTTTCATCGTAGTTTTTATTCCAGAAAGAAGAAAATAACATTTTCACTTATTTCACTAAAAATATATTTTACTTGAGTTTGAACTAAATACATTTTACATTATATTATAGGTAAAACAATATTATTCGGTTTGTTCATATGAAGCAGTTACTTTGTGATGTGACGTTATATTTTAAAATAAAACAATAACTTTGTAAACACCATTCTTATTTTTTATACTTTATGCCGACTGGTTTTCGCTACAACCGTAGGTTATTGTTTTATTTTAAAATATTATTCTGTTTCAATATTTTGTTTATTAAGAATAAAAATTAATGATTTTTATTTTGAACTCCAGTTTATTTTCGTTTTTAATGTTGTCTGGAAATTATATAAGTTTGCCCCCCTCGTAACTAATGAATTGTTTTCCATAGAGTATGGTGTTTATGTTATGTTATCGTGTAAAATTTTTATGTTCTTTGGATGTTTTAATGAATTTTGTGTTTGTATGTATAAGTTTATTATTTATTTTGTACCTATATAAGGAGACATATATTGCATTCGTATAGTTTTCTTACTGTTAACAGTTTTGTTGACAGTAATAAAACAGTAAGTAAACTGGTTATTTGCTCAGGGAAGGAAATATTATAAATAATGCCTTAAAACTGTTCTTATTTTCTCATATTTCTCGAGTAAAAAAATCTTATCTCTAAATCAATTTTCAACCAAAACTTTATTCTTATTTTTATTTCTCTTATCCTTAATATTATTATTTGTTATTTTTATTTGTTATTCTATTTTATTTTTATTTATACAAGATTCACCTACTTTAACTCCTTTCCTGTATGTGATCATGTACCTAACATTAGTATGAATATTTACGCTAATATGTATGCTATATGTTTTTACTTTCATCTACATATATGGATGATTATACTTAATATTTTATACTTAATATAACATCTTAGGAATCTCGACTACCATAATACGGGCATTTGCCTAGCTTGGTAGTCAAAAAGCCATGTAAAACAAACCTGTAACAAACAAAATAAATAAAGAAAAGTAAAAAAAAAAAAAAAAATACTACCTGTCTACTAAAATCATAAAAAATAATTGAATATCCTAAAGTTTAAAAGTAAAAACAAGGTCACTCAATTTAAATTGCGACTCTGTTAAGAGACAGCTGCATGAATGTCTTATTATAAATTAATTCGACAGATTCATTAAAAAAATATCACGGAACTCAATCAAATGAGGTTATAATAAACTTTCAAATGAGGATATATATCGACATTTTCCTTTGTTAACAAGTTGTTGAACAATACTCCAGTTGAATTTCCACAGTAATAAAATACATGCTTCCTTGATTTGATATCGTACTTTGTTCTTGATATTTCCAGCATATGCATATGGCAGGTTGTGTAATTGTGCATTGCACTCTCGACACAACCAGTCTCGAATACAAAGTTTATTATTTAAGTTGCACCACTTTCGCTACCCGTTTCCGACAAATCTCAAGCCTCTGTACATAATCTCTATCTGCGTCAAACAAAAGGTTAATAAAAGAGTGTCGTAAATCTGCTGTGTTTAATCGTGTTTCCCCACTCGGCAATCAGTGTAGGCACAGTTGGAGTTTGTAAGCATTCCCATCAGCGGGATTTGAGTTGATGATTTAGTTCTGTCATCAACTCATCATGCAAAACAACAAACTAATTCACATTTGTTTGGTTCTTTATCTGTATAGCTAATGGAACCAATTGCGACGATAAGGCAGATTATATTATTGGAACAAGAGTTTGTGATTATGTCTGGGTATATTGATCACCGACATATGGTGAATCTAATTACCCTTCGATAGAATTTCGCACACACTACCTTTATCACCATTCATTATCATTTTCGCTAAAAAAATCAAGCACTCTGTCCTCGACATTACTGCGTTCGACAATGTCTTTAGCTAGGAACTTGATAGACTTTGATAAAAATTCTCAAGTCACCGGAATTATCGTTTGATTTTTCTGCGGGAGGTTTTTTAAATTGGTTTATTTAGTCTGTGGAAATGGAGTTATAAAAGGAATGAAGATAAAAACTAAAACATTGACCTGTAACAAACTTGTACAGAAGGAAAGGTAATTAATTGGCAAATACTTTCTTCGTTTTCGGAAATGGTTTATGTGCAGTTTTTTTCCGTTTTTTGTTTTTGTGTTTGTAAGATTCAAATTTAAAGTAACAATTATTATTAAGTGGTTTAAGTGATGTGCGTGTTAAATAGAATGCTTATCGTAACAATACGACTAAATTAAAGTCACGGATATCCTGGGAAAAAATCGCCTTTTTGAATTACATCCATAACATTTGTTATTGTGCTTTTTAACAAATAATCATGATGCTTGAGTAATAAGCGTTGAACATTAATGCAAACCGGATAATTTGAAATGCATTAATTTAATTTGTCGGTAACTCGGCTGTACTAACAAACATCTTTTGGTTTCTTCAAACATTTAATTGAAAAAAAACCTAATTTGGGAAAAAATAAGATCGGAAATGAGTTGCTTACATACATTTGTACATCTTTCAACGCGTGTTATAAAGAACACAAGAAATTCCTTGTGGACGTGTTTCGTGATCCAAATATTCAATTGTTTTTATTTATTATTTTCAATTGGTTTTAAATTTCCGATACAAAACTGTGTTTACGAAATTCGAATAGGACGGAGATCTACGATATCAGGCGCGTGTAAGTGAGACAGAGCGCTGGACGAATAGACTAAATAAAACATTTCGACGGTCCCGAAGAACAATGTCGAATGTGTGATTTTGTGGTTTTACAGTAGAGCTGTTTAAATTTTCGTATCTGCATTTTTAATGTTTTTGAGATCTTTTCGACTTTTAAATCAACAAATAAACCAACAGAACTTTTCAAGTTTTAGCAGATCTGTCATTGTTCTTCGTGACATTCGTTTTTTTTCCTTTCAAATTTGTATGCGGGAGACAGTTTTCTACTTTATTCTGTTTCAAAGTCCCTAGCCAAACTGTTCTCCAATATGTTCCTAAGAGCACCGTTAGTGTTTTTTTGTTCGTTTTGCTCTTTACGATTTCAAACGTGTGAATTTTAAATGTTTCAATTAAGTTTTTTCTGTTTAGTAAAATGTTGATGTTTATTTCAGATTTTCATTTCCCAGCTTCTCCTCAGGACAATGGAACCAGATTCTAGCGGGGGTAGTTTGTGTCTTCGGCTTCATCCTGATATTTGCGGCCATGATGTACTTCACCCTCGAGGAGTTTAGCGAAGATCGCAGTTCAGAAGTCAACGGCGAGGATCAGAACTCTTCCCAATTATTTGAAAGTCGAAAAGCTGACGCGTGCATCGCTTCAGCTTTAGGAGCATGTTCAATAGTCTGCACGGCGTTCGATGATTCTGATAATCTATCAGAAACTCTCGATACCGTTTTCAAGGTGAGGATAATTGCTTTTTCTTAATTTTAATAATCTACTAATCAACTTATATATAACTCTATATCTACCACTGGAGACATACGCCGATAGAAGTGTATATTGTGGTTGTGACCTTATGTGTGAAGTATCAGCCTTTTTTAATTACATTTTATTTATTTATTTATCTATATAAAGTTTGATAACAAGTGTTTTTTCGATGCCTGTCTCACTAGGATATAACTGTGTCGAGGCAGATGTACGAGGTATATAAATGCCTACAAATACATAAATACTAAGGTTAAATAAATTTCTTTAATATTCTTTCTTTGAAGTTGACAGAATAATTTTCCAATGATAACAATAATAATGATTTTAAGAAGTGTAGGTTAACCATTATAAAATAATAATGATTCAAATGTAGAAAAAAAATATGAAATAAAATAGATATTGTAATAATAATTATGGAAGTTAAGTTTGACAAGATTATATTATTTAGGTTAGATTGTATGTATATTAATTTTCACGTCTTTAAAATAGGTACCATCATTGAACCGATTTCTTCAGGGATATTCTTTTTTTTTATCGATATGGATTTTGGATCCCGGAAACTCTACACAGTGTGTTATCAAAATCCGAAGATCGTGATTTTGATAACGATATTATTAGCAGAATATTTAAATAGTGAAATCTTCTGCAAAAAATTCCTACTGTAATCTTATCAAATGGATCAACAACATAATTTTTAATAGAACATAATTTTATCCTTGAAACTAGTTTATTTTTTATAATAAGAGTTACATCCATTATTTGAAGTCTTAAAATAAGTATTAGACATCATCTCAAAAGCTTGGCATTTAAAAATCATAAAAAAATTAATTTTGACATGCATTGCTTAAGGATATGCATTTAAAATCAAGCTCATTCATTCCTACGTCGAACGTCCGTTATATTCTAATCTGTTTTAATGTAAAACGTTTATTTTATTGCAGGAATCGTCATTAACAACTAATTGCGAAAAAAAGATCATCCTTAGTTTGCAACGTACTAAATTCAAAAATAATACTATAACGCAAGGCTGGATTTCAAACATTTCATTTCAATTGGCATATTTGACAATATCGGGATCATCACTGACAAGTATTTCCCCGGGTGCATTTGACGAAGAAGCATTCAGAAAACTAAGCAGGATCGAGTTTAGTGGAATCACATTGACTCTAATGCAGTCGGGTACATTTACAGGATTGAGCCAGATAGAATTCCTAACGATTCGCCACAGCCGTATAGAAGAAATCGACAAAGATGTCTTTCAACCTTTGAGCTTAAAAATCACAAATCTAGAAATTGAAGACTCTTACATCGTCCTACCACAGTTTACCGGAAACTCAGACTTAAAAAATGTGCAATTAGCTCAACTTAATACAGTTTATCCGATGGATGTCATTACTCCAGCATTCTTTTCGGGTTTGGAACGAGTAGTGTCATTATACATATACAACAACGGTATAAAAGAGATTCAGGAATCTGCATTTCTTCGCCAGACAAGTTTGCAGCTTTTGCACATGAATTTAAACAGTATCAGTACATTGTCCCGTAACGTTTTTAGTTCATCTGCGAAACTACCAACTATTTTCGTTGCTGACAATCCATGGAACTGTACTTGTGAATTAAAATGGTTGCAGGATGCAATCAGAGAAAAACAGAACAAAACTAATGAATCTCCGAAGTGTCGATTTCCAGACGAATATGATTCAAAAAACATAGTCGATGTTGATCTTTGCTTAAATATAGAAACGACAACACCAACAATGAAGCCTGATACTACTGATATTACACCGGAACCCGACTCATCAATTTCCATTACTCCTGAAGACAATACAACTGTTTCCACCACAGCTTCTCCTAGCTCTACGTCGAGTACCACCGTCCCTACTGATTCTGAGAATAGTACCACAATTACCACCCCAGAGACTACGCAAGCATCTATCGGTGACGTTAAAATAAATTGCACAGAACCGGTAGACATCGAACGTTCCCTATTGTTCTCTAGAAATCACCGACGGAGACTTCTGTGGTCAAGAAGCAACGCGAACATCTTGGTGCTATCACAACAAAGCTTAAACTTTTCGATTGAAGACTATGAAAGTGGTATAGTGACTGTAACCATAAATTCTTTACTGTCGCCATCAGACATATTGATATGGTTTATAGGAAGCTCAGACTATGTCGGCGTACAAGAGACGTCCTCAAACTCAATGGGTTGCTTTAAAAGTCTCAGAAAGGAGACAAGTGTAACGGATCTGAATGCTGGGGAAACATACACGTTTTGTTTGTTGAAGGATGGAGAAAATAGAGTATCCCCACTGGATTGCCGAGCTCATGTTGTTAGCGTACCGTGGCACCAAAAGGCCTGGATGTTTAATGAATATAAAGGTGTCATCATAGGATTCACATCTACAGCTCTGGTAATTTGTTTTTTCGTGGGTGCACTTATGGTATACCTTTTAATCAGAAAAAACCCATCTCTACTGCGGGGAAGTAAGAGGGTTGTGATGGTGAAGCATCGAGCGGCTGACGCAATCGTGATGCCTCCTAACTTTAAAGAGGTTTGCGAGAAGAGAAAGCGGCCGCCAAAGAGTATGAGTCTAGCCAACAAAAGGAGTACTTTTAGGAGAAGCATTTCAGAGACAAGTATTATTAGTTCGAGGAGTGCAGCTGCGAGCTACGTGTCGGCCGTGGAGCCGACTCCTGTACAGCTGCTACACTGGCGCCTGGAGCGGCTGCGGGGTTCTCCTCCCGAGGGTGAACAACGGAGTCCTGTGGCATATTCTCCTCACAGCACTTCCTCTCCTCCTGTGCCGCCGATGAGGCCACCGATATCTGACTTTATTCTGGAATCTGAAAGTCTTTCAGGAATATCAGAGATTGACTCGTAATTCTGGATTAGTGGTGTATTTCATAGGTAACTGATGTGGCAAAAATCATCGCGAACATTCCATTAGTGAAATATGTAATAACCCATGAAGTGTTAAACATTCAATTCAGAAATATTTATTACCAAAAATACCTTTAATTTTTTTATTTGTACCTAATATTTTATCATTATTAAAAAAAATTATGTGTTTATTCACAAACATTTTATTTTTCATTTGAATTACGCTTATCAAAACGTCGTTGAACTTAAAATTATTTTTGTGCCTCGTACATTCGAACATGTTTCGTTACTGTGTAGTAGTCATTCATTCACTTATTCAGTTGCGATTTCCATTCGAAATATAAATGTCACATTGAAATCAATAAATTACGTGGAAAAACGAAATCGTCTTAGATAGGGCGTTTTTCAGGGATTGACCCTGAATTTTACATTAAAGAACTAGTCTATAAATAAAAATTCAAGAGTATCGTGAATCTTATTATTTTTTCTAATTTGTCTGGTTCTCATGTTTGATTAAAATCGAAATGATTATCGATGAAATAACTTTTCTGCATGTCTCCAATTTTAACATTTTTCTGGACACAATGTTATTTATTTACTACTTACTAGCTGATACCCGGCATGCATTGCACGTAAATAAATAAATTGTTTTCCCCTTCGTGTCCTTTCCCATTCGCCCCCGTTCCCCTTCCGCCTTTTCTTCCCCTCTCACGTCCCCTTCCCATCCCGAGTTCCCCTTTCACCTTCCCTGCTTCCCCCTTCCCTCACCTCTCTTCCGTTGTCACCCTTCTAGCGTATAAAGTCACGCTTATCGCATGAAGGGAGGGTGTGCTCGCGAACCCCCCCCCCCCCCCCCCCAACTTTCACGTTATACCCTTCAATAACGCCAGAGCTCACCAGTATATATATATATTCGAGGACATGTTCACAAAAAAATTGCATCGCAATCAGATGAATAGTATAGGAAATAATTTCATAACGCCAATGCTCATTATATATATATCTCCAAATTTTCATCGCAATCGGATAAGTGTGTAATTTTTATATATTTGATTTAGAACAAGTTTAAACTTTAATTTTTGTTTTTATTTTTAACTTTTTTTTAACTTAAAGAGTTAAACCTCAAATTATAATATTTTAATTAATAAAGATAATATTAGCGAAAGTCAATCGAAAATCCGAAACAGAAAAATCAGAAAAAGATACGGATACATCTGGGACTCGATGTCCCTAATATTATCTTCATTAATTAAAATATTTTAATTTTTGTCTTTCAATAATTTCGTGTCATGCCATTTCTTTGGGGATCTTTGGGGATCCCGTGCCCTGACACAAGGCGTAAGAACGATCTGTACTCAGCGGAAAATTTTAACCTTACCCGAATATTGAGCAATTGCTTCCAACTAAATGCTGAAGAAATGACCGATATTTTTATGAACATTTTCTATTTAATTATCTTTGAACGTCTCGTATTGATAAAACCATGTATAAATACTGTAATGTTGTTCTGAATAAGATACAATTTTATTGGCGAATGCAGAACAAATATTTTATTGAGACGAGTTTTAAATACAACGATAATTCGTTACCAAGTAATCGATTTGGATTATATGAAGGGCGTATCAGTTGCGAAAAAAGCGATGAGAATGCGCAAATAAAAATATTGTTTGACGTGTGGTAATTTTCCTTCGGTTCTGATCTTGACATGTTGACCGACATTAAGATGAACAATGCCAAGGGTGAGGAGCAGAAACAAATGGGTGTGATTAATACGTACGTAAGGGTTGCCAAAATAAACTTTAAAAAATAAACAAAAAATGTCTAAAATCACTTCGTGCAAAAAACACATTAAAATATTATTTTTTAATCATATATTTTGCCAGCCCTAGTGTAAATCTTGTGTGAATAAATTCTACTACCTATAACCAAATGAACAGCTGTTTCGTATCGTGTGCTTATCGTTGGAAAACCACTGCACTAAATGCATTGTTGTTATACATCAACCTTTATTCACTAGAGAATATCTTCGAATACATAATAAATTGGTAAAGATACGTATTGGGTTTTATCTATGTATAATGATATATCAATTAACAGTTTTCTACCGAGGAAGTAAAATCAAATAAAAAATATCATAATTCAATGCATGCCTTTTTCGTATTATATTTTCATCATTTGATTTTTTTTTAACATAGAATTAATAAAATATATTTCTCATCAAGACGGTATTTGACAAACTTAAACTGCATCATGCAAAATATTTTCTGCCTCATCATATTTACGATTTATACGTATTTAAAAATATTTACACTATGGATACTGTAAAACTAGGGATTTAAAATGACAGAATTAAAATAGAAGATTATAAACCAAATTGTGATAAGAATATTGCAACAGAGTTTCTCTGAATTTTGCATCACTTAATCACAAAAATATAATTTTGACTGATAAAGTCATGCAGATTAACATTTAACACAATATTTAAGACAAAGAAAAAAAAGTTATCTTTTTTCTTATTATTTTACTTTTGTCTGGTTTTACTATTACATTTATCTTTTTTACCTGACACATTTATCCAGTCATTTAAAAAAATAATATTTTAACTGTTACATCTGCCTAAAATTTAAATCTAAAAAAAATCTCTCGTTAGATGATTCAAAACAAGACTTCACAAATCGAAAAAAGTCCAAAATGGCGCAGACCTGTGAAAAATCGAGATATTTCATAATTCTTGGATTTGTAAATCCATTGCCCGTCAAAAACAGATATTGTCAATTTGTAATTCAGTTTTAAATCAATAAATAATATAATTATGTCATTGAAGAAGAAGATAACAATAACAAAACTAATTTTTTAAAATATGAAAATGAACAAGACAAATAAAAATTATAAAAGATAATGGTCGCAACTGGGACTCGAACCCAGAACCTTACGTCTTACCGGGACATACACCTCTACCAATTGTGCCACTGCGATCTATTATAAGACTGTCGTAATTGTCAACTTCATATTTCAAATTTCAGAATTAACAATATTATCTTCGACTAATGTTTTTTTTTTTCATATTATTCGAGGAGGGTAAAGAAATTTGCAAATGTCGAATGATAAGAAGGGGATACCTGACTTGAGTAACACAATCTAATCATTTTGTAATACAACTAGGTTCTGCCCGCGACCTCGTCTGCGTAAGATTAGTACTTCGAGTAATCTATTTTCTTTTCCCAGGTCTCATCTACGTTTAAACCAAAATTCTCAACCTATTTATTTAAAATATCTATAATTCTTCATTCGATTCAACGTGTTAGGCGAGTGCTTCAAATAAATACACTAATTTTAATATTTTCAAAAATAGAATTCTGATTTAACACTAATTGTTTTGCAAAATGTCATTCTCAAATTTTGACATTTTCTATTAAACAATAATTAAAATTAATAGCTAGCTTTATAAATTATAGCCTATATGTTATTCTGATGTATTAGCTATATTATTGTAAAGTTTCATTAAAATCCATTTAGTAAATTTTGCGTGAAAGAGTAACAAACACACATACATCCATGCAAACTTTCGCGTTTATAATATTAGTAAGATTATATTACTATCATTAATTATGTGGATATCGCTTTTTTGAAGATATGCGAATAAAACAATAAATCTGTATCCGGGGAAACGGGATTTAGATTCAAGTTGATCTGACTTGTTTATACTAACAGATAACCACACGGGATGAGCTTCGATATTAGTCTATATTATAATTATGCTTATTTACTTACGCAGGTACTAAGGCCCGACGTCATAACTAACTACAAATTAATAAAACATAATCCTAATGTAATATTATGATGGTACGGGGTATGACTGATGACGTAAGCAGAAAGATAATTTTTGATTGATTTTTATTTGAATAATTGTATTTATTAGAATGCTTTTGGAAAAGCTGTGGTTATAGCTGTGGTTTACAGTTTGGGAGGCAGGTATGTAGGACCAACACCACAGGTCACCCCGAGTAGTTCGCTACGTTTGGTGACTTAGCAGGGGTGCCCTGGTTCATGGGGTTAGGTTTGTCCGGGACTTGGGGGCGGATGCATCTGCCGACCATCTGCATGGCAGGCCGGATAGGAAGAGACTGGTTGAGGGAGACCTTTTGATCTCTTCAGCCGGGCCCTCTCGACCCATCCACCTTGCACCGCTGTGGGAGGGATGGCTTCACACGTCCATCACTTCTGAACATATTTATCCCCAGATTCCTGCACACCCCTCAAACCTTTTTCCTTCCCAGGACTTCCTCTCCTTCCGTCCCTTAAAAAACCCTCCACACAGCATCTTCAAAGATGGCATAGGCCTTGAGGGAATTTTTCCCTCAGGGCCCCCAGTAAGGATTAAATAAATAAAAAAAACTGTTTAAAAAGACTTGAATCTCTGAATTTCATCTTCAAGTTCGATAGTTTACGAAAATTATAGTACATACTATACCTATAATATAGTTGTACGAGCATTGTTTAGATATGCACTTAACATCGGTCAACTGCATTTCCAAGTGTAACGTGCCAAATTACTTGCACTCTATAAAGGCGGCAAAGCTTGTCTGCAAAGGTCTGTTCTAGGAATAGACATGAAACAGTGACACGTCATGGAAAACGAATTTAAAAAGAAACTTACTGATCGTTGGTTTTGACACTACATAACAACACTGGATTTGAAAGATGCGGGATCGTTTCCCAAGTGCTTGCAGTATCATAGGTATAATGTTTAAAATACCGAGTATTTAGTATGATCAAAATCAAGGGCGCATAAACGTAGACCATTTCAAAATATTTTGGTAGAAAGCAGTCGCTTTATGGTTTGACATATTAAACGAATTAAAAAAATTACTTTATTTGTTTTTCTTTATTTTTTTCCATTATATCATATATATTATAATACATATCAAAAGTAATTTTACATAATTTATAAATACAGTAAGATGTAAAACATACGGTACAAGTAATGTAAAAGTTAGCAATAGGTAAGTATATGATTAAATATCATATAATAGACAAAGGTAGGTAATGGGAACCCACTAAGGCACTGCCGGTGTGCGGGTAATATAAACAAAAATGCTATATTACATCATTAAGTAAAAGTAAAAAATTTAATTTTTTAAGTAAAGGTTTAGAAATATATCTGTGATAATATTGTAGTAAAACAGTGAAACATAGAAATAAATTTGAGTAAAATTTTAATTAAAGATTCAGAAATATAGGTATCCATCAAAATATTTTAGTAAAACAGAGCAACATAATTTGATGACACTGCAACGCTGTCCGAAACGTCGGCTAAAGAAGGAGGTAGCGCAAAATGGAATAACACCCCAAAAACAAACAACGAACATGCTTTTGGCCGTGAAAATCTAAAAACGTATCCAACATAAAATTTTGTTGATTATTGTAATATATAAATGTAATAGTTTCAAGAAAGTAAATAAAGTTAGTCTTGAAGTTACCAAAGAATTCAT
Source organism: Limnephilus auricula (assembly GCA_951813805.1). Lineage (NCBI taxonomy): Eukaryota > Metazoa > Arthropoda > Insecta > Trichoptera > Limnephilidae > Limnephilus > Limnephilus auricula. The sequence goes on from OX638394.1 coordinate 21,575,389, forward strand.
AGAAAAAATTTGTCTTTACAACCACGGTTTAATTATTTTTTTTTTAATACCGACTGGTCCGATTAACTCAAGCATCCTTTGGGTATAAAACTAAACTGGTTAAATTAAATCACTAATTTTATACCCTGATGATGATTGGTCGGTATTAAAAAAAAAAAAAAATCGTTGTTATAAACAAAGTATTTGTTTTATTTTATTTCAGAGTCTGCTTATAGAGAGTGGTAATTTTATCATTTTAAGATAAATTCAAATATTTTGTTTGCGCCCGTACATATGCAATATTAATATAAAATTGTCCGTATTAAAACTCATTTCTGCCAAGAGAGGAATCCAAATACAACATTGAATCAAATCACGCATTTATGTGCTGTGATAATGTATGATTATAAATAAATAGTTTTGTTCGTATAAAATCCAATTATTTTAAGAAAGGCTGTGGGGGCGGGCATTGGGGCCGCATGACTTTGATTTTTATCCAAAACTACAGTTTTATTTCGAGATTGATGAAATTTTGCACACTTGACTTTTGAAACAAGAGGAAATCGCTATTTACACGAGATTTCTAAAAACGATACGAAAACTCCCGGACAACGCTGGGACTTCAGATGATTATAAATATTTTCCTTAACAACTTCCACCATAATATGATTTTATCCGTAGTACCTAGCTTTTAAATCTCACTGTAGTTAATTGCATTTGTCTATTAACATCTGTAATCATGCGACTAGCAGTGTGCGGACACCGCATACGGTAGTTTCCGGTCGATCGACCTTGTATCGGTTATGGTAGCTTTGGAGATCAAATTGGTTATGGACATCAAAGGAGAACCAATGTTTTTGCTTCCGTATGTCATCTAAGCACTATAAATCAATACAGATATACTGAAATCTCGACAAATCAGTTCCAATTTGGAAAGTGGAAAATAATACCATTAACAATATATTAGTATAGATAAGTAATTTATCGATTATCTTAATTTTTCAAAATAAACTCTTCTAACAAAAGTTCTAGAGTTCATTGAACAGGAGTTACAGACAGAATTACGTATTTTTAATTAATCTCTATTGTAAAAACTAGTATAAAAATTCATTAGCCGCCACTGAGGGAAAATCATTTGAAATTAAGTCGAATCTTTTTGGTTCTGAAAACGTCTCAGGACGAGGTAAATTATTCAAGCGAAGAAAAAGCAAAAGTTAAATTCCTTGTTCTATGTCGATAACTCAGTATAAAAAACATTACTTTATTTTTTTTTACTAATGAATTATGAAATATACGAACATAAGTTTCTGTATTTATAAAAAAACTTTAATAAATCTTCGCTTACATTTACGTACACATTTTTATGTACGTACGTACTGTGAAGCAGATTCGAGGTAGGTGATATATGTATGCACCTACCTGCTCGTGTTACCTACATCTGCATTCTGTCTGAACGTTGGACATAATGCATACTAAGACCGAGTTTCTATTAATTGCATTTGGCATCGCATCCAATATCTAAACGGCTATAAAATTTACTGTGTATTCAATCGTCGTGTTATAATGCAAAACAAATTTGTGTCTGTAAATAAACATGCAATAATAATTATTGTTTGATTACAGTGCGAGAAATGGATACGCCTTCAAATTAATATTTTGGAAGAAATAAAATTAAAGGGGCAGTTTTCTCGCAGAGTTTGAACAATTCATCAAATTTCGGATTTTTCATGGTTAGGTGGATTCCATAATTTTTTTATTTATTTTTTAATTTTTCTTTATTTAATAAAATGTTAGTTACATTTTTTGGCTTTTACGACCATAATGCTAGGCACACGCCCGTGTTGTGGTGGTCGATTTTCTATAGAGTGCATTAACATATGAAATTGGAAAGAATGTGAAATAATATTAAATAATATAAGTTAACATAATATTCAAAAAATATAAAATAATACAAAAAATACAAAATAATGTAAAGTACATCATTGTCATAAATTCCTTGTAAACTTCATTTTCATAAATCATTATATTATATGTAAACTTAATTATCATAAATTCATTGCTACATTAACTGTAAACTTCATTATCATCAATAAATTATTATATTATCCGTAAATTTCATTATAATCAATTATTATATTATCTGTAAACTTCGTTATCATAAATTCATTGTTACATTATCTCTAAACTTCATTACTATCAATTATTATTTTATCTGTAAGCTTCATTACCATCAATTATTATTTTATCTGTAAACTTTATTATCATCAATGATTATATTATTTGTAAACTTAATTATCATCAATACACAGCTATATTATCTGTAAACTTCAATATCATCAATTATCTTATTATATGTTAACTTAACCCGTTTAATCACAGGAGACCATAATTGTCCCAGCTCACATAGGTCTCACAGAAATCGTTGTTTTTCCCTTACTATCATAGTCAGAAATGTGATCTAAACGGTATTGGAAAGAGAATACAACAAACCATATATTCAAATCTAAAAGAAAACCACAAAAAATTAAAATTTACCCCTTTCTGAAACCAAAGTTTCCGATAGCATTTTGAAAAAAAATTATGGAACTTTGTGAATTTTTTAAGAATTTTTTTTACATGAAACGAAATAAGTGAGGTGACAGTAAGGTTTATAATTCATTTATCTAATGAAATAAGTTTTTATTTTTTTTTTATTTAAAAAGAAAGACAAACATTCCCGGGTTACGAATAACCCGATAACATTTGAAAATCTTCTACTACCACCACACTAAGCGGAAGATGTTGCTTGTGTTGTGATGGAGGACTTAGCCAGTCGAGGAATCGAACACGGAACGCCTGGGTGGGACCCAAACGCAATACCCACTCAACCACTGACCGGTGTTTTATTTTTTTTCATTATCAGTAATTTTAGTTTAAAAAAAAAGTAAAGTGAGCCATTTTTAAAACTTTTTAAAGTTTTCCCAAAAAAAATTATATATCAAAAAATACATATTAAATTTTTAATATAGAAATTTGAAAGCCTATTTCATCACTTTTCGAAAACAGTTTTTAGTTTTCGAATACGTTAAAAATGTTCCATTTATTTGGATTTTATTGCAAAGCGGGAATATTTTTAGCCTCTGACAAAATACGCAAATTTTTTTAGGGGTTTTATTTATCATAAATTCATTGCTGCGTTAACTGTAAACTTCAATATCATGAATTATTTTATTATCAGTAAACTTCATCACCATAAATTATATTATCTGTAAACTTTACCTGCCATAACACAGGGACATCCCTAGCATGGCGGATGATATAACGCAATATCTATACGATGTATAAAATGCATTTAATAAATAAATAAATAAATGTAGATGGCCTATAAAGTAATATAAAAGAATATGGTAGAGTATAAGAAAGAACATAAAAAGCATATATAAACAGAATGCTTATCCTTGGTGGTATACAAACCTATGTTCTTTAATGAAATTTTCAAAAGAAATTCCTCAAAGAAATTCCTCAAAGAAATTCTTTAAAGAAATTTCGCCCCTTTCCGGATACCCATTATAAATATTACCAATTAAAAATAGGGTTTTGGTAATAAAAGTAGGATATATATTATTATAATACACTTTCCGGTTTCTTTATGTGGTGTAACAGCACATATTCGAAGAATATTCAACAGCAGTTCCTGGGCATGTTTTAAGTAAAAAAATATTGATGTCATTTTGCTATCCGATGAAGTTCTTTTCAATTAAAATTAATAACAATATTTTTCCTTTTTCCTTCACCAGTCGCCACTGGATAGTTAGGTATAGCATAGCGGGATACGCGATACCCACTGCGTATCGTTCTAGCACGGTAACGACAAGATTGCGCACGTATCTCGTGATCCCGACGTCGCAACCTGTAGGAGTGTGATCAGTGGCGACGTGTGGTAGAAAAAAATAATTGAAAAAAGTATCATCGAACATTAAAATGGCATCGTTTTTTATTCCGAACTTGCTAAGGAATCGCCTCAATCGGTTAAAATCCTTCGGGTATCTGCTGTTACACCCTTATGTTTTTAACTTATCAGTGGGAAACCATAATCTTGAATTACATACAATCTCCACATTATATTCATCCATTAAATTTTGAAAAAAAAAACACATTTCAACACTATGAAATACCAAACGGGTAAGAACAATTGTTTATGGTTGTGCAGAAAGCAGCCAGACACTAAAAACTCAAACTGAGATAATATTACTTTTGTCTAAAGATTGGATGATCAAACGTTTACAACGCCTAGAATGTATCTTACTTTAAAAAATATATAAATACCAATTTCTTATAAATTTAAAATAATAAAAAGATTTTTAGAGATATTGGTGTTTTTCTAGTCTAACTGTAGAATGTAGAATGGAGAATGTAGCTACCAAAAACACTATGTGTGTAATTACTAGCGTTGAAAAAGATTTCTGCTGATAAGGTAAATGTTAATTTTCGAACGTTAGGTATTTTGCTGACGTTTTGAGAATTAGCCATCAGAGTGTTTCGGTGCACATTTTAAAATATTTTTATCGCGATCAAAACCTAGATTCAGTAGAACACAGAATTGACCTAACTCTAACAACAATACAATTTTTTGACAAAATTGTGGACTGGCTGGTTTCGGCATAACTTCGTGCAATTCATATTAATGTCAAGTCCATTAATCACGATACATTTTTAAAAATAACTATTGATGGCAATCGACTATAACTGTATTATTGTTTGAACAAAAAACAGCTATGCCTTTTGTACTATTTCTATAATACATAGATATTAATATTATTAAAAAAAAAATACATTTATTCAAAAAAGGTTATGTTTCATCATGTACATATATATATTACAATGTGTATAAGTAATAATATGGTTATCTTTGGATATAAGAAAAATGTGTGCCCCAATTCGTGCCCCAATAAGCTGAGTATACATTTGATCCTGAAGATGTGAACATTGTTCATGATACATGTAGATTGTGTATTAATAAAAGTGATGTAAAAAAGTTATTTAGTATTTTCATTCAAATGAATTTATGTGTATGGATAGTGTAAATATTATTATGTCTCACCCTACCTCCTTCTTTAGCCAACGTTTCGGACAACGTTATAGTTTCCATCATCAGGGCAGATGTGTTAATGATATATGTTTACGTTATATTAATAATTTTTAAGTTTCAGTACGTGTTTTAGGGTGAAATTTAAAATATTAAGTGTTAGGTGAGGGAAGTTAAGCTCAAATTTCAATTCCTTCCGTAAATGTTTAAGTACACGTGTAAATTTCGTGACGACTTACAAACGTTTACAAATAAATTTCAAAGTGAATAAACTTTAACAAAAATTACCTTAATTGTTTGTTGATCAGTTAATATTCCTGAGTATCAATTATCCAAGAGGACTAACACTGGTTAAAAGTAATGACAATAAAATGCTTAAGAGATCTGCATTCATTGGTTAAAAATAATTCGGCTTTATAAAATAAATCGAACGTTCAACACCGTTCAGTTTTTTGGGGCTGTGGACTATAAGAAAGACTAGCATTTAAATAGTTTTTATAATGATTTTTTTCATGAGATGATAATATTAATATTTATATAAGACTTCTTCAATGGTCTGACATAAAAACTCAAATAGCATCGGTAGACCACCGAATCCTGAATGTAGGCACATACTAAATAACATTTCCAGAGGGAAAAAACATATATACATTTCAGCGATTTTTAACCATAAAGCAGATTAACATTTTTAACCATATTTTTAACCATAAAGCATTTTAACATATTTTTAACCAATAACCACATTTTTAACCATAAAGCATTTGACCATAAAGCAGATCCTGCTTGAGACATCGACTGAACGGTGAGCGCTGGAATAATGAAAATGCTGCAGTATTTCTGTCAGGTTTTTAAGATCAGCCCAAATATTTTCAACTCGGATTGCCAATTTCATTGTGAGCTATAGAACTTTTGGTAAACCATTTAAATATAAGTAAAAAATACTACAAATATTTCAATTATTATAAGCAAAAATTATTAGCCTGAAACACTCATCCATATTGAAAAAACTCCCAAGAAAAGATATATGCCGCCGACGGAACTCGAACCCGCGCCCCTCTGATTGCCGGTCAGGAGCTCTATCCATTAAGCTACGGCAGTTTATCTGTTACCAAATGATTCAATATATACTAGTGTTTTATTCAACAATTACCGCTTATTACATTTTTTCACCTGCAAAACAAAAATACAAATATTTCGTTTATTTTTAACTGTCAAAATCTCGGCAAAGGTTACGCACAAAAATTGACCTTCTTTTTAATAAATTATTAACTAAAAATAATCATTAGGAAGGTAAGATGAAAAATATTTCTCATACCAAACTTATTTTTAATAGTAAGTCCCAAGAGTAATGTGATATTGGCCTCGGTAGCAGAATGTCACCTTACTTTCGGTCGAAGAATTGACATCTGTCACCGGTGCGTTTTTTACCGTGATGTCTGTATTACTTACAATGATAATAATGTGATGGACAACTTTCATTACCTGAGCGCTTGTTTCAATGTTGGTGATTTTAAGATGCATTTGTGGGTACTATTTTCTTATGCTATAAAGGCCATTTGTTAATATAGAGGCAACGTGTGATGGATAAACGTTTTTTTTTTTTTGAAAAAAATATCACTGGAAATGACATCTACGTTTTTACTCCAAATATGCTCAGAAAACGCTGTTTAAAATCATTCAGGTACGTTCTGTTACACCCAAATTAAAATACATTGTTTATCAAAATCTTCGCAGGCTTGCGCACAACAATTCATCGCAATTGGACGAGTTTTATAGGACATTATTTCATAACGTCAGAGCTCACCATTATATATGTATACAGAAACTTTTGCGGGCGTGCGCACAAAAAACCCTTTTTCGAGCCATCTCCTACCTATACTGCCCAGTTTATCATCTGGAAAGTGCACTGCGGTTTCCAAATTAAGGAGGTGCTACGGGTATCGCTCTGGTGTAAGACCACCATACAAAATTAAAAACTTACTTGAACTGGCTTTAGCCGTGTTTGGTGACCAGATCTGAATAAATTACTTCCCCACCTTTCTCTTCCCCATCTCCGTTCCCTCCATACTACCTTCAGTCTCACAACATACCCCAATTGGGGATGCCATAGTCTCACTGCTCCACGTGGGAGAAGTTGGGACTTTTGTGCGGTATTCATATTAAAAAAAAATAAAGAATTATTTTTTAATGAGTTGAAAGTTATAAATCCTTCGAGCCTGACGGAATACCTAAGTTCTAAAGAGGTATTCCATTAACTCCAATACTCTCAAAATTATTTAAATTCTCACTCAAAAGTGGAATAATGCCAGATCTTTGTAAAATAACTATCGTCCACCCAATTCCTAAGAAGGGAGACCGCTCGAATCCTTCCAATTACCGCCCCAAAGCCATCACTTCTATACTGCCAACAGTTTTGGAAAGGGTAGTAACAAGTTTCTCACATACCTTGAGAATAACAACATACTAAGAGATCGGCAACATAGATTTTGACGAAACCGATCTGTGACGATTTGCTCGGACATGTGACGCATATTTGGGAGCGGTACTTGGAGCGTTTTGGAGAAACTCAAACCGCCCAACCTTGCATAACTGGATTGCAGACTTTCTCAAGTGAACAAAAATTCAAACCGTTCTCTACTTCCTCACCGCACTAAATCAATGCGGGGGTGCCACAGATTTGTGCTGACACCAACAATGTTTTTGTTGCACATCAATCTCGTTGAATACCAATTCATTGCTACGCTGACGACAGTACCTTTTACGAGGGTTATCTTTTTGAAAGGCTCCCTTCCGCCTATGATGTTCGAACAGCTCGGGAGGTTTTGTGATAAAAAATTGACCACCACCTCGAGAAGGTTCTTGCCTAAGGTAAGGCTAACCTGGTGTGCTAGCAGGGTCGCTCGATATGAAGTTACCGACCGATTGTCGGTAACTTCTCATCGTTCCCTAGGACAACTGCAGATCTCAAACGTACAAACGACAGTTGATATCGAATATATTAAGGACACTTAGTAATTGTGAACTGTCACCTATTCGTTTGCGATCTGCAGTTGTCGTAGGGAACGATGAGAAGTTACCGATAGTTATCCTATCGATCGTTATAGAGCAAGCGTGCTAGGGTCTCTGGTCAGTTTCAACGCCTCAAAAATACAAGAGTGTCTGATTTCGGCAAAGAGACGATCAACGACTGTCTGGTGCATTATGTTGGAAGCACCCTCCCCATACATAATACCTTTCGCCCTTGAGGTGATTTCTCACAAAAACGGCGCTCTACAAATTATCAAAATATTATTACTTTTATTAAAGACTCCATAGAAAACATGTAGTAAGAATATCAAACCGGCTCAAGTATCGGGGCTCAATACACGGAGAAAAATGTTATTCTAAAATACGATCATTTTTTTCGTAAAAACGGTTAAAAACGGTTAAGAACGGGACTGAAGTTCTTACGAACAAATTAACAGGGTAATAAACATAGAAACCATGTTAATTTGTTCGTAAGAACTTCAGTCCCGTTTTTACGAATAAAATGATCGTATTTTAGAATAACATTTTTCTCCGTGTAGAAAGCTCGAGTAAATCAAGAAACTTGCGTCTTGTATAGGGCTGGCAGATTCTTAAATAGTGGCCAGCAGCTAACCCTATACACATCTCAAGTATGCCACACAATTGAATTTGGAAGCCACCACTGGGCTGAAGCCCCACAATACTTTAAAAAACTTACTTTATTCTGATCGAAAGGAAGGCTGTCGTCTGATTGACAATCTATTGTTAACGAACCGATTGCCATATCTATTGCACAGAAACAATGCGGGCGTGCTGAGTCGGTTTTACATGTATCTTAATGGAACCTGCTCTAAATAGCTAGCAGCATTGATCCCCAGTGCACCGGTGCACGTGTGTGAAACTCGATGGACCGAGCGGAACATCCGTTCAGAGTTGATGTTGGCTTTATGAGAACGGGTCGTTTGTTCGACTCGTTTTTATGTTCGCTCGTTTTTATGTTCGACTCGTTTTTATGTTCGACTCGTTTTTATGTTCGACTCGTTTTTATGAGTTACCGCCATCCGTTTTTCCAATTCAAATAACCCGTACCTCTTCAATACCTACATTAATAAATCCCTTCCTGCAGCCCCTTCTTTAAACAAGGGCACTTTTAAGATTATTGTACCAACGTGTTAAATCGCAGCTTGAAGAGTCTAGATTGATGTAAAGAAATTTTATTTATTTTAGGTATGAGGTGGGTTCATTTGTAGAAGCTTTTTAATAAACGGAGTATTAAAAATCTTGAGGGTATCTTGGGAAAAAAACACCTGCAATTTAATTAAAACGTTGGCAAAGTTATTTTTTCTCATTCATATAAATTTTATTTTTCTCTTTTTTTTTCACAAAATAATTGACGGTCTGCAACGGAATCATTGGTTACGTCAAGAAGCGTCACAACCTAACGTGCGTTATCGTCACCCCATTTTGGCAGATCTTAAATTATAGAAAAGGGTAGTTGAGTCCTTTTTTTTATTTTTTTATCAATGTTCGCATGCAAACTTAAATACTAGAATTTTTTTATATTTCTCTTATTTTTTCACAAAATAATTGACAGTCTGCAACGGAATCATTGGTTACGTCAAGAAGTGTCAAAAACTAACGTGCGTTATCGTCACCCCTTATTTTGGCAGATCTTAAATTATAGAATAGGGAAGTTGAGTCCTTTTTTATCAATGTTCACGTGCAAACTTAAATACTACTTTTTTTTATAAAGTTCGTTTTCATAATTAAATTAATTCTACAAGTTTGAATTTTATTAAGCCCGTGAAAACGCCCGGTAAGAGACGAGAGAATGTGTGACGTCATCTTCATCTGCCCCCCGTTTGTGTGAAATATAAGGGTAAATATTTACAAAACCGGGACATGCTTAGTACGGACTAAAAAAATAAATTTAAAAAGTTGTAGTAGTTAGATATTAAAACTAATTAATTCAGTTACCGGAATTTCGAAAAAAGTGCATTTTAATGGTAATTTTTTTAATTTAAAAACATGAAAAAATGTCATTTTTTACCGAAACTTGTAATAGTTCCTACATAGCGGTCGGTTAAATATGACATTTCGTGTTTTTAAATTTAAAAAATAACCATTAAAATGCTCTTTTTTCGAAATTCCGGTAACTGAATTGATTAGTGTTAATATCTAACTACTACAACTTTTTAAATTTATTTTTTTAGTACGTATTAAGCGTGTCCTGGTTTTGTAAATATTTAACCCTTCTGTTTCACACAAACGGGGACCAGATGACGTAAGACGACGTTACGCGGTATCTCGCGTCTTACCGGGCGTTGTGGCGGACTTTAATAAAGTTCAAACTTATAGATTTAATTTAATTATGAAAACGAACTTTAAAAATAAAATACTAGTACTTAAGTTTGCATGTTATCTACATGAAGATATTTTTTTAAAGTCAAAATATTTTTCACTCAACTTCCTTATTATCAAAATATGCGAAAAGACAGAGATTTAAGCCCAACGTCTGTGTGAAAAACAAAATGTCCCAAAATTAAGGTAAAAAGTAATAAATAATAATCCTTACTCCTTAGTGAGATTATTCTTGACTCTTTCCAGAATTAGTAAGTTTGCCGCAATAAATCGATAACGTGCAATAAAATCGTCGTTTGAATAAAATGCGATTCTGCAAAACCCTTATCATATCTTGTTTTATTACCGCTGTATCTCATTGATTACGCAGCATGTTCATTCTTGAAAAAATACATCAAAGAAGATAATATCAACAACTCTCAATGAAAATATAAAAGAGATAAAGATACTGAAATTAATAGGGTCACGGTCGCAACTGGGACTCGAACCCAGATTCTCTTTTCCTACCGGTACTGGCATTTCTACCAACTGGACTATGGCCACCTAATTACAATCACAACATAAAGATAACAGCAAAATATGGAATATAATAGTTTATAATGTTAGTAATTTCAAAAATGAAAGAAAGTCAAAAGCAAATTAGTAGAGACCCAACCCCGGATAGTTGATATATCAGATAATTCAAGGGATCAGAATTCGAGTCCCAGTACAACTGTCGCCACCTGTTTTTATCTGTTTTACATTTTCATTGAGAGTGTTGATATATCTTATTATCTTGGTCGATGATTAAATGATACAGTGATGTTTATAAATATCAATAATTTAATTCCAATGTATTGATACACCTATGAAAATCTGAAATAATATTCCGAGTAGGTACTTGTTCTGAAAGGTTATGAAAATTAATTTCAATTACGCACAGCTCAGGATTCAAAGTCGAAACACATTATGAATTGTAAATTGCAGCTAGACCAATAATAATTATGTCCCCACCTGTGAAAATGTATATTGAATCATTAAAAGCGAGCAGGCTTAATTAATAACTCGCAATAAAATTGCAATCAATCTGATCAAAATAAAGTATTACTGTCTGAATGGTCGTTTGAGACATTATTACTGAGTTCATTTAAATAAAATAAGAATTTAATTTAGTGTGGTAGAGTGAGGTATGCAAAACATATCATGGCTTAAATAATTGTAATATGTACCTAAACCAACACGATAATTTTCCTTTTCTGCAAAAAAAAATACGTACAAATAATGTAATGATTTTGTTTCCTGGTAATCGTAATTTATTAAAGCACCGAAGATAAGATAATAAACGAGATATTCAATGCCCACAATACTTGGCATTAACACAGCTAATTTAAAAAAAGGATTCCATGAACAATCTACAAAGCAACCCATGAAAGAACGATAAACCAAAATGCATTATAAAACGCTGCCTTTTACATTATGCACTTAGAACATTAACTAGAAGAAAGAAGTAGAAAGCAATTTTTAAAGGGTCACGAAATGTGAAGTGCATACAAACGTCTAGTGTACTCCAGCGGTTAGACTACGGATTATTTCCTTTAGCGATTTATGCGAAGGGTGCAGATTTCAGCTTTCTCCAAAAGTTGTACCTCAGATAAGGGCTGCAAAAAATAAACACTACAGTTTATATAAAATAGAGGGATGAGGATGATTTTTAAATGCAATATTTTTACTAGCGTTAAAAATATGTTACAAAAGTAAAATTTATGATAACTAACTAAACAACATATAATAATATATAACACGTTCAATGATTTACAAGCACGAAAAATAACATGCTCCCTAAATATTTGCAAAGCAATGCTTCTTCTTATGTCAGTTCCTCATTGCTGAGGACCGTTACCCCTGCTCCAATTTTTATACCACGAAAATGTTCACAATTATCCTTACAAGAAGATATCCAAAAGATGATATCTAGAAGGATTTCCAAAACTAAACTTACATTCAAGCAAAACTGTGTGTTTTATAAAGGACCAAAACTTTTTAATAAATTATCTAAGAAAGCAAACACTTAGTGGTTTGACATTACACAAAATGAAACAAATACTTTGTTACCACTCTATTTTAATTTATATTCGTCGACTGGTTTAAGTTGAATTCAACCTTCGTCAGAACAATAATAATAACACAGTTTATATGTTTATTATCCTGAAGAAGGTTGAGAATTCTTCTTCACCACTCGACCGATCGGTGTCCAGTTTTTGATTTGGCCATTCGATTTAATTAATATAATTCCTCAAAATATGAATATAAAAGTATATAAATTGTTTACTGAGATTTAAAGCTAATGAATTCAATATTTAAATGTGGTCCAATTTTGGACCGATATCAATCGAAGAAAAATAAAAGTGGTCGAAATGTGGACCTAAATCGCTCCAGTGGTTCAGTGATAAAAAAAGTGGTTTTAAACAAAATATTTGTTTCATTTTAAAACTTATAATTTTCACTTAAAAAATGGCTGGATAATAATCTACTCACGTTAAACATAGCTAAAACGAAATATTTAACATTTAGCCTCAATAGTATAAGCCAACCCTCAACTAATCATTCACTAAAAATACATTATTGCAGAGATCTCGCTAGTTGCATATGCAATCCACTGGAACGCGTAGACTCCATTAGATACTTAGGGGTAATAATTGATAACAAACTTCGGTGGGAAGATCATGTAATCAATGTAACAAGTCGTATACGGAAACTAGCATATATCTTCAGATCACTACGAAATATACTAAATAAAAAGACATTAAAAACAGTATACTCTTCTCTATGTCAATCAATTATTTCTTACGGTATTGTTGTCTGGGGAGGGTGTTCTAAAACTATATTAGATCCATTAGTAAAGGCTCAAAAATTGATAATACGGACTATCTACAAAGTACATTACATTCATCCCACAAAGGACTTATTTAAAGACTTTAAAATATTTAATATACAATCCCTATATGTAAAATTCATTTCTTGCTATTTTAAATTTAAATTTATTAAAAAATATGTTTTTGAATCAAAATATAATACAAGATATTCCAACCAATGCAACTATATAATTCCAGTAACAAAAACCTCAATGGCCCAGTCACATTTTAACTTTCTTGCTCCAAAAATCTTCAATAACTTAACAATTGAAATAAAGACAATAACCAAATATCACACTTTCAGGAAGACGCTTGGAGACTTTTTGATGAGTGAATGTGATAGAATTAGAAGCCTGTTTATATAATCTAATGTACTTTTTTTCTCCTTTCTATTTTCTACTTTTTATTATAATTTTTCCAATATTTAACATGATTTATACTAATTCCATGTTTACACTAGACTTCATATTTCATACAATGTAACTATACTATATTGGTCACCATGATACAGGCAGCCGCCTAGTATGGTGATTTAATATATCAACTTTATGTAAATGTCACAATTATGTAACATGTATTAAATAAATAAAAATAAATAAAAAATTTTGTACTTTTCAATAACCTTCCAAACAAGGAAGCCACAAGACTTACCACTTTTTGGATGATATGTGGTGAATTTAAAAAATATTCATAATTAATTTATAGTTTTACTTATTTATTATGTCAATTTATATCTACGAATATTTAAAAAAAATGTAAACATCTAAACAAAATAAAAAAAAAAAAAACAGAAAAAAATATAAATACCTACCTACAACTAAACAAAAACACATTTTTGATCGCTTCCGGGTGAGCATTTTCGCTTTCTATACGGTAATTGACGAATTAATAATATTGTATTTTGGCTTCCTCGTTTATAATTTTTCATCTTTCTTATAAATGCTGGTCTCTACCGATATTCTTGCAAAACAACTAATTACTATACCCGAATGGGGTTTCCGCTGCTAGCAATGTACTGTTTGTATTAAAATCATTTGTTTATTTCAGTACAGCAGGCATTAGAACAGATTGATTGACGGGAAAAAATGCGAAAAAAAAAAAAAATTGTAGAAATTTTAAATGTTTTTTGTAGTGTAGTTTTTTTAATGTATTTTTTATTGTCATCGGCACTCTTTTAATTTCCCAGCGGCATCCCTTCTGGCACGACCCGGTCCAAGTGAATAGTGGCCGCGGCCTTGTCATCGATCTTGTCCCACAAAGCACGTAATGGCACCGGCCCAGGGCGGCCATTCGGTACGGAAATATACCTCACCAACAACATACCCAGACAATATTCCCCGCCCACGCCGGCAATCACCATCACAAAGCCGACGTTAGGTTCATCAGTGCACAGGGGCGCATTGTTCCGGCGGGCTACCGAGTTACTCGATCACCTGAGCATTTGACCAATGACGTTCACACCCAAAAAGTCTGGAAACGGTGCATGATTTTGCTTGATTAAATTCAAATAAATTCAATTGTCTTAATCTAAACAACTTACTGTCTTAAGAACTACCTTGGTAATAACCTATGTCACTGTCTTAGGAACTGTCTTCACTAATTTCTGTAAACTGTACTTTCGGCAAGGAGGAATGTTAAATAAATTTATTGAAAATTCATATACAACATGCGCTTTGCAGCAATTTATTTACTATTCACGCATGGCTTTCGAGCTTTTATACGCCTGTCAAAACGGGAATGTTTTTAACATGGATGATATTAAGAAAATTTCTTAAAAACTGTTTAGTGACATAAAAATGTGGTGTCCCTTCCTCTTCGTTAATTAGGAGAGAGGTATCTAAGTATTTTGTACATGGGGATTGGGGATGCTGGGATTATTTTGCATTCGTAATCACCCATCAAGGCATCGTTGTCACTGGGTTCATTTTCTAGCACTACATATTATGATTGTAAACGGAGAAAAAAATTATTCTAAAATACGATCATTTGATTCATAAAAACGGTTAAAAGCGGGACTGAAGTTCTTACGAACAAATTAAGACGGTTTCAATGTTTATTGGGGGGAACGTGTAAGAATAATTTGTTGGTGTACGTAATTTCGTACGTATACCAACAAATTATTCTTAAATTTTCTCGCCAATAAATATTGAAACATTTTTAGTTTATTCGTAAGAACTTCAGTCCCGTTTTAACCGTTTTTACGAATAAAATGATCGTATTTTAGAATAAAAAAATTCTCCGTGTATAATTGTATTCACAACGGCTGGAACCGCATCGGACTAAGCTTACTGAACGTTTTCGTAAAATAAATAATAATTTGCATTAAATAGTTTCAATCTTGTTTTATCCACATTTTTCACATCACGTGCGATATTCATAAACATAAATTACAAATAAAAATAATGGTCTTTATTCCAGAATGTGGGAGTAAGTGCAATCCCACAGATCCCATAGAGAGTATAAGTACCTAAATATAGTAAAAACATAGGTTTTTTATAAGACATAAAAGTAAAGATATAATAGAGTAAAAATTAAAGATAAAAATAAAAACGATAACAAAGAAACAGAGGAAAGAAAGAAACATAAAATAAAGAAAATAGTAAGAAAAGAGAGTAGTATCATTAAAAAATATGTATACAGCGTAATATACGTAATTAAATTAAACAAAATCATTTATTGAGCTCTTATCGGTCTATCGGTTCTAAGATTTTATGCCAATATGTTTTTCCAATGTTTTTCTATGCTCGATCCTGAAGTCATGCGGGATTAAATGATGAGGATATTTCTGTAGTTGTTAATCCTTCCCCTCAGTCCTGTAACTCTGGCTCTTAATAGAGCTGCAAATCCAGGAACTAGCCCTTCCGTGAACATTGAGGAGGTAATGCAGTCCCTGGGAAGTCCGAACATCAAATGATGTGCATTGTTGTATTGCATCCGAATCTTTTCCATGGTTCTCTTTCTGATAAAATGGCCCAGAGATCGCATGTATATAAGGCAGTGCAAAAAGCTAAGAAAAGCGACCTGTGGATTTCAGAATCGAAATCAAATAAACTGAGTAGTACGAGTAGTTGTAAATCAGTGGTCAGTCCGCCCCTGTCAGCTGATCATCACATCATAGTCCTCAGGGTTCCTACCCGCTATAAGACTTGGAGCTATGCACCTCCTGCCACCACACTGGTGATACTTGTCCTAAGAATCAGCAGTATCCTGGCCGAGATCTTAGAGAGAATACGCCAAGTTGGGGGGAAGATCCAACCGAATATTGTGTTATTTGTTAGCTTGCTCGGTATCATCGTTTACCTGTTTGCGCAGTTCGACTGGTTCTCTTCGTAGTAAAATACAAAGAAAGCACTAAAAATGGTACGTGTCAGTGAAAGTTTTCTGTTTAAAAGTGATAATGTTCTTTCTCGTCGAATAATTGTGCCGTGTTCCACTGTTTAACTTGTTCCAATTTTTTAAAGAAATTTGAGTATTTTATCAGTTATTTTATCAGCAAAGCTTTCTTCAAAAGTCAAACCAAACGGTGTATGGAATAAATATTTAATATAATAAAATATTTATTTCATTTAATAAAAATATTTATTTTTTAAACGAACGCACTATAATATTATATATTTTACTAGGGACCATATACAGTCTTATCTACTAATATAATATACAGAAGAGGAAGACAAAAACAGACCAATTAACAATGATCTGAGAAAGGTAAATCGTTGATTCAGAAATACGGAACGATGCAGTGAATACATGAACCAACATACAAAAACAAAACTAAGCAACAAATTATTATAATAAAAAAAATTCTACTTCGAACACCGCAAACTTATTTTGTGGCACCGTTTTTATTCTATTGATTTTGAAGGAAAAAAAAATTACCTGACAAAAATAAACAACATCTAGTAAAACCAACATTTTAATAACTTGCTATCATTCCCGAGCGCGACTGCAGATCACTAACGTTCAAGAAACAGTTTACGCCGAACAAATTAAGAACACTTTGTCGTTATGAACTGTTGTTTGTTCGTTGGCGATCTGCAGTCATGCTTGGAAACGATGACTTTATCGGTAAATTCTTTATCTATACACCGTGTCAGATACAGGAGAGGGTGGGAAACAGGCATCGGAGTTAGGTCGGGAGAATGAATTATTTAAAATAATGTGTTTTTTTATCTTTTATTTGCAGGATGAGCTTAACAAGGACCAAATCGCCCGTGAGTTTTAAATCATTTACAAAAAATATATTTTTATAAAACTAAACTAAACAAAAAATATATCCATTTAAACTAAACTGTACATTTGCGTTCACATATTTTAAGAAACAACCTATATATGTACTTAAAAAATAAAGTTATTGCAGTGAAATTAAGTTTGTGTAATTTTGAAATCTTGGCGAAAAATTGATTGATCAGAATTGTTATTTTTGTGTGTTATATTATTTTTTTAATTTTATTTTCTCAGTCCTGAAGAACGCCTTTGATGCCTTCGACCAAGAGAAGAAGGGATGCATCGGCACAGTGATGGTGGGCACCATCCTCGGGATGCTGGGAATCTCCCTCACAGACGAGATGTTGGCTGACATCATCGCTGAAGTTGACAGTGATGGTTCGTGCAAGCCATATATCATCTGATTCCAAGCTAACAGGATTAATTATTAACCCAATCGATGATTGTGCAAAAAACTTGTGTTCGAGAATTCATCCACATAAATTCACCGGATTTGTTACCGAACAAATCCGGCCTTAAGAATTTGTGTGGATTTCTATACCAACTCTCCGACCACAAAATTTAATACATACTAAACCAAGCTTACCAACAATAACAAATAACACAATATTAACCCCAGGCTAAATATGTATATTCTAATGTTTATTATACCTAATTTTATAATGAAACGCAACTAATAAACCAAGCTTACTATAAAAAAGACACCTGAGATGGTGTCGCTCTAATAAAAATAGCAAAAACATCCTAATAATTTTATTTCGTAGAATTGTTTCCTTTTCATTTATTTTATTTTTGGCTTGTGTGAAGTGAAAGAAAAGATGCATCTATAGGGAGTACCTCAAGACGCCAGAAGTTATTACTCACATTTGGCAGAGTATTGGTAAATGAATACCTTGGCATCTAGAAATGCTCAATAACTTATTAACAAAAAGTAATCCCTAAAAGTTTTAAAAATAACAAAGTTATAAACAAGCTACTTGTAGTTATCATTTAATTTGGGAGGCACTCCCGGAACCAATTATTGGATACACCCCTGCCATAGGTCACCCTAAGTGGTTCGCTACATTTGGTGACTTATCAGGGCTGCCCGGATTCATGGGGTCAGGTTTGCCTAGGTCTTGAAGGTTGCGTTTGCCCATCTACTATATGGCGTGCCGGATCGGGAGAGACTGGTTGAGGGAAACCTAACGTAGACCTCTCCAGCTGGACTCTCACGATCCATCGCCTTGCACCGTAGTGCGAGGGATGGATTCATTTGGATCGTCTGAAACCATAGTGATCTAAATCAATTTTTGGAATTTCTGAGTTAGAGCTTGAAATCGGGGTACCAAATCATAATCTAGCTCTGCCAGAGAAAACCAAACAGAGAAATACTGTCTTTGATTGTTCAAGACAGTATTTATCTGATTTGTTTTCTTTTGCAGAACTAGATTATGATTCGGAGTCCTCATTTCAAGCTCTGACTCAGAAATTCCAAAAAGTGAATTAGTTCACTATGGTTACGTTTTTTTATTTTCACGGCCAAAAGCATTTTCGTTTTTTTGTTTTTGGGGTGTTATGCCGTGTTGTGCTACCTCCTTCTTTAGCCGACGTTTCGGACAGCGTTGCAGTGTCCATCATCAGGGCAGATCCGGCAGTCCGGCATCGTCGGATCTGCATCATAACAAAAACAAACAACGAAAATAGTTCACTATGGTTTAAGACGATCCATTTGTCCGTCACTCCTGGACACATTGACACCTATATTTCTACATATACCTCATACATTTTTCCTTCCCAGAACTTCATCTCCTTCCTTTCCCTGAAAAGATCTACACCAACGAGTTCCACACAGCATTCTCAAGTTCAAGACGACAAAGGCCCCGAGGATTTTTTTTTCCTAAGGGCCTATGTCTCAAAAAAATATCAATAATTTTTCTCACAAAGTAGACAACGTAAATGTAGTTTATTCCGTTTATTTAGTTATTGTGTAGTTTATATAATTATAGTTCGATTCCCAATATGAAATGCATTATTGTTATCAACAGGTTCCGGAGAGTTGGAGTTCGAAGAGTTCGTAACATTAGCTTCTAGATTCATGGTAGAGGAAGATGCTGAAGCCATGCAAGCAGAGTTGAAGGAAGCTTTCAGACTGTACGACAAGGAAGGTAATTGTACCTAAATATTTTCTCAATTAAAGTGAGCTGCAATGTAATCAAGATTGGAACATTTAGACTGCCTTGCTCTAATTAAAACATCGATGTTTAATGTTTGCACGCGGTGCATTGTGTGCCAAAACTAACTTGTTCCACAAACGTTTTGTATGCACAAAAATAAATGCAGTCTTGATTTATGTAGATAGCTGTACAAATATTCATTTCAATGTCGTTTCTCAATTTATTAAGGTTGATTGAAAATGATTTGATTTAACTCTCACATAAAATCAAGAAAAATATGCATTATATTTATCGCATTGTGGCAATTATTTTATAATCACAGTTGTTTATTGTTGGTTTTATTCCACACATTAATGTAATTGTTCAGGTAACGGCTATATTACAACCGCCGTGCTGAGAGAAATCCTGAAGGAACTCGATGACAAAATCACAGCTGAAGACTTGGACATGATGATTGAAGAAATTGACTCTGACGGATCAGGAACTGTAGACTTTGATGGTAAAATATATTTATCTGATATCAGATCTTTATCTTAGAATAAATAATTGAAATCAATTTTGTATTATGAAATTGAGTTGTTTGTTGTGGATTTGCTAGGAACATTGTTCAAACGTTGACTTGCTGAACCATTAAACTTACATTAAGTTTTAAGTTCTAATTGAGTCAACTGAATTAGTTCATAGTCAATCAAAACCTTAAGTTGTTACTGTCTTATGCAGCCATTGCCTACTTAACTCAAAGACAAAGTTCGTGAACCTAAGTTTTGCCTTCAAAACATCAAGGTTTGTGGAAATATTTAAACTACTAAAATAATAATCATATTATTTTTTTTTTATTATTTCAGAATTCATGGAGGTGATGACAGGGGGAGATGATTGAAAAAAACGAAGATTATTACATTTAATTTATTTATTACATTTATTATCTGTATTTATGTGGGTCAGTTCACAAAGATTATCTCGTTTTTATTGATTAAAAACTAGATAATTTTTGGAGCGACTCGTGATATTATTTCATGTATTTGTTATTTATTGACGGTTATGTATTTTAATTGTT